>OY735205.1:30777002-30824502 GCA_963457665.1 Thysanoteuthis rhombus
CATCGTTGGTTTTTCGTCACTATGTGATATTACCAGTTACACACAGATACAGTTCCTGCCCGATGTGGGGCCTCTTGAAATATATCCTCTTATACACATACGCATACGCACAAACATGTTTTCATGCATTTCGACGGGTGCCAGCCATGCATTTCAGAGAAAATATTTGCAGTGGTTCGTAGAAAATCTTTGCTGATAACTTATTTGAGGCTGAGAAAAGAAATATGGTTATTTCTGTGTTGTTTGGTTGTTTAGTAGGAGCCGGAAGGGAGGCATTTGCATCAGTGCAGGTGACAGTAAAATTTAGTTTGAAATGAGAAGGGTCTGTAAGAGGCGTGGTCTGTGGGTGTTTGCTTCCTCTCTCTGTGAGTGTTTGGCTTGTTTTGGAGGACAGTGAGAGGAGAGGGGTTAAAATGGTCATTTCTTAAGAAATTGTTTTTTTTAATTCTTTTTCATTATAGAAGTTATATATATATATATATGTGTATTATATATATATATATATATATATATATATATATATATATATATATATATAGTACTGTCAAAATTGACTGAGTTCATTTTAAAACCCTGTTTAAACAACAGCGAGATAAACAGTTACACATGTTCTTACGAACTTCGAATTCAGTATTCATTCTAGTATTTTTTTACAAGGAGAATTTTGACCATTGTTGACCTATTCTGACCTCATCCTACCCCAGGTATTTTCATTTTTATATATTTTCGATTAAGTTTATACACGCACGTGCGTATGTATGTCTGTTTTCTTTGTTTGTTATCAGCTTATGGCAAAATTTGATTGAAACTCAAACACTGTGCAATCAGTAAAACGATAAACGATTTGAAAGGGCTGAGATGAACGTCGGCAGTGGCGACAGGACAGAAGGATCACTACTGGAATAAAGGATTGAAAATCTCGTGAAATCTGACGCAGAGAGGAAAACAAGATAAAAAAACTTGCGAGAAATCCGTGAAATATTCTTTCTCTGAGCAATTCTGGATCTTCTGAAAGAAAATCCAGATAACTTATTTTTCCCGCTCCTCTCAACAAAATCTCTCGGCAAAGTAAACAAAGGCAGAGGTAACAAATGAAAAATAACGAACAGAGCATAAACGCAAAGTATCCCTCTGCGTGTGAATGCATGTGTGTGGATGTGCATAAACCTCAACACCTCTTATTCTTGATAATGTATCAAGTTTTAGGTTGAGCATGACGAATATCCCTTATTTGACGATCGAGATTTCAATATGCTGGTCAATAGTGGTGAAGCCTCTGAGCCCTACTTGCGGAAATTTCAAGTTTTGATAATCCTGTTATGAGAGTGTGACTTAAACGTAAGAAAATAGTCGTAGTTGAATGCTCATAGATAAGCGGCATATTTCCTTATCTCCACTAATATCCGAGCCTTTTGCTGGTCTGTCAGGGCCTCTTCTTCGCTAAAACAACAAGGTTTATAGATTTAATATTTAGTTTGGAGGATCAATTAGATTTGTCTTCTCACATAGGTCAAGCTTGGAGGCCAATTGAAGTCACTAGAGGTTACCAGAGGTCATTCACCGATCAATTTTTGGTTATAAACATTGGAAACAAATAATGTTTATACCAGGTTTTCCGTCAATCATTCTTCTGCCACAAATGGCACACTCATTCCTTAAAATAATGTTTTTGGGCTCCTGACAACGAAGTCGAAAAAAGGTATAAGTTTTTGGTCGTGTCTATCCATCTATTGGTTCAACTGTTCGTTAACCTGTCCACATGATATCTTGAAAAGTACTAAATGAATTTCGATGAAATTCCGTGGAAGGCTGGACACTGTGAGGAAAAAGGGGATCCAGGAATTCTTTTTCAGATTTAGAATTGTTTTCCTGTTTTTTTTTTTTCTGTTACATTAATTTATATGTTCAAGATTATTCCCACGATACCTCCCAAACTTCTCTATGAATTTCCATGAAATTCAGTGAGGAGATTGAAAATAAGCTATGGAAGAACCCGATTGAATTTTGGAGCGGAATTATCTCCCTTATGTCGTGGTCATATGTCCAAACTATGTAATATCGTCACAGTTTCATGTGTAGACAATAAGCAATGGAAGAACTGGTTAAAATTTAACCTATCCATGTACAATTATTTCCCCTGCATAGCAGTTACATGTCAAACCACATACTATTGTCAAATTCTTTCCTGTTCGCGTGATATCTCCAAAATATCTCAATGAATCAATATCAGACTTTGCGGAAAGCAGTACAATAGACTATTGGAAACTGATTCAACTTTGGGGTGAATTCGTGCACAATAACCCCGTGTATGTCATAATTATCCGTCCAAACCACATGATATCGCCAAATATCATATTTGTCTACATGGTATTTCAGGAAGTAGAGAATGGATTTGAATGAATCTTTTGTGAAAGGGTGGACAATGGGGTTAAAAATGTGTGGTATAATGTTAGGGCGGATCCAGGATTTATTCTTGATTTAGAGATATTTTCCCGTGTAATTTTCAATCACATTCATGTATACGCTCATGAGTGTCTACACGATATCTCCACAAATTGTCAATAAATCACATTGGCATTCTGTGGAATGGTGGACAGTATACTACGGGGGAACTGACTGAGATTGGGAACATACTTATAAATGACTCTCACAGCAGAAGTAAGTGAGGAAATATGAAGTACTTTTGCACGATTGACGGTCGCGCGAGGGTCGGAAAGCAAGGATGAGCTTTATTGTTAGATAGTAGACCACCATGAACCCTACTTGATACTTTCGCGTCGGATATCCCAGCTAGAATATTCACAAAACTGTGGGTTTAAAAAAATATGACTCTAAATTTCATAGTATTTAAATGTCATGCAGGCAGATCTTAGTCCATTTTATTTCACTTTGATTTAGTGCTTAGAACAATGTTTCACATAGATGCATTGTTGAGAAATTGGTTGAGTTTATTTTTGCAAGAATTTTCGGGAATGCAATTTCACACCCCCGGAAGTTCATTGAATGCTTATCCACGATTTCTTGTATACGATCACGTCCAATTTCTTCTAAATCAGCTCCAAGCGCAATGAATTTTTGCCTCCAAATAGGATTAGATTGGAAGTTGACTAACTGCAATTCTAGATCTCTTTAATCCAACCATTCAGACATCTAATTTCAGATCCGTGAAATCCGCTTCATCAGGATATTTTATAAATTGCATTATTTTCTCTTACTCTCCGAATTGCACATACCTAGAAGAAAAGTATTCGATCACAGCCCTTAGAACTCCTCCGAACTGTTTTGCGCGTGGTTCAAAATTCTTACTGCGGTTTTTTTTTTCACTTCAAAAAATGCTTCCCCCTCGGGAAGTACTCGAAACTGTTACTTTCTAAACTATGTTTAATTATTCCTAGCTTACTCTCAAAACTCTGAATCAAGGCAAACGTGACGTCAATAGATTCTCGCAAACCTCAAAGTTTAATATCATGTTCATTCACATGCAATAGAAATTAGTGAAAAATATAAGTTTTCATTTACTGAGCCAAGCAAAATCATTTAGCTAGTGAAAATCATGTTCCATGCTTTTCATATCTAAAAATGATATGTTTCATTCAACATTCAACAAACCGTTCAAGTACTTGATCATAACTCAACCACCGTACATTATCGTACATTATTAAACCATTCCAAGTTGATCCAACTTCATTCAAAATTAAATTCAATTCTTGTTCATGCATATCTTTGTAATAACTCTCACAACACCATTGAAAGCCTAATTTTACGCACTATACATCCTGATGTATAATGCAGTGAAAAAAAATAACCACAAAAAACAAGCGAATGACAAACCGCTTCAGTGAATCGCTTCACATAACCAATATTTCAACCTACCTTATAAGAGCACCATCAGTCGTAACTGAAACTGTCTTCCACGAAACATTTCAACAACAATGTCACTTGTGTCTTTTCCTGACGTGTTTTGAGGCTGATTCTGTAATTTGATGAAGTCCTCATTGAAAGAATCTCGGTGCGGATATTTGAGTGTTCTTGAATTTGATTTTCTATGTTAGTATTCATTTTCCTCCTCTGTCTTCAAAAGTATTTCTGTTTATTACTAACTCATTCAACACTTTATAATAGTGTCCTTATTACGAAAGTCATCAAATAAAAATGGTACATATTTAGCAAAAGCTTCAGTGATAAACTTACCATCGCTTCGTGATTTTCAATGATCATTAGTTGAATGTGGAATTCTTAAAGCTGCAGTTACTAAATGGTATGGCCAAGAATTTAAAAAAAAGTTCTCGCTGTCGGGATATATATTCTTTGAGTTCTTCAACAATTTTCACTATGAGCGACTGGTGCTTAGTATCAAAATACCTTCTTACTTTCCAAGTTCTACTCACAACTAGCACCTCACACAATATGCAAACCTTATCAACAACGCCGTATTGTTCAGTCCACCAATCCTAAAATTTTCGTCAACTTCCTAAGTGTGGTAATTTGATATTTTAATTAGAAGTAGATTTAGTTTTGAAAATAAGAATGAAAGAATTGAAAAAAAAAATGTTAAAATCATGCACTTGTCATATAGTGAAATATTTGTTGAGAGATTGTTGGTTTTGCATATAACTTCAGATTCCATATAAGCTGTG
The DNA here is from genome assembly GCA_963457665.1 of Thysanoteuthis rhombus. Classification (NCBI taxonomy): domain Eukaryota; kingdom Metazoa; phylum Mollusca; class Cephalopoda; order Oegopsida; family Thysanoteuthidae; genus Thysanoteuthis; species Thysanoteuthis major. The sequence continues at coordinate 30,781,640 of OY735205.1, forward strand.
CAAAGTTCCCAACTGCAAAACAGTTTATTACTGCTCGTTGCTATTATAACACCTTGTAAGTGCGGTCAAAGTGGCGAATGAATAAGCAAAAAAAAAATGCGAATATTAGGTACGTAAACCATGACGAAAGGTAGAGAAAAGCAATCAATTTCAAGACTCATATTAAACGTATAAAAACATTTTTCATATACAAAATTCAACATGCAATATGAGTATTAGGGGAATGTCCATTGCAAATTGATGAATTTTGTTACAAAAGTATGTGATAAGAATCAAGTATTATAAAAGGTAAAGTGAAGTATTTGGGAGTGTGCAAGAGAATAAGTTGCTCATGAATTTTGCGAGTCTTTCAAAACATGATATTGCAGGGAGATTTTTTTTTTGAACTCCATCGCATGTCATCTGAAACCTGCACCGTGTCATTGTTATATATTCGGTATCACTAGTGTACGAGGAATAAAACAAAAAAGAGATAAAAAGAATGAAAAAAAAAGAAGCAGGATGTGACAAAGAGCCTGTCTCATGGCTGACATAGTTGCATACCTCGTACTAAGGCCCGGGCGAAAACTAGAATTTCGAATGCTGATTTCCAAGGCAGACAGTCCCTTCACAACTTAGAAGATTGACCTAATACTTTTTAATTCCCCTATCTGGCCATATATATATATATATATATATATATATATATATATATATATATATATATATATATATATATATATTGCCTGGGGACTGTGGTACTGTGTTTATAAGCGTTTTATGTTAGAATAATCAGTTACCAAAAGTGATAAAAGGATCATTTTGAGCATTATGTTGTCGTCAATGTACAAGTTTTCAGATAACTCAGCCATAGAATGTAATTGTATTTACGTAAAGCTGGGGGTCATTGTGAGCATTGATTCCCGGCTGGATCAGTGATCTAACAGATCTTTTGAAATAGTTTCCCTCCAAATTGTCAGTTCCCTTCACTCCTTTTGCCACGAAGAGAAGAGAAAGTCGTGATCGAACGAGAGAAAAATTTGTTTGGAGATTCGCTAAAGACATTAATATGTATTGGCAAAAATCTCTGCCGAGAAAGAGGTAGTTTTTGAGTTGGGGTGGTCTCTTCATTTCTATCTATCTATCTATCTATCTATCTATTCATCATTTCTATCTATCTATCTATTTATCATTTCTATCTATCTATCTATCTATCTATCTATCTATTTATCATTTCTATCTATCTATCTATCTATCTTGGTCCGTTCAAATTTATTTATCACCTCTTCTCTATCTTGTTTTGCAAGGGTTGTGGTGATTTTGCCTTTAGTAATCGATGTTTGAGCTTTGGTAAAGGCCAGGATTTTGACTATTAGATATCAAGACCGATAGGCGTTATTCACTTGGAAGATTGGCGCAGTATAATTTTCCAACCCAACCCCAAACAGCCAGTTCATCTATCTACATTTAGATCTCGGGTACCAACGTGGTACAACAATCTATTTCATTCTTACTTTATATGTCAATAGGAGATCTAGATGCATTCAGGCTGGTGACCAAAAAGCAAACAGTCGACTGGTGACCGAGGATCAGTGTCTCAGACATCATCCCCATTGCACTGGGGGGGGGGGGGCATACCGTGATGTCTCCAGCAAAGTCGCAAGTAAATTTAGTGTCTACCCAAATGAAAAAGTAATTTTTTCCACCCGTGCCATGCACCCAGCATAATATTTGTGTCAGCAGCGGAATCAAATAAGAACCTTCTCATACACATGACGGTTCACACATTTCATGAAAATACAATAATTACAATAGGCCTACTAAGTGGCTGGAATAGTTGCATATTTGTGATCAGCACCAGTTGTCTGTGTTAGAGCCCTGTTAAAGATTAGATTTCGGATGATAATTTTTTAGGTGGGCAGATACAATCTCTCTCCTCGCATATACCCCCATTTAGCCTCGTCTTGTGCAAGGTCAAGCGAAGGAAATATCGAGAACTTCAAACAGGCCAATAAAATAAGTACATTTACTTATGTAAGTACATATATAGGTTAATCAAAACAGATTTGCTCTGAAATTGGGATAATTGCATATCTCCTACTGGCTTCAGTTGTCGTTGTTCGAACCCGAGAAAATATTTTGAGTACTTATCTTCCTAGCAAATACGTCTCACCCTCGTGGAAGATTAGTGCAACCCGAACCCCTTAAGCCCATTTGGCCTTGTGCAGTTTAAGGTTATATATTTATATAATCAGCAGCGTGATGTTTCTCTGTCTGTCCACTGAAAGGTTACAATTTGAGTGATGAAAACGTTTTTTAACGATGGGTCGTAGTGAATTTACACTTGATTCACACCCTAGAATCATAAGCTATAAATTGTATTTGGCCTATCATTGAAGTTATATAACGTGTGTGGTTAGCTCTGCGAATATCTCACTTCACCTGAAAACTTAATCTCAAAGGTTACGGGATTATTTTTCATCGTTGAACCCACCGTCTAAGAATTCCATGATCGTGGAAAACCCGCCCCAAATCTTCGTCCACGAAGCCAAGCCATTCATAAATTCATTCATATTTCGTGTCCCTTGCGTAATCTGTTTTTCACTACTACAGAATCGCCATGCTGATAAAATAACAATTTTTCATAAAACAATTTTGTCAATGGTTCACGAGTTATGGCAGATTTATGTGAAGAATTCATAAATCTCTCAATAACAGAGCTCAAAACAAAACAATGGAAAAAGAGTTGGTTTTCGTTGAAAAATCGTCTAAATATCACAAAATAGATTGAATTATTGCCAAACATTACAATGGAGATACAGAAACTTGTATTGTAGTCCTTCATGAACAGACAAGTAACAATTGCATTTTAAACATTTTCTCGAAAAAATGTTCCACATATAATTCAAAACCATCCAATACATGTTTTGTATCCGATTCAATTCATAATATCTCCATTATCTTGTTTTATTTCAGTTTGTGTCATTGCACTTCATTTTGGTTTTATTATGTTTGTTCATTTCACAGATAAGCAACTCAACTCATTTCCGGTAGAGATATCTTTACTTAACTCGATTAAAGGTAGCATTCAGTTGTCATTAGGCTTGATGTCAAATCATTCCCTATTTATCGAATTTACATGATAATTATTTGCAAATAAAGAAACAGATAAGGGAAAATACTCTACATTTAATATTTGATACATGCAGAATTATTTCCTCTATACTTGGAGTAATTTTCCTTGAGAAATCAGATCCTTACAGATTAACGTGGTAACCGCAAACACTGACCCCACGCCAAATCCACCAAAGGTACTAACAACGAATCTCTATGATATGCCATTTTTGAATTACGGTGATAAGTATATAAACATAAAAACAAACAAATATACAGAAATCGGATCATTATAAAATAGATGTGAATATACATCCAAATATTACTGGAATCAACGACATTCTATTGATATCTATGAACCTACAAATGAAGAGTGTAGTTTCAAAACGCAATATGCGCTATTAAAATTGTGTTTGATTGAATTAAAAATCAAATTCTGGACTAGAATTTTTATTATCTTATTGCAATCTCTCCCTTTCCCACTCTCTCTCTCTCTCTCTCTCTCTCCATCCATCTATCTCTCTCCATCCATCTATCTATCTATCTATATATATATATATATATATGTGTGTGTGTATTCATAGACTGATACATATACACTCACACATGCAATTATTGATTATAATCAACACTCCATTCTTTAGGGTTAAGCACTCTTAAGTTGGGCACTCGTCTGCTATGAGTACCAATGCAATGCTCTTCCAACTCTTGAATGGAGCACTCTGGAAGATGGGGAATTATACATAAGTAAATATATCACTTAATTCAATAATAAATATATCACAGTATATCATACACACACACACACACACACACACACATATATATATATATATATATATATATATATATATATATATATATACATATATATATATGTATTTATATATGATATACCGTGATATAATACTCCCATCCGCAAAATACCTGACTGATACGTAAAATTAACTGCATTGATAGATTACAAATAATAGTAACACTTACAATGAAGTCAAAAAGTCCCCTACTAAACAATATGCTTTTTAGTCAAGGTACTATTATATTCAGTGTATACAGCAATTAGTTAGTTGATTGATTATTATCTAATCAATTAATTGATTAGTTACTTGGATACATTTGATTATTGTACGAAAAGAAAGCATTCCTTTGTGCTCACACATCACTTACAAATGACGACAGGGAACATCAATAGCAACCAGCAAAAACAAAAAGCACATTGCAAACGCCGAATATGACGGTAAAATAAGATCGTAAAATAACAACAAAGAAAATACAAATCTGCTATGAAATTGAACAGTGATTCTACACTCTGATTATGAAAATGACAGAGGATGCTAGCAGAAGCGCTCTATTCTTTGGAAAGTATTATCATATATTGAAACCAGAGATCTGTTCACTTTCACGGTAAGTAACGATTAGTAAAAAATCAAAGTATGCCCTCTGTCCGTCATTTCTAATTAAAGATGTATTAAAGAAAATATGCTGCCAAACTATGCACACACACATACATATATATAAAATTACAGACAGCTGTTTCGTTGTAGTGTGGCCATATACTATCCATTATTCCTGCCAGTATCACGAGGTAGAATCGAAACCTTCGCTTTAGACCCAGAGACCGTCATCTTACCTCTGCCCCACAGAACTGGACGGTCAGTAAGGTTGAATTTAAGCGATATATATTTACTTACGCATATATTCCCCATCCAACAGAGTGCTCTATTCCTACGTTAGAAGAGCATATATATATATATATATATATATATATATATATATATATATATATATATATATATATATAAAAGACAAAACGAGGGGCAATGGGAGAGAAAAGTGGGTAAATGATTAGAAGAAGAAAAAAAGACTGGAGAAAAAGAGGAAAAGTGTGATGCAGTCAGAGGAACAAAAAGAAAATGAGAAAAAGAGTGAAATACTTAGACGAAAAGGATGAAGATGAAAAGAACAAGAGGAAAGTGAGAAGAAGAAGAAGAAGAAGAAGAAGAAGAAGAAGAAGAAGAAGAAGAAGAAGAAGAAGAAGAAGAAGAAGTTTAGAGGATATGAAGTCGTTCAAGAAGAGCTGAAGACGCTGAGCTCATGTCACCTTATCTTTTCCGTTGATCGACAAATACGACGAGAACAAATGAATGTCATTCGCCACGCATTCTTCATATCCAACTCTGCGTGTCGTCTGTGACTTGTGACATTCGACAAATTCGTCGCGGCAGCGTGTGGAAAATAGTCTCAGTACATGACTGATACAACAAACCAGAAATTGACAAAAAACTTTCAACATCTAGTTATCTCAGCAGTTCTTAACCTTTTCCAAGGCACGCAGCCTTTCGAGATTTCAAAATCTTTCTCGTTTCCCTTAATCTTAAGGCAATTTTTTTTTCAAGTCAAGATTGGCAAAGTTAATACGAAAAAAAGTTTAAATAACAAAATGTTAAAATTTATCTGATGTCAAAACTAAAAGTCTGCATCAAGATATCTAATACTATGAAGGTCACTTATAAAACCATTCGGGACATTTCAGAGAGAGAACAGCGAGAGCAATGAAAAGAAAAATGTACCCCCCCCATTGCCTCATATCACCCAAGTTAGAAACCACTTTTCTATCTCTGTCTCTCTGTATCTCTGTCTCTGTCTGTCGGTCTGTCTCTCTCTCTCTCTCTCTCTCTCTCTCTCTCTCTCTATATATATATATATATATATATATATATATATATATGATTCTTAAACTGCTAAAACTGTTTATATGGCACTAATAATGCAAAGAGAGCATCCCAGTCAAAATCGGTGCATCTCTTTACAGATCATTACCAAGGATGAGTATCGTTTTCAAATCTATCTGAAGGTTGAACCTAGAAAACAGTCCACCCCACCGATTCTTTAGCAGGGGCAGGATCTAAAGATTAAACGAGCTGCTTCGCCCCATGAAATGTTCAGCACCGAAAAGTTTCGAATCAAAACACTTCATGCTGGGTCAATAAGTCCTTAGCGTGGTTATTAGCTGGAGCGACATTTTGATCCTTGGCACAGTGCACATATACTCTGATCCTAGACAGATGTACCTAATGATAAGTAAATAATCCTGTCATTTTTTATGGGTACTATGCTAGTGTTCAGCATTTGTTCTATTCTACTTTGAAACGTTGATTTGTAATTATAAAAAATAGTTTTATAAATCAAGCGTTGGCCTAAAAACACTCAATCGAATTGATGTATAATTTCATAAGTTTGTGTTTCAATCAATTTCTTCAAAACTGCAATCAGTTCGTTAAAGGAAAGATGAATTGAGTAGACAATTCTTAAAAAGAAAGGAAACAATTCCAGATGCAAAAACGAAGTAATTAGAAAATCAATCTTTTAGAGAATAACGAATCTGGTTCCGTTGATGCTTTTTTTAAACGTTGTAGTAATCAAAGTCTGGATTGACTACTTTGAGTGTACCAACTCACCTAGTATTGACTACAAAACTTGTCAGAATGCCAAAATCTATTTGGAGTAAGATCAGACGTTCCTCTTGAATTTCTAAGTTTATGCTTGGCTATCGATATTTAATGACAGCGATAGACGGTTTGCAGAAAATATTTTCCATGGTGCTGAAGCCATTCTTGCTAACTAAAAGAGTGGCTAATTTTCAGAGGTTTGAGTCCTGATCCATAAAGGGTAAAAATAATAGCATCGACAGGGAATCACACGTAATTCAACTAATCATTCAAAAACAAAATGTGTTAGATTTACAGGTAATATAGCAGGCAGGAGAGGTAGTCATAATACACTAAATGATACAGGTTACATGACTGTCTCCCCTCATACTATAACATGGAGAAAATGAATATAGGAGAAAAAATATCAACAAAACTATACTTGGTGCCTATCTCATCCCATGGAGAGATCACAAAACAGCCCAGTATGTTACAAAAAACCAACAAGAGTAAAACATATCAAAGAAAACATGAGAAAGTCTGACAGTCAATGGGCTGGTCATACTGCAAGATAACCACTGGGCATCATATGTGTCCGGCAAAAAACAAAGACGGCGTGACATACTGCAAACGTTCAGGAAGTATTGTTCGGCATTGCCTACGATCGAGAGGTACGGCAAGTCTTTGGGAAGTTTCAAGTCCAACGATGGACGTTACTGGGCTGCTGCTGCTGATGATATAGGGTAATGGTAAAGAAGCTCCTCTCTAATATTCGCAAATATAAAGGGAGAGGTCGGTCTTCACGTAGTGCCCTACTAACGTGGCTCTGTTCCAGTCTAAGTTAGGATGAGTAAATAACTACGAAGTACCCGGCATCGTAATGCAATGGTTGGGAAGTTCAATTCAGAGACCAATTTTTACAAATTAAGTGTAGTCCTCACTTGGTGTTGGATTTCAAAAGGAAGAGTGACTGATCAGGAGGGAGACCTTTTCTCCAAGTTAGTTTTTACGACGTTCCACTATCCCAGTACGAGAGATAGAACCACAGGAATCTGTTTCATTGAAAAAAAATCTCAAGTGCTAAGAGAATTCTTTAACATATTTGACTTATTTGAGTGACTGATTGATATAGAAAAGGCGACTGTCCTTATTGAATGTAAGGGTTCTCATAAACTACCTTCGTAATACTTGTCTTCACTTAAGATAAACCATTAGACCTTTTAGCTACTCTGTGCTCTTTAGACTTATACTTGACTACACTTAAGATGTACCTTCAGGTTTTTTTTAGCTGTCATTTGATGATCTAACCTCTTTACAAAGCCAGCAAGTTCCCAGGTCTTGTTCCGTAATCTAGCGTTTTAAGTGAGTGTAAGCATTTATCTTAAACTGGGATTAGTGTTGGCAGTTTTATGAGCGTATAACTATCCAATATTCAGGTGCGGTCGTCTCCTTTGATTTGGCATCACGGTGTCTTGTGTTGGTTTTGATGTAACTGAGTCGATTTCGATGTAACTGAAATACGTGGACTAAGTTGCTGTTTTTTTTTCTTTCGTTTCCTTTAAAAAAATTTTGCCCATAGCTCGTGTAAAGTTTCCTGGGTGCAGATCGCTTACGGGTGGTATGTTTTCTTCCTCTTTATTAGTGCCCCTTTTCTTGGCTTACCCTGAAAGTTTATTTGCTTATTTGTTCTAATATTTCTTTCGAGGATTTGGGAAAAATTGTGAAGCGGTCGCAACAAAAAGAAAAGGCCAAAACGACTAAATCGACGATAGACCATTAGGAATGAACCAATATTATAGACCACGGACTCCTGTTCAGTTTGAATTGATATCTTTACATTTATATTGATTCAAAGCAATTATCAAATAATAGCTATTCTTAGACACGTTGTTACATTGCATTGCACGTATTTAATACTGAAAAATGTTTTTTCATTGATATCTACTGGGCCGAGCCTGATAACTATCAATAAAAACAATATTGAAAACACGATGATCATCGTGGTTTCAAGTCAGCTTTTTTGGATATTCCACAAGAAAATATTGTAGATTTTATAAATCAAAGCTGAAAAAGTAAAATTAATTGGAAACAGCCCGTTGACGTAAGTAAAAACCAGGAATTGGAATGCAGATTTCCTAACGCAGGCAGATACCCCCCCACTGATAATTGGTGTAACTCAAGCTTCTAAACTCCTGAAACTCCCATTATCACCAGGTCTTGTAGTGGGAGGATTTCAGTGCCAGAACCCACCATCTTTAAATCTGCAGCTCTCTTTAAAACCCATAAGTAGGAATTTCTTGATAAGTGTTGCCTTAGACCCTACATTAGCTCATTAACAACAGAAGGTTATAATTATCCAATGTAATATTTATCTATTGCAAGACAATCCATCGCAAGATACCATCAACCACAATGAAACCGAAATCTTATCATTGATAACTAACTCTTATCCTAAAAACCTCCTGATATTTTCTGAACATAGCTATGTATGGAACAAGGTCATATAAAGAATATACTTGGGTGGGAGAAGGTAAGCCATTATCACTTTGATCACTTATTCTCTTAAACAGATTCTTTTACAGAGGAAACCACTTATTATGATCATGGATAATGTTATCAACTGGTTATTGCTATCAAAATAACTCGGCATCAAAAACCTTATTTTTCGTGATCACAACAGCTTCCTCTATACAACCTTCGCTTAATGTCATCAGCCAGTCATTATTACGTCGAAGATGCTGTTCCAAAGTGATCATAATAAGCGACTCCCCGTATTCTTTAGTGCATGAATTTATTTGCTCTCATTCTTTTGATGTATCTCTTCTAATGACAATCGGGGTGGAATGGAGATCTACTCACGGAATTCATTGGCAACGGAGTCTGCACTATACACTGTTTCTTCCAATGAACTTATCTCCAAGATTGTTAGATTGGGCTAGAATTTGGTACTGGAGACTTTCAGACCGAGGCACAACTTTTATACAAATAAAACTACAAAAAGCACCCTTGAACAGGCTACGACACTCTGTTTGGAAAACTGATTCCCTATCATTTTGAGTGCAGAAACTCCGAAACAGTCTAAACCAGCACTAAGTACGCTAAAATGTTAGAATGTATTGAGATAATTAAAAATGTCCCATTTAATATTTATTATAGGTGCTAGAAATTAAATTTATTTAGATCAGTTGAATCTGCCTTTTGGATATAAATGAAACTATTACTATGTAATGGAGCGTTTGGTTAATTTAGTTAATTGTGTTGTGAATAAAACTCGATTTTAATTGAAGGTTATGGCTTATTTACTGATCAGGCGAGCTGCAGTACTGCAACAAAACGGTGGAACCGAAGTTGTAGGTTCATAGATTTTTAAAATTCTGATCGTATTCAGCCAATTTCGTTAGAAACCACCAACCAAAACTGGTTTGTGCTTTTTCAAGTTGGTCTGGTTGTTTATGTTTAAGTATCACGCGTACATAGCACACTATTGGAGCTGGACAGATTCAGGAAATACTGGCTCCGCGACGCCCATGATAGAGAATTGTGGCCAATCCTGGGGAAGGTCTATGTCCAAAGACGGACGTTAAAAGACTGATGATGATGATGATGATCATCATCATGATCATCATCAGTCTTTTAACGTCCGTCGTTGGACATAGTCCTTCCCCAAGATTCCCCCACTTCTCTATCATGGGCGTTGCGGAGCCAGTACTTTCAGAATTTGTCTAGCTCGTCTCTCAATCCAATATTCTGCCGGCCTCGGTTGCGCATGTGATCTCGGGGGATCCATGTCGCGAGTCGCAATGTCCTTCGTTTGTCTGCCATTCGTGCAACATGGCCAGCCCACTGCCATTTGAGATTTTTAATGGATTCTATGATGGCCCTGGCTCTTGTCTTTTCCCGGATGTACTGTGCTGTCTTGTGGTCTCTCCATAATAATTCAGCATAATTCTTTCATGTACATGGTTCTCAATTTGCTGATCTATGTTTTGGTTAGGTTCCATGTTTCAGCTCCATAAGTGACGATTGGGAGGATGCATTGGTTATACATCCTTCTTTTTAGGATTAATGGGATCTTCTTATTTTTGAAGGTTGAGCTAGCTCTGCCAAAGGCTTGCCATCCTAGTATGATTCTTCGCTTGATTTCTTCTTCTTTTGAGGGTCACATGGAGATTCGTTATCCTAGGTAGATGTAGTGATCTACCTTCTCCAGTTCTGTGTCCTTGATTTTGATCTTCGTGTTTTTATCTCCGATGTGGATGCTGTACATGATCTTCGTCTTGCATAAGTTCATGTGTAGGCCGAACAAAAGGTGAGAGAATCAATTTATTCATTGATCACCACTTTTTCCAATTTTTCAATTGATCACTCCCAACATAAGACACTGCTGAAAGATGTTGGTTATATGACAGTTTCTATTGAGTGACTCTACAGACCTGCTTCTTTTTAAAAAAATAATTCTCTTAAGTTCCATAGTGATAATCATGATAATCAGCCTTCAAAGTCTGTTGATGGACATACGCTTTCCCCAAGGTCTGTTCTTAAGATATGGCGAGTGATAGGCCTTACCCTATCACGCTAGCCCATGGCGTCGTAACAGGGGTTGATTGATCTCAGTTTACCAGATTGGTCTGGGCCTTTTTGAAACATACTGTAGAAAGTACTCGGTACAGTACCTTTTCACGACTTTTGTTTACTTGCAGATTAGAAAATTACGCCATTTTCTCTTATTGTCAGACACTATCGATTAAAATTACAAATAAACAAATGATTGCATTTTAATTACACCGTTAAAAACCGTTGTTCTCTTAGAGTTTCGAAAATGACGTCCGTTTTCTTTGATTGTCAGACTCTCCTAAATCTCTTGACATTAATTCTTTATTTTCTTTCATTTTCGTAGAATAGTACTCTGTATTTATCGATTTTAGAGAGATGGTTCTATTCACAATGTAACTATAATGCTAAACCGAGCCCCCACTTAACGTTCAATATATGTTCAAACATACATAAAAAAGTGCAATGCAAACTCTTCTTTCTTCAAGAAAATTACTCTAAAGTTACTTTCCACTGTCTCAAAAAGAGTGCTTGCTCAAAAAAGATTCTACACTGGCTTATAAAACGTACCGATCACTCAGGGTAATCGAAGTTTGAACTACATTCACTTGGCATACGCTGGTCAAATTCTTCAAACATTGAAACATTCAAGAAAAATAATTATACCTACATATAGATACGGAATACTAATCTTCACTTTTGACTGGCTGGTTTGGTTGTCTTTATCGGATATAAGGGTTGATATAAATTACCTCCGTGGTACGGACCAAAAATTGACAACACTCAGGATGGACCATCAGTTGCTCTCTGCTCATCTTACCCTGTTTTGATCAATACTTGTTTACAGCTGGGATAGATAGTCATATTTTTTGTCTTTCGATGGTCTATTTTATGCCTTTGTACTAGTTAGTACCTTTCAGTCGTCCCAGTCAAAGCTCCACATATCACAAGTCTCTCTGACTCAGCTTCGGTTTCAGATATGTAAAATAGACAGAGGCGATCAGGTGTATCCTCCCGAAAGTCACCTATGGAGCTGAAACATGAAACCTAACCAAAAGATTGGCACTCAAACTGAGAATCATGCAACGTGCACACGAGAGTATCATGTTCAATCTAACATGGAGAGATCATTGGACAGCACAGTATATTGGAGAAAAGACAGGAGCCCAAAACATCATTGAAGCTGTCAGGAAACTCAAATGGCAATTGGCTATACATGTTGCAAGAAGGTCAGACAACCTATGGACATCATGACTCACAACGTTGATCCCCAGCGATCATATGAAAAACTGTGGCCGACAGAAAGTAAGATTATGTGACAAACTAAAATAATTCATTAAGTACTGGATACGCAACGCTAATGATAGAGAGTTCCGGCGAATATTAGGGAAGGTCTTTGTCCAACGACACAGGCTAACAGGCCGATGATGATGATTCTGATGAGCACTCGAGGTGATATCGCTCAATCTAATCTGTGCTATCTTACCCACAGCTGGTATGTGGGGGAGGGGGAGACGGATTCATTTGTGTAAAGTGAACACCGGAGTTCGAACTCAGCACGCCGAATCCATTCTCTGTGGTGATAACTGCTCTGCCACACCGCACCATGTTGAATAAATCGGTACCTTGCACATGCGCATTAACACCAGAGTGAACAGAGATCTTCATTCGCTGTAGCATTCAAGTTTTTCTAATCCGGCTGCATTCGAAAGCTGAAGATAAATTAAATTAAAAAAAACAAACAAACTCTACTTGAGGATTGATGGAAAAGAAAAAAGATTTAACTCTGTAGTTACGAACGGTGAAAATTGATGGATAATTTAAAGATATATCTTTTGAATGTCATAATTTTCCTTCCCAATTTTCAATCTTTGCTTTCTCCAAATCTCTGTGTGTGTGTATGTGTATGTGTGTGTGTGTGTGTGTGTGTGTGTGTGTGTGTGTGTGTGTGCACGTCAGTAATATTAATGAAGAAACCCAGATTAATTCCTCCTGATTCACTCTTCGTCGACATCTGGATGCAATAAGTTTAAATAAAAACACTGAGACTGGTTCTGAAATTTATTTATTTATTTATTTATTCAACTCTGTCTCAGTAATGAAAGGTGCATTAATTTATGTTGAAGTCATGCACAAAGTGTTATTGCAAGGATTTTCATACACATAAGACTTACGAAAGACTTTTACAGGAAAGTTCTACTCTCAGATAGCGGGGTAAGACCTTTATATCCTCTATTTTTCATTAACTAGTAATAAATATTTATCACATTCGACTAGAGATGTGATCTTACACAGGATGTTCCTAATTGCTGGCTCATCTTATTCATAAAGTAGAAAAAAAATACATATAAATTCTATAATTTTTGGCATAATTTCTCTATTCCAAGAGCGCTCAAAACCTTATGTAGAGTCAATATAAGAATGATACATGGAAAAGTTGTTTATTACAATGGTCAACCATTGTTTCGTTATACAAGATTTTCAAATTGACAATGACTTTCTGTTTACATAATGAAAGCAAGAATACATCATCTATTTGAAAATATTGTTTAGTGAAACAACGGTTAAGCATTATAATAGACAACATTTCCATAAAACACACACACACATATATATATATATATATATGTATATATATATATATATATATATATATATATATATACATATATATATATATATATATATATATATATATATATATATGAACGTGTGCATATGATTTTGCCGCACACACACATACACACCTAATAGTAAAAAAGCATTCATTTTACGCAACAAATATCTGGTTTTCACCATAATCTTCCCCATTGTCAATGCACATGGTTCAGTGATGAATATAATTCAGAGTGCTCGAATATTACACGGAGAAAATTTCCGATCCGAATTCAGCTAATAACTACATGTCAGGCTGTAGACTCATTGATGCACCTTTTTATTTTCTGACATAGATAACATATCCCCAGCCATATAATGCACTTTTTCCTCATCAAGATTTTGCTCCAAAAGTCACCCGTGCATTATGAAGGTCATAGTTCAAGGTGGGTCAGTAAATTGTGGCGACTGATACCCATGCACCCTTTTGCATTAGGACGGTACCCAGGCGTGTACTAGCCCCACCAATAGAGCTAGGAGGCTGAAAATTTGAAGATTTACTTATTACGTCTGGTAAAAACGTTTTAATTCTCCAGTTTGTTTTTAGTTTGGGTTTAGGATTCAATTTGCAATGTGATTTTATACTAAATTGATTTCTTGGTTTGTGCCTGGTAGCATTCATGCTTATTCAAAAAAATCGGACTTTTAGAAGATCACTGCTCAACAAAAGGCAAAAAGAGTTACTTATTCCTTGATCATCCCTTTTCCTCATGTTTATCAATCACTTCTAATACGGCATGCTGCCAAAAGATGTGACGATTTTTATTATATGACTAGCTCGACCTGTTTATTCTGAAATTCGAACTATTGAGTTTTGACTTTATTTTCGTATGTAACAACAATGACAGATGACAATGACCAGACCAAAAACCATTGACGTAATGCACGACTAACAGTTACACAGTGACGCACAAAAAAACTGATGAATATACCCCCACTTCTAAAGCCCAACTATGAGCGATTTGCTTTGCTGAAGTTTGCAAATACCATTTACAGGAATTGCTAAGAAAGGAGTTGAAATAGGACACGTAGTTTTGCAATAACAGTGTAGGTGAAATGAATACTGTTTTGTTTACTTTCCAGATTTAAATGAAGCAAGGGAGTTTGACCATAGTACAACCAAGCTTGTCTTAGTTGTTCTTGCTTAATTCAGAATTTGCATTAATCAATGGAAAATTTCATTAATTTTGGCATCTGCTGCGTTTCTCCCTGTTGAGGAAATTGGCAACAAACTGTTTGGCTCGAATTCCATTAAATGTGCTGGACAAGTGTTTCCTAATGGCAATGATTTTCTCATAATCTCAGACAATTCTCCGAAGGATTTAGATAGCGCTTAGGTCTCTTAAAAAGTTCGAACACACTCGTCGTTTTTTTTTCCTGGCGTTTTGGGTTCTCACAACATCCACAGTATGACATGAAGTCGTGTGCAGGAATCACCACTCATTAACCTGGTAGTAACAGTAAACGCCGGAGAATTCTCTGATCCTTCCCTTTGAAAGTAATGGTAACGTAAAGTACAAAAAGATCCGCGGTACTTAGGTAATGTATTTTGTCACTTTTACTTGCCTGTGAGAAACGTTGTCTCGAAGACAGGATGGACGAATTGGTTGGAATATTAAGACTAATTCATTTCACGTGGCAGATTTCATGCTTGACTTCGTGCAGATAGCAGATGTTTTAAATACGATATGAAAGGGTCGTGCTTCCACATTACCTATACGCGTAATTACTTATTTTATGTTTGTTGTAAAGGAGAAAAAGACTGACTATCAAAGGAAATTTATGTATGTATATGTTACGCTGACTCGGCAAAATTGCCTAGTTGGCAAAATTCACTTATTCTTTGTAAAACAATGTTTAATTTCACTTTGATTACTGAACTTTTAATTGTAAAAAAATTGTTGTTTTATATCCTTGTCTTCATCAAATAAACGTTTGATTAAATTAAACGTGCGTGTTTTCTTATTTTTGTAGAAAATGTTGGAACTAATTAGGAAATTTCGCCGATTCAGCTTAGCACATGTGTATGTATGCTTACATTTGAAAAATCTGTACTTTTTTGTCTATATGAGCTTGTTGGTCTTTATGTATGAGATAAATTTATTAGTGCTTGCATGTCTGTTTACTTTCACATACACCGTTTTAGTGTCCATGCCTTATCAATCCGTATGCTTACCGCAGCTTGGTAGTTAGCAGGATCGTTCCATAAGCAGATTTCATGCAATAAAACTCTTCCTTACGTTGAACGTGGACTCAAATTTTGGGGGTAAAAACCACGACGTAAAATAAAAATTCACGTAGGTAGGGAAATTCAAATGCTTTAAATTAAACTTTCACTGTTATCAGAGTATTCCTGATAATTCACTACTTACTCTCAGAAAATTCCGTTGCCATGTTGATGAAACGGACGCTTATTTTGACTCTACCCTCAACGAAAAAGTGCTGGGTTCTCTTGATAATGTCTTCACAGTTCGTTTGCTCATACTTTTCTTGACCTGTTCTGGCCGTCTGGATACAGTCTTCGATACTGATGAGTCCTCTGCCGTTTTTTTTTCTTTTAATGTGCAGTGTCCTCTCTGGGATGTAAGGCCTTGTGCATTTCTTGTTCGACGGCCCATCGACTGGAGATCTTCCTTTCTCCATCCAAAGAATGTTCCTGTGTATCTTACAATTGATGCTGCCCATGTGTTCATTCCTTTTATCAGATTGCTATTGTTCAGTTTTGGTCTCTAATATGTTTTTATCTCTCTGAGATATTCTCTCCTTTTTTTCTTCTTCGTATCATGCCGTCTTAGGATGTCCCGTTCGAGAACTCCCAGGTATGTGTATTGGTCTTGTGCAGTCAATGCTCTAATCTCCTTACCAAGAGTTCGATTCCTTCTGCTGCTGCAAGCCTCCCTCTGTGCATTACCTTTAATGCACATTTTTCTATTCTAGACTCCAATCGCATTGTCATCACTGTATTCCTCCACTTTGTTGAACAACGTTTAGAGCTCTCCCCTGTTCTTTGCAAATAGTTTCATGTCGTATACATTAGGTGGTTGACTTTTCGCTTTGCTTTGGAGAATTGGTATCTTTTGTTGTTTTTCAAGATTCTGTTGAGTAGTATCATTGTTAGAACAAATAGTGATGGAGACATAAAGTATCCCTGGAAGATTCCCCTTTTTATACATACCTCAGCGAATATTTCTTCTATGTCTGTCAAGTCTACATTCCAGTTTTTCATAGAGTTGTCTATAAATCTCACCACTGATCTTGAATATTCCGAGGCATTCGAAGATCCAGCTATTTTGGATCCTGTTGTATGCTTTTTTATTGTCTACACACCCCATTGGAACGTTCTCCTTCCCTTTCATTACTTCTTTTAAGATAATCAAGTCATTCACCCCCTTGGTTCTTCTACTGCATCCTTACTGTCCATCTGATAATGATCCTCTTCTTTTCATGGATGAATATATTCTCCACTATCCAGTCAGGATTTTTCACATGAGTGGGAGGCAGGTGATTGGTCTACAATTGCTTTTCTAATTCATTTTTTTCAGGGTCCTTCTAGATGAGGATGGTTCTGTCTCTGGTCATTTATCCTGGGACCCCAACCTCATTTAAGTAACTTTGGAGTTGGTGGGCGAGCCTGTTGTGTAGTGTGGTGAATTCCCTAAACCAATATCTACGGATCCCATCAGGTCCTGGTGCTTTCCAGTTGGTTATTTCTTGTGAACTTGTTTTAATGTGACTCCATTCAATACTATTGGTTCATCATTGTTTATGTCCTTGGGTTCACTTTTCATGCTCTCTAATCTTTCCAGGACTTCGTTGAGTCCTTTCAGGTGTCCCCATATGCTGTTCCAAAAGTTCTTTGTCACTGTGGCATTCAGCTTTAGGTTCTGTTTTCTTTCTCTGTTCAGATCAATGTGATACTTTCTCTTGTTGTTTTTAAAATGTGTGGTTCTGTGTGTATTGGACAGTCATTTGTCAATATCTTTTCAGTCTTGCCTCTTTTGTTAGTCTCCTTTGGTGTGCCTCTTCCACTGCCACAAGGATCCCTTTTCCTCTTATCTTGTATTTGTCTCATAGTCTTACACGTGGTCTGTTCTTGTATGATACATTCCTCAGTAGTCCTTCATCTTTCTGGAGTTGTGAGATCCGTCTTTCTAATCTTGTTTCCCAGTAGGAAATATAATTTGGAGCTCTTCCTTGTGTTGTGAAGAGCTCTGTTACCATTTTTGCTCCAGCATAGATTAGGTTGTTGAGCTCTGTTCGGTCGTTTATTTCGTTATGCTGTAAGGGGCAGTTAACATGTTCGGTTGCTTCTTTAAGTTTCTTCCTATCTTTGTCTTAAACAGTTGGCAGTGCGGTTTTTTCTTCTTGCATAATTTATTTAAAAGTTAGTATCTGAGCTTTCTCTTTCCCCATTGAGTTGTCAGCCCCCCCTCTCTCTCTCTCGTGTATGCCTTTGTTCAAGGATTTTCTTTTTGCTCAGGTTTCTTTCAATTTAGTCATTTACTATGTTGGTTGTGTTGAGAGGTTCTTCAGGCAAACCACTTTCTTCTTTTTTTCTGTCTCTGAGTTCTGTCTCTGGAAGTCATTGGTTTTTCAGAGTTTGTTTCACTTGATCAGCCAGGTACTGGCTTGATACCTCTATGGGAGATTTTTCCCTCCATCTCTTGTCTATTTTCTCTTCTTGTTCTGTCTAACTGTCGCTCGGTGATGGTTTTGCCCCTCCTTGTTGTCATTAGTAGAGCATGAGCTAGAGTTTTGGCCAACAGTAGCTTGGTAACGACTGTGTCCCTCCTGAAGGCCATTAAGTGTACATGAAACGGGGTTTTGGCCTGTAGTCACAGGACAACGACCGAGTCCCTCCTGGTGGCTAACAATGGAGCACCTGCCGGTTATAACAAACAAATCTTGAATTTGTGTCCCATTTTTGCAGTTAATTGATTTGGTTGTTCCGTCATATTTTTTGTGCTTTGAAGTAGCACTGGACCCTGCTGGATTGGTTCAAACTGGTGTCATTCAGGAGTAACCTCAGAGCTCCACCGACTCTTAGTACCCAGGATATATGGGTGCGCGTAACATCTAACTATGTGGCAGAGTGTTTGTCCTTCACCACTTACTTAAAAAAAAACTATAGCCCGAAGCTTTATCTTTTGGTTACTCAAGTACAACTGATATGTTTATACCTACCCCCTATTTCTTTCAAGTTTTGACTTAGTAAGAGTCTAGTTGGAGTTGAGACCGGCTACCTATTCTTCTTTCCACCCTGTAAGATTTTTAATTCGTAGGAATTTAGAAGAGGCTGTCCAATTTATACAAGAGGAGTACCAAATTCAGCCGAATATTCACATGAAAAAGCACTTTTTATTGGACAGTAGTTTTGCATAAAAGAACTATTGTCAGAGGGGTGTGCTAATTTAAGTGTACATGAAAGAATCTTGCACTTACCCTCACAAAATGGCCAGATAGTAGGTCAGAGGCGAAATGATAATAATAATAATAATAATACACCAGGTAACTTCAAAAACAACCTAATCACCTTTTCATAGATATCTTAGATATATGGAAGCCAACCCAACCTAGAATATAAAAATAATTTAAGATTAACAACAAAGGTCATGTAAAAGTGAACCCTAACACTGGGATAGAGATAAAAGTAAGAATAGAATACTTCCCGAGAGGAAACATACCACAAAAAGCTAATGGATTAACCACACACTAATAAAGAAAGTGCCTGCTACATCCTCAGTTAATTCATAACAAGCAGACGGTAATCTACTTCCCCAAAGTAGAATTAAACTAAAGGGTGACTAACAACTAAACAAGGAAATGAAAAAAGAAACAATAAATGAATATAAAAAGGGGAAAGTTCTCCACCCAGAAAAATAGGGATGCAAATTAAATTGAATCGTTTGCCTGAAGCATTAACAGGACAGCAACGTAAACGCGTTTGTGTTGCGAGTCCTTTTTCATGAATAAACATATATATATATATATATATATATATATATATATATATATGTGTGTGTGCGTGTGTGTGTGTATGTGTGTGTTTGCGCGCGCGTGTGTGTGGGTTTATAACAATACCCAGTTTTTCGGAAGTTAGTATAACACCCCTTTTTCGCTTTTACCAAAAGCAAAATAGCGCTCAGCGTTTGTTTTAAAATCAGATGTTATAGCGGCAGCACTCAGCCTCTCCCTCTCTCTTCCACACCTCTGTATCCTACACCTCCCACCATTCCAACCTCCGACGACTCAGCCAAACAAACATACCATCGTTAACCATTTTGGGTCCTGGGAACGTTAAAAAAAATTCAATGTAAATTAATAGTGACCGCTTTTAGGCTTTACTCCATTTCGGCTCACCAAAATTTTTTTTCCATAAGAATGCTTGACTTTCATAAAGTGGGAATAACTTCTATATGGAAAGAACAGACTTATTGCATCGATAATGTGTCTACACTGTTATCGAATTCATTAAATCATCTGCTGATATGATACACAGCATCATCATCAAAGCAAATATTTTTCGAATCCACAGTCTGCAAACAGGACCCATGCAGTCATTCTCCACCCTTTTCTGTCTCCAGAGGGTCAGAGGTCATTGATGAAACTTAGGTGCAACCTTAGGTCAACATTTGGGCCCAGAGCTTGCACCCAACACGAGCTCCTGGTCTCCTGATAGCCGTTCACACGTTGTAAAGATAACACCGCCGTGCCTAGCCACTGATGTATAAACTTAGAACTCTTATCTTCCTATTTAAACGGCTTCTGGCTGCAGCCTCCAGACATACTGTGATCGGTTCTGTAAACTATTGTTGGGTCATGTGGGAGGTCAGCAAGAAGACAATAACTGCGATCAGTTTTGAACGCATTTTAAATCAAAAACTGCGGTAAAAAGGTCTGGTCAGTCGCTCAATGGAAACCGCCACGTAACAAACGTTTTTGGCATTATACCACATTGGGGGTGATCAATTGAAAAATTGGAAGAAAGGAATGTGCAATGACCAAGTTACAACTTTCCCCTTTTGCGATGAAATGATCGCTAAAAAAATTTTTTAAGAGTAGGCGTGAAAGCTACCGGACTCAAATTAAGGGATCAATTTAGCATAAAATGACATTGCATATTGAACCTGCATTAAAAACTTATTCAGGTGTGGATTTAAAATAACTTACAGAACGCATTTTTTATGACAATAAGGTGTAAATGTTTGAATTTTTAGCCCCCTAGCTCCTTTGGTGCAGCTTGTACACGTAGTACATTCGTAGTTTGCCTGCTACCGAGCCAGACCAACAAGAAAACTGAAGAAATCTATGTTGATAGTTTAGGTGAAAGATTTAGTTGACGGTTTCTTATAATATCACTGAAATTTATACAGTCATCTTCCTTTCCCCCTTCTTGCTAACCACACATAAAATCAATATCAGGGTGCTTAACGTGGCGTGAAAGTACGGAGTGGCCTAGCGGTTACCAACACAGAAAACGCATCGGCAAAGCGAGTGCGAGTTTCGGCTGAGGCTGTTTATGTTCTCTTAGCCCAAATGCTTTTAGGAAAGGCACGAATCCTCTTTTCCTCCTAGCTGTGCTGTTGGGCCGTTTAGCCCAGTAAGGTAGCCCATTAGCCAAGTTGAAAAAATCAGAAGGGTTGAGCGTGGCACAAACATCCCCGTAAAAACATACTTCTGCTACGTATACATTGAATCGTTTAAATATGCCTTATTGCAAGGGAGAGCATATAAAGTTTGTCCGGGTGGCTTGCAATGTATGTTACACACGTACAGGTCACACTAATGGAGATAAAGGGCTGAAAACCTGAACATTTACTTATTATTATTATTATTATTATTATTATTATTATTATTATTGTTTTATATTTTCACCCCAGTTGCCTGGTGGTCACCGCTGGAGACTTAATGACGGAAAGTCTCCTCGAATCTCGAGCCTCCCTCTTCAAAGTCCACAGCAGTGCTATGGTTAACGGTTTCACACCAGTTGACCAGTAATTATCACTGAAGGCTGAGTGACGGTAAGTCTCCTAAGGTCTCCAGCTCTCCTCTTCTATCATCCTCACAGGACACAAAAGCATCGAGATCTGTGTCGCCTCCAATATGCCTTTTTCTTGGCTGTTAGGCCATTCCTACCAGCTGGAAGTCGTACGTCTCATATTTTCCAGTACTCTCCTCAGTATTCGTACAGCACCCAGTAGTGCTGTGGTCTGCATAGTCTCAATCCTTCCCAGTTGTTCTTCATTCTAGTTTCCAATGTCTTATGCACGGCTCCAAGTGCACCCACTGTTAGTGTTATCACCCTAACTTTCATGTTCCACACCATCTTCAGTTCCCATCCCAGGTCCTGGTATTTCTCTAGTTTTTCACTCTCCTTTATATTTACTTTGTGATTCGCAGGCACGGTCACGTCTATTATTTGGCATTTTTTCTTTCCCTTGTACATGATGACTAGGTCTCCTCACTTGGATAGGGTGGCCAGTTTGGATGTCAGAGTCCAACAGTAATTTACGGCTCCTATTTTCCAGGACTGTTTCTGGTTTGTGCTGATACCACTAGTCCACATGGTTGTACTTCACTCGTTTGCTCAGTTCCTAGTGCATCGCTGTTGCTACCCTGTCGTGATTGTTTCCATACTCTTTCTGGGTTTGTTGACTACATTCACTAGTTATGTTGTTTACAGTCTCACCCCTTTCGCTACAAAGGCGGAATTTGCTGTTCGTTTGGGTTCTGCCGATTTTTGCCTTGATATAATTTGTCCGAGCACATTTGTTTTGGGCTGCCTTGATGGGCCATTCTGTTCCTCTCTTCAGGTTTCCTTTGCACAACCATGTGCATGGCATCTCCTCGGTGATATTTTGTATCCATCTTTTGAATTCTCCGTATAGCTTTTTCTGGTTCCATTTTTTCTTTCCTTGTTGCTGTACTGCTCCTTCATTTGCTTCTTTTTTGTTATTGTTTTTCGTTGCACTGCTTTGGGTGCTCTTTATAATGTCTATTTTGGTATTTTGGACACAGTCTTCAATGCTAATGAGTCCTCTGGTGCCCTATTTCCACTTCTAATACAGTCTCTTTGTGTCATCTTTAGGGTGTAGAGCCTTGTGCATCGTCATAAGCTACCTTGTTTGCTGGTCCATTGATTAGACACTTTTTCCATCCAGGAAATGGACTTGTATCAAACTACCAGTATTGTCCATTGAGTTCATATTGAGCTCATTCATTTTATCAGATTTCTCGTATTCCGTAATATCTTTCTTATTCCTCTGAATTATTCCGTTTTTTCTCTCTCATTTCTTCTCGTTCTATCACGTCACATTCGAGAACTCCTAAGTATCTATATAGGTCGTGTGGTTAAAGTTCTGATTTTGTTTTCCAGTAATTCGATCCCTTCTACCACTATAAGCCTTCCTCTTGGCAGCACAATTAATGAGCATTTTTCTATTCTAAACTCCATCCTAATGTCATCGCAGTATTTTGAGCTCTGCCCTGCTCTTTGCAAATAGTTTCATGTCGTCCATGCACATGAAGTGGTTGATTTCCCCCCTTGTTTCGAAGTATTGGTATCCTTTGCTGTTTTTCAAGATTATGTGCGGTGGTATCATGCTTAGCACAATTAGTAATGGGGACTAAGAGTACCCCAGGAAAATCCTGCTTTCTATACTTACCTGTACTAAGTTTTCTCCCGTAGCTGTTTTTCATAGAGTTGAATCTCAACAATGGTTTGCTGATCTTGAATATCGTGAGTCATTCGAGTATCCAGCTATGTGGGATCATATCGTACGCTTTTCCCAGTCAATCCATCCCACTGCAACATTTTCAGTTTTCTGACTTCTTTGAGAATCAACAAATCAATGTAGCTCAAGTCATTCACCTCTTTGATCCCTTTCCTGCACCCTTTCTGTTCTTTTTTCCATGGAAATATATATTCTCTTCGCTATCTGCCCGGCCAAGATTTTCTGCAGCTAACGAGACCCGCAAGCGAAGTGAATTTGATTACCGCTAAGGGGTATTTTTTCTTCTACGACCAGCTCCGTGGATCAATACTAATTTGAATACAGTGATGATAACATTTCTACTGTCAGCGATATAGTATGTTATAGTAGGTGCCTACAAGACCACTCGTGAGAATCAAACTCACTTCAGTCGAAATGATTTGTGAATCTAATATATCAACCACCGCTTGATAGTGCAGCATTCATAGATACTGTCATCAAAACAGTCAACCCAGGTTTCTTTAGTTTTCAAGCTGCTCTGGCTAGAG
This sequence comes from Thysanoteuthis rhombus, assembly GCA_963457665.1. Lineage (NCBI taxonomy): Eukaryota > Metazoa > Mollusca > Cephalopoda > Oegopsida > Thysanoteuthidae > Thysanoteuthis > Thysanoteuthis major. The sequence continues at coordinate 30,805,628 of OY735205.1, forward strand.
GACTGTTTATGCCTAGAAGAAACTACCCCCTAAATAGGTTTTTACCAGGGAATTATTTTGCAATCATGCTAAATTACCCACTTTGTGCCCGGCAGCATACACAATTGTTTTACTCTCGAAACACTGGACTTTTTCAGTGATCACTTTCCAACTAAAGGTTAGAGAAGTAACTTATTCATTGAAAACCTGTTCTCCCTATTCCAAACATGGAAATGCTGTCTAAAGATATCGGTCCCGTGACGATTTCTAGTGTGAGGCTAACCAGAATATTGTTTTTTTAAGTGATATTTCGAGCGTGCAAGCCTAGGCACAGTTAATGGGGATACTGGGATACCTGGTCAACAAAATCCTCCTTATCTGTCTCGCTGATATTGTCTAAAGGAAAGCGAAACGGTACGTTTGGCATAAGCCTGGCTGTAGGAGCTGCCAGAAAGTTGGCATCCAACCGCCTTAAGGGCCTTCACTCCCTGGATTGGAATTAAAGTCGTCTGTCTTATAGACTGGTTGTCGATTATGGCTGGAGAGCCCAGCTTGACCTACTGCTTACCAATAACTGTTGGGAGAAGAGGTAGATTCATCCCTTTCCCAAGATAAAAGATTTGAAGTGAACACCAAACTGAACTCGGTTTGCCGATTACATTCTCCGACCTGGCAATCTTTAAGCAACCCGAAATTCCTTAGGTATTTACCAAGCTGACATTATCAAGTATAATTGTGGAGACATTTAGTGAGAATGTAATTCATTACTTTAAAGATTACTTGTAATACAAGTCTATTACCCCACTTTATATGTTTGTAAAATTTATCCATACGGAAATAATCCCGTGTTTTTGATGGGTACTATGCAAGTAAACTATATAATTAAAAAAAACAAAGCCAAAACAACAACAAAAAAACCACAGGAATATAAAAATAGCTGTAAGTCATACGTAAATAACCCTGTAATTTTTCATGGGTACTATGCAGTATGATAGAAATATAAAAAGATAAAATCACTGTAAGCCAATAAAATAAGATGTAAAGGTAAAAGAGAAAAAAGTAATGAATGTTCAACTTTGTTCTGTATGAAATGAGTTAATCGTGATCTCTGAATTTTGTTGACATGGGAACCAATGCATATTCCGTTGCTAGGCAACTAAACTTGATAAATCAACAAGAAGTCTATGCTTACATATGGCATCTTGAAGCATTCATATATTCCTACCAGTTCCACGTGTTTATTAAAGGAGATTTTTTAGAGTGTTATTGTTTCGTTATGAAATTATCTGTTATTATTAAGATTTGATTTTAGCGCAGTTGGAGACGAGAAGTTATCTTCTACACAATGTTGTCTTATTAAGAAATACCTGAGAACATCTTACAAACGAGCTGTCTCTTGCCTCTCTTGTTCGTTGACTAATTTAGCTGTCATTTATCAATAATCGTGTGTGTGTGTGTGTGTGTGTGTGTGTGTGTGTGTGTGCACGTGCACACACCAGAATTACTCGTCATCTAGCCATTGTGCAAAGTTGACATTCACCAGTTATATTAGTCAGTACACAAGGTATTGCAGTGTCGAGGTTAAAGTTGTTTGGATCAGTGGTTCTTGAGGAATCTAATAAAGGTATATCAAAAAATAGATACTATAAAATTTAGAGTCGTAGTTTTGCACGGCGAACGAAACATTATCTTACATGACATTTATTTCAGGCCACTCTACACATCATAAAGTCCAGCTCCTTCCAAACATGCACCTTTTGAACGAGCACTGTTTCAGTTATGATTGATATAATTACATTTGAAATCGTCCAGGTAAATCAGATAAAGTGATTCAGAACTGGGAAGCACTCAGAGAGTGCATACCCCTGTCATCAACATGCCCTTACTAAAATTGAACGGAAATCAGTTCTTATATAGCTATGTTTCAGAAAAATTGATAGAAGGTTTTGATTTTTGAATTTCCCAATACATCTTCCAACAAAGAAAGATGGAGAGACACAGTATGGAGAGGGCAAGGTTAAATGGGGATGGGTTGAAAAGGAAAGAAAAGGGAAAAACGAAATAGAGATCAAATAATGAAAAGAAAGGGTGTAGAAATGAATAATTCATCAAATGACAAAAACAACAAAAAAAGACAAAACAATCAAACAAAAAACAAACTCTTAATCACTCAAAGAGGGAATATATCTGGCAACGCCATTATCCTCTAAAAATTACATGAAAATCAATTCATGTATAGCTACGATACAGGGAGTGTAAGTGAAATAGGTATCTGAAATAAATCCTGGATCCCTACTAAAATTCAATCACACCTTCATATGAGCTTCTCTAGAATTAAATGCATTAACAGACTGAGTAAGTGTAGACTTTAACACCGCATGGAAAACTGTTTTTGGAGTGTCACGGAGTTATTTTACTTTAAAAATAAAAAAAAAGTATAATCCACTGCAGGATTGCTTTGCTCGGAAGAAATAAAGACTCCAAAAAGCGAGAAAAAGATTGAAATGAAAAAATGAACAAAAGATAAAAGTTAAACGGGTAGAGAAAAGTGATAAAGTACGTGAAGGACACAATGCCAAATACTGGTTGTAATTCCATCCACAACAATGGTTCTCAGAGTCTCAAGTCACATTCTTCCCCTTGCGATCCTGGGTTTCCTCAATTTTATCCCCATCCTAAATTGTCATCTAGTAATTCTTACAACATTATAATCTCTATTTTCGATCCTCTCCTGTCTGAAATTCCTGTCCTGGCTAAATCCCAACCCCACCTCAGAGCTAAATACCCTTCGTTAAACCGGTCCAATCAAAGATTGTACGGTTGATTCATATACATGCAATGACAATGGTTGATGTAGTTAAATATTCCGACTATTTGGGTGTCGCAATTGCTTTTAGTCATTTTCATCCTGGTCGACGGCAATCATGACGACGCTCAGATATATAGCAATACTACAACCTAGCAGATACGATGCTTTCCCCCAAGTAGAAGAGGCTGAGTGGCTTGCTTTTGTGGCCTTGTGCCAAACTGAATTGAGCTTAGTGAATACCTATTAGCCATTAACTATGAAAGGTGGAAGAGTAATAGTTATGCGTTGCAAGATGAAAGCCTTTGTTCAATGCAAGATAATTCATTCCAAGTTATCCATTGCAAATTATCTATTGAAAGATGAAAGTCTTCACTCAGATAGAACTAAGTTTACATCAATCAGAATAAAACGGAAATTTCATTGAATCAACTGCAATGACTGAGGTTTTTTGTCATTTGCAGTTAATTGTTTAGAAATGGAATATCAAGCTCGTCTTGGTTCAATATGTTGGCTGCTAAGCTATCACCCTGGACAAATGTAAATCTAAATTATGTATTAGAGCTGTGTTACACGTGTAGCATTTTTGTTGAATCACAAATTAGAGAAGAGGAGAGAGAAAAACGAAGTCAGAAATCGAAGACACTGGATTATGTTAGCAACGGCAACTCTACAGGAGTCAATGTATTATAAAAACTTAATGAGACTCAACATAAGAGTCGCCGTTTAGTGACTCAATCCTATTCTTGTTAATCGAGCAGGTGTTTTGTGACAAAGGGACTCTCTCCGTTTATTCAGCAGTAGATCAGAGGACTATGCTCGACTGGGCCCCAAACAAAAATCTCGGCGAGGTTCATACCACAAAAATGAATAGATGAATTGACGAAAGATTAAAAGCAAGAATAAAAAAACAAAAACAAAAACAAAAAAAAAACAAACTCGAATTTTAAATGAAAAAATATATCTGCCTTCCTAGTCGGGAATTTGTAAACTCTATATTATTCACAATATCAACATTTTTGTCTTGGTGGTAGGGGGATCAGTCACACTAAAGCAAGCAGAAACAGAGGAAAAGGGTAGAGCAAGACTCTGACACTACCACAGCTACTTCTGTTACTGCCGTTGTTGTTGCTGATGTCCTAGTTGTAGTACGGAAAACAATTCAACTATAGGCATTTCTGTTTTTTCACGGATAAAACCGTTTTTCTGGTATTAAAAGAGAAATTAGTTTTCCTCAATTCTATCGGCTTACTGTTTTAAAATTATCAAAAAAAAAAACCCAGAAAATATGAAGAGTTGTTGAAACTAGAAAGAAAAATAAGTCTCATTCTTGGTTAGTGTTTTTTTAAGATAAATACTATATTACTAAAATATATATTCATACAATTTATCCCAACATAAATAATCCTGTCACTTTTGACAGGTATTGAATCCTGAATCCTGAATACGACCGGTCCTTCAGTTTGCGCGCCGATTACGTTTAGCAAATGGGTTTACTGGGTGGGATTAAACACCCTATCCTCCTTATTTCCGCTAATTTCATTCATAACTGGGAGAGAAGTGGATTCCACTGTTGGTTCCGAATTCAGTGTTAGCTTCCTCCTAGACTACTGAGCAAAATCTGTCCTATTTTATGCCAGTGAATTAAATAATATCATACACTCCCAGGAAAGAGGGTGATTTTATATAAGGTCCGGAAAGTTCTTTGAAAATAGATATGTCGTAGAAAATGTGTCCTGACTGGAAGTAATCGCTCACCGACAAGTAACCACACTTCTTGGATATTGACTCAACTTATTCCAGTAGGAGTCAAATTTAGGCGGTGGAGAAAATGAGGCTAGTTAAATGTGCTGCACCAATACCCAGATAATGATAGTCCACCTACTTTTAGCCAAAATTTTTGATATTTCCGGAGAGAAATAAATGGTCAAATATCAATAACGATCAAAATGAATGGACCCGGAACACGATAAGCGCCATTCAAATGAATCTGTTAAATAGAATCGAAAATGAATTCTGGATTTGAATTTTTAGGAATTTCATCATAACTTTTTCGTATATATGCAGTCTATAAAGTAGTGAAAAGAGTTTTTTTTAATTCCATATCCAGAATTTGCCTTTTTATTCAATTAGACACATTTAAAAAAACAAAAACAAACAAAAACAAAAAAAAAATCGAGAACAAAACTGGTGCTTGTATTCAAAACTTAGTGGATCGAGAGATTTACAAACACATATAACAAGTGCGATACAAAAATTCTAGATACCCGCTCATAAACTTGGATTCATACCAGTTAGATATATTTTAAAAAATCAAGTCTTTTGAGTCATGGCGTTATTAAATAGGTCTTTCACGGTTCTTGCCAACTGCAGTACACTAGTACGTGCACTTATAAGCCTGCAACAATCAAGAATACAAACACAGTATCTGTTCGATTTAAAAAAAAATCATAATGTATGATTTAAATGAAATCAAAAGGAGAAAAAAATTATGAAAACCTAGGAAACTTCTAGCAAAATACGATCGGGAATTTTACCATGCCAAGATTCACCATCCTCAACAGTTACTCCCCTTGGGAGTCAAGTTGAAATCAATATGGAAGCAATGTTCTCATACAGCCTTTTTAATGATTTATGCAGGATTGATTCCATAGTAAATTGTTGTGTGGAAGTGTAATCTGAGACACTGATTTCTTTCCAATTTGTTCCCGTGTAGATAATGACAAAAATCCATGAGCAGTTAGAGTCGGAGACCTCACAGTCTCTTTTCTTTTAGACGGCAGACTAAGTTTGGTAGATGCCAGTGGCCAAGCGTTTAGTAGTGCAGAGAATGGAATAAGTATCACTTCACACAAATGCCCTTGGGAAAGGCATTAATTCTTCTCTTCTCGCGCAAGTATGCGTAAAATAGCAAAACCAGGAAAATCCAATCCCACAACCAGTGCTCTGTGTAGCCGGAAACGGATAGAGTAGGGAACGTGTTCCCGAAAGGTACGATTACCGGAGCTGTAGTGTAGCTTCGTCGGGCCTAGCTAAGTGAATTTCAATTAATGCTTATGTCACATAACACCACGACACCATCGATTGTATAAGCGGATGGATGAATGCTCATGACTCAGCTTTTTATTGGAACTCAACCACGGACTAAGGTAACAGTCATGCATAAAATGTCTTATCTTTACAGACGCTACCAGCAGTGGCTTTTATTTTAGATCATTTAATATTTAAATCACTCTTTTTTTTAACGAAAGACACAGATCACTGCGTGTGTGCGATATGGACGACTTGTTTTGAGCCGTTGTTAGCAACCGTCAGCCAAAACTGTTACAAAAACGATCGACATAGAGTTTTTCAATTTTTTAGTTGGTCTGGCTGGCTGGCAATGAATGTATCGCACGTACAAGCTGCATGAAGGGAGCTAGAGGGCTGAACATTTACACATTTTCGCCCGTTGAAAGATGTTGGTTACCCGTTTGTCTTTATTGAAATTCAAACCAACCATGTTTGGGGCAAACAAAACTTGATACCTTAATTGAAGCTATTACTATTAGTTTGATAAAAACTTTTCAACCATTCATTTTTGCAAAAACTTTTACTCACAAAAATTCGTAGCATCAAGATCACAGAATACTTTTCGCACATGTCTTTGAGCTTACACCAGTTCCCAGTGCCATCATTCGCAATATACAAAGGAAAAATTCATCATTGGAGAATCCATCACTGGAAGACAGGTTGTGTTGGGCAGTGCAAGTGCAGAAAAGATGCCTTAGACTGCACAGCCCTCTGTTACTGTGAAGGGGGTGTGCTGAATAGACTCTCTGAGTTAGACCCAAGGTTTGATTTGTTATTGTTATCACTTACTTTGAGTTTTGAATGGTGTCATGGTCATCATCTTCAAAAATGGTGGTCATCTTGAGTTTTCAATTTTCAACTTGCGTGTATTATCCAAATGACAATTCCAAAAAATTATATATGGTAAATAAATTCAGTTAATTGAGTCCTTATTGTACTCTTCGCTGAAAAGGAAAATTTTTGAAAATAGTTGCTGCTGGCAGCCATTTTGAAATATCATTTTATGATTTTTATAATCATTATCATCATCACCATTCCCACTACCACCACTGTCATCACAACCACCATCAAAATCTACCATAGCACCACCATCATCAGCAGCACCACTATCACCACATTCACCACCGTCATAACCACCAAGACCATCATCATAGTCTTCGCCACAATCACCATCATCACTTTTACTACCATAACCACGATCACCATTAATATCACCCTCCTGATTAGCATTATCAGTATCATCACCACCACAACCATCATCACCATGATCAATATCACCAATGATAATAACAATGATATGTTGAGATGCATCAATGGGACCATGATTAGCATTTCAAGTTTACCTATCAGACCGTTACACCTACATTTGAGATGTGAGATTCTGTAGGATCAAGAGTAAAACCAATATCGAATCCATTGAAAAATGATGGCATTCGATGTATTCATTTATAGATTAGTGATAAAAAGTAAAGTGGATACTTTACTCAAAGACGAAAAATGGTTGTCATGAGTGACATATTGAAAATTGATGGCTCAATATCAAAAATTCATTTCTTCTCTCGCCGTAAGTGTACAAAATTATCACAAACTATTGGCTTCACATTTTCAGCTAAGCTACCCCACTTCTGTGTTACTAGGGAAGGGTGCTGAATAGACTTTCCAGTGAGCTTTAGGCAGTTATTGTCATCACTGATTTTGAGTATCGAATTGTGAAGCTTCAGGCTAATCCTAAAGTTTCAAATTCAAATTCAACAGAATAAACAATGTGCGACAACGATATCATCCATACCAGACGAGTCTACGCAACGTTATTGCCATTACAATTTTCACACTATCATCTTGAATTTCCAATGGTTTCCGTGTATTATCGAAATGGTAATTCCCAAGAACTGTGTGCGGAACAAAATTCAACTAATCATGTCCACAATATCATATCATGTCCATCCCTGATACAATAATAGATCTGAAAACCGTTAACACTGGCAGACATTTTGAAATAGATGTCATAGGCTACGTATTGAATTTAAAAAAAAACTGTCTTTAGCTATAAGTGTACCAAATCATATGCTATTATCACAAAATACACAATCATTTCAATAAGTTGCCCCACTAAATGCCAACCTGTGCGAGCAAACAAACCAGAACCCCATCAACCAGGATGTGGAGAAATGAAATTGAGGTGGATGTGACACATCCTCCACAAGCCAGCTGACTTGGTCACAAAGCTGGCACTGGACTGGAATCCACAGACTTTTAACAGATGCCTACGACACATCCTAAATATCAGGTGGCCTAAAAAAGATTTCCGATGCCAACCTGTGGGAGAGAACAAACCAGAACGCCCTCAACCAGGATGTAGAGGGACAAAAGTAGGGGCTGATTTGACACATCCTACGTAGAGCGACTGTCAATGTCACAAGGCAGGCACTGGACTGGAATCTACGGGTAATAGAAAGAGTTGGGAGACAAGGGCGGAGTTGGAAAAAAATAACACATAAATGAGGCAAAGGCGGACGGACTGATATGGGCCGAGCTAGAATCAGAAACGGGTCCGCTAGCATGGTGTGATTGCAGCCTTCTGCTTTACAAAGGGTCTACGCAAATAAACTCATGTTCCAACCTGAATTTAGCTTGAGTTTATTTTCATGAAATCCATCATCATCAACACCAGACTTATATCGTCCGTCGTTGGACATAGACCTCCCCCAGGATTCTCTCTATCATGGACGTCGTGGAGACAATACTTTCTGAACTTGTCTAATTTGTCTCCCCATCTTGTGTTCTGCCAGCTTTGGTTAAGCATGTGATTTCTGGGGATCCATGTCGTGATTCGTGATGTCCATCAGTTGTCTTCCATTCCTGCAACGTATACAACCCATTGCCATTTGAGTTTTCTAATGTATTTTCTGATATCTCAGCCTCCTGTTTCTCCCCCTGATATATTGTGTTAACTCGTGATCTCTCCATTTGAATTGAGTATAATTATTCAATTCGAATTATGAACAAGTCTGATTAGTCACTCAATAGAAACTGTCACGTGATCAACGTCTATTGGCAGCTTATCGTGCTGGGGCTGACAAATTTAAAATTTTGAAAAATAGGGTGATTAATGAATAAGTTTCTTTTGCTTGATAGTGATCCCTAAAAAGTCTTGATTTTTTTTATAAATATGATTGTGAATGCTGTTGGACACAAAACTGGGCAATCAATTTAGCATAAACTTTCATTGCAAACTGAATCCCCAACTAAAAACTTGGGGCGAGGGAGATGAAAATGAATGAAAGTTTTCCTTTCTAGACTAAATAAGGAGTGAATGTTCAAATTTTAGCTCCAGTGGTATGACTTGTACTCGCAATACATACACACATTGCCAGCCAAAGAACCAGTTAGAATACCTTGAAAACTGAAGAGACTGTTAACAGTTTTGGTGACAGTTTTAGTTGACGGTTTTTAACTAGTAAAAACAAAACAAGTAACTGACAACGAATTTATAGATAAATCAACGAAATAAACTTATATGAAAATCGATAAAGAGCATAAATACATTTGATTTCAACAAAAAGGTGAATGAAATCTTGATTTTCAGAATTTGACAAAAAATTTCATGTTAATAAATAACCAAGGTCTGATATCATTTTGTCATAACTAACAATGCATCAATCTGCCGAATGCTGTATTAGCCCAGTGGCCATTAATGGAGAGAATAGATTTTCCAATCAGTCTATACTTCTCTTGTCTCATTATATAGGACAAGTAACTTCGTCACAATGACTAGAACAGGACATGGCGTAAAAAAAAGAGTGATCAATGAATAAATTACTTCTCTTGCACTTTGCTGCACAGTGATTACAAAGATAATCTAAATTTGAAAAAAAAAACAAACAAACAAAAAGTGTGAACACTGCCGGACAAAAAAGTAAGGAACCAATTTAGTATGAAGTTACATTGCAAATTAAATCCCCACTATGAACATTTTATAGGGTGATTTTCAATCAAAAAAGCCCCAACATTTTCTAGGTATAATAAGAAGTGAATGTTTCAGCCTTCTAGCTCCATTAGAGTGGCCTGTACGCGTGAAACATACATACATGGCCAGCCAGATGAACATGTCAAATTAGGTTGAGCTGCGCCCATGTTCAAAAAGTTTTGTATAGCCTGGCAACCACAGAGACTTGTAACACGTCTCACTTGACGTACTGACGTATTAACGCCGTAATTGAGCATAAGAATTCAACGTTTTGAGGAAAATTAATTTTTAAAGGTCTTAGGAGTGTCCATGCAGGCCTGTCCAAAGATGCACGCTCCTCTGCGCAGGTGTGCCCTTTTATGGAATCGCTGTAAAATATAATTTGCTTTCCAGTGTTGTTTTCATATCTTTATATACGAAGTCTTTCATTTTACACGATAAATATGCCAATTGACCTAGAGAGTGTAAATAGATAACAATCAAAGAAATAGGCTGCTGTGGGAATCGAACTTACTTTCACCAAGAGGCTATCTTAATGCAATGCTGCTCATTAAAGACTGAACTAGGTAGCAAAGAGATAATTCGGAAGCCCCCAAAACTACAACAAACTCTATTTCGTATTTAGAAATTCCAAACAAAAAAAAAATGTTTATATAATCATTCTGTCAGATTGAACACACACACACGCACACACATATATATATATATGTGTGTGTATGTGCATGCGTGTGTGTGCGTGTATATGTACATATATATATATATATATATATATATACTCACACACACATATATATATATATATATATGCATATATATAGGTGTGTGTGTGTGTGCGTGTGTGCGTGTATGTGTACGTGTGTACGTATACTTAGCATTGCTTAGTCCCAGGTACTCAGGAGAATCACAACTCAGTAAATTAGCGAACTGGTCAGCGAAACGAGCTTGCTAACCAACATGCCATCATTGGTGCCAAAAGTTTAACGTGGTTTGGCAAAAGGCCACAAGTCTGATGCAACAAAGTCACTACGCAATTGTAATACTACTCACTAATCATCACCCCATGGAGAGATTCGTCCCTGTGAGACGGCTGGAAAAGTCAAGCATTTAATAATTTTTTTTTCTGAAGTAGTGCGGAAAGGGGCACAACTGCTACTAACAACTGAGTGAATTACAGGATTCCTATCTTTATTGGTTGTTTTGTTACGCTCTGATTTTGCATCCTTCCATTTCCCGAGCTCCCTTTTTTTGATGGAGGGGGTCGGGTACCTCGACGCCGGTCCGTAAATGTCATCCGGGATTGATAGACAAGCAGATGAGAGGTAATTGCACCTAAATGTAGTTGACATGTTTATAAAGTGTGGCTGACCTTCGGTAAAGCAACGCTATTATTGTACGATCGTCAACAGTACTGCCAGCGTCAAACATGATCGACGGGACCCTTTCGAATCATCAAGCTGAGCTTGTACAGCGCAAGGGTAAACAATGGCGCTGAAGGAAGAAGAATTAAATCGAGAAAGATAGCGTTATATCAAGTGATGAGTGCCTGCTTGACTTAAAGTCAGCTATAGGAATCTACATTTTTTCTCTAGCTATATGATATATATTATATATAATCAGGGCCCGGCAGAGCAGGTAACAGACTTGGTCCATATCAGAAATATACCCCCTCCCAAATTTCAAACTGTTCATTGAGTATTTTTGTAGTCAGTAATAAATACATAAGATTGATGTATATACATGTACGCCTTTGGGTGTTGCTTCTCTCCAAAAACTGTAGACCTGGGCCAAAAGGCTCCACCGGACCCCCACTGTCCAGGCCTGTCAATAATGCTTTTAAAAGTGCTACTGTTATTAAAGATATTAAAAATGATTGACAATTTGAGGATAATTTCTAAAAAAAAAGATTTGACGAATTTTTGTTGGGTTTTTACATATGAAATGTCTCTTATGAATAATGAATTGAAGGATGATATATGAAAAAAACAATCAGAGAAGGTGAATATCCAATCAAAACATGACCCATTTGAAGCAATGACTTTTTTTCAACGATGCCATTATGATGTTTCGTCATCCCTATGATATTCTCTAGCTTTAGTGCTCACAAACTCAGTGAAACACGAATTTCCAGTTATGTAGTCTTTTGTTGCAATTCAAAATGCCCGGAAAGATGATGAGGAGAAATGTGAGGTGAATATGATGGATGCTGCCAAAATTCATATCCCGATTTTCTAAGCTTAGACATAGCCAGCTGAGAAGTATGGGGTCTCTTATGGAGCATTCCCTTCAGTTCATGTGAAACCAATTTTTCCAACTTTTAACCTTTCCTATTACTTTGAGACGATATGATTTGATCAATGTTGTCCGAAAGTCTTCAGAAAGTGCTTATATCGGTGTTTATGGTCTGTTGACCATTCCTGTCGATCATTCTTTAAAATCAAAAATTGAAATGTTTTTATACAAAAAATGAGATACTGAATTCGTTTCACTGGAATAGTTCATAGTTCAAGTGGTCGGTAGGCGTGTATAATCAGCAACATTCTTACATTTGAATGGGAGAGCCTGTTGTTACAGACATAGAACAGATAATCCAACTGTTTATTATAAGATTAAATCAATATGATATGAGTTGAGATTACACCATTGATACTGAGATATCCTACGTGGATACAATGTGCGCCCGGGTCCGTTTTTCTTTTTCATATTATTCATCGACAATGAGCAATAAAAGCCAATTGGTCATCTTTAAGAATCGCTAAACATTTTAAAAATTGTCATGTTTGGTTCCATTGGCTAACGGCAACAACTCAACAACTTGTGTTGAAAAAATGATTTACATTAAAAATTCCGTGAATCATTAGACATTCAATGTATGCATGTTGGTCCTTTTGAGATTCGAGGTGGGAATAGGGATTCAGAGATCTTCCTTTCATTCACGGAAAAGGGAAGATTCTAGGAATGGAAGATGGCGGAACCATTAGATGATGGAGAATGTGCAGAACGAGAAAATCGTTGAAACGCAAAATGTAATATCTTGGAACGCGAAGGAAATACGTTACGAAAATTGAGTTCACTCAGATGCACCTCTCCGTCAAAGGAGGAAAAAAAATATTAGGGAAAAATATGATAAAGGTAGTTGTAGCCAATTTCATGTGTACATGATTTTTTAAAAATTGTTCCAATTGGCAGTTCCAACCGACCAACTGAAACGTCATACCTGTCGTTTGTACGGGAGGCCATGGAACGAAGTGAAGATGGCTAGCCTAAAAATTGCTCGCAATCGCTTATTAAATCAGCGCCAATTTTTGCGGCACGCACCACTGATTTTTGCATGGCAAGTAACGAGACGTAGTAATTGAATTAAGGAACGAAGAGAATGAATTAAAAAAAAGAGATAGATAGAATAAGACGTTGGTAGATAGAGAAAAAACAAAGAGAAAAGGAAAAACAAGATGAGGAAAGGTAAAGAATAAGAAAGGAGAAGATAACTGTTAAAGAAAGAAACAGGAGTGAAAGGAATATTGACTGGAGAGCAGTGGTTCTCAAACTTTACTATATCACGGCACAACAAGAAAGAAACGGACAGACGTACCACCCGTACTCAACATGTTCAAGACTCAAAATGCTTGTTTGCGTATTTGGCAAACTTCAACTTTAGTTGTAGCACACTATTGTGTCGCGGCATACAGTTTGGGAACACTTGCTGTGGAGAAAAATAGGAAAAATTGAAAGGGCTAGAAAATGAGGAGAGAAAATAATGAAATCATTAAATTTTTGCGAATGATCTGAAGCGCCATAATGACCGGGATAAAAAGCTTAATTTTCGTTTCAAAGAGTTAATCAACCAAATTGGTCAACCTGTCAAGGTCAGGCCCATGCAAAGCAGGCAAGATTGGAAATGTAGACCTCAGTTCATTATGTATTTTCGAATTTAAAAAAAAGAATAAGAGCAAGAGTGTGTTATATACAAAAGACAGCACTAAACAATAAAGTTAATTATAAAGCAATTCAAAACAATAATTTATCTTTTTCAGCAACTAAAAGCGATAGCATTTATCTGCCGTCAAGTCAAGTTTCCTGAAATTTGATAAAGAGATATATATACATATATAAAGAATTTGGAACATAAGTTGGTTTCAATTATCTGTATGTATTTATCTACATTTCATCTGTATTAATCTTTTAAAAATCTTATTTGAAATATTGATGTCTGGTGCTAAAGGACACCATTCTCGACTCTCTTCACAATAGCAATATTCTTTGTCAAAGCCCCGTTGCTTCTATTTGAGGTTGTTGGACGCGTAAAAATCGTAGGCCTATACAAACTGGCTCACTTGGCCCACTTTTGTTCTGGTCCCGTCAGGGTCAGTAGTAAAATTATCATATGCAATAGGCCGATGTCAGGAGTCGATGCTGATGCCAGGTAAGAGCAAAAACTTCAAATGGTGTCCAGCAGTTGTCTGATATCCTTGTAACATCATCTGCTTATTGTCTATTGACTTCTAGGATGTTTTTGACTCCTGTTTTCTCTCATGTATTGTGCTATTTTGCAATCTTTTCATGTGATGGTTTTTCCAGTCCTGGTTGCATTGTTCTTGATTTGCGAGACAATCTCTTGATCAAGTTCCATGTTTCAGCTCAGTAGCCGACTAGTGAGAGAATGCGATCGTCGGAAAGCCTTCTTTAAAAAAACAATTGGATATACTTGTGCTTAAAAATCGGATGTGCTCAACGGAAAGTTTGGCTAACCTTGGATGATTTTTCCCTTGATTTCTTTTTCCGGGGATTCCATTGAGATTCGTTTTCCCTGGATAGATGTGGTGATATTTTTCTCAGAATGTAAAAAAGAGGATGAAAAAAATTGAAATGAATAATCATCCATCAAATTAGAATCGAAATGTGTTAAACAAGATTATTTACTCATAACAACGGGGAAATAAATTCAAAACAAACAAATGTATTGAAAAAAAAAAAAGAATGAAAAGCAATAATCCACGTACTCGATAATTAGTAATGTGCATATGTCGTATGTCACACTAATGTCATCAGTGACGCTTTTGGCGTAACTTTGACGTAACTTTAATTTTATGTCAAATTGAACTTGATGGATTTTGTATCTTTACTTGATATTAGCTTTATGTAAGTTTAATGTTTGGGAAATACATTAAACATATACAAGGAAATGCAATGCAAGATAATGTTTTTGATATCTTATAAGTACAATGCAATTGCAAAATTACTTAATCATTGTCGTCATTTTCTAACTAGTTGTAAAGTAAGGTCTTAGTTTTAAACAAGTTTTTCTGTAAACGAATTACAAAAAATATTGGTATAAAGAAAAAAGAAACAAACTCCATTCCAACTTCGATTCCATTTGAAGATTACAGCAACTACATATATATATATATATATATATATATATATATATATATATATATATACATATATATACACATATATATACACATATATATATATATATATATATATATATATACACATATATACACACACATATATATATATATATATATATATATATATATATATATATATATATATATATATATATATATATATATATATATATATAGTGTGTGTGTGTGCGTGTGTGTGTGTGTCAGTTTGGTTCAGTTGGTAAGATAGCCGCTTGGCAATCACTGGGTCCTGATTTCTAATCAGGGAAATATTGGTGTTACATATCCATTTGGTGTAACGTGAAGGGATTGACTAACTTGAGTTTTCTCCCCTAATTTCGTTACTACGAGGGTTCAACTGGGAGTTAAACAACAAAGGCAAAGAATGTAGAAAACTATACGAATAAATGGAAAGTGCACCCCTGCCTCGTTTTGCATCAAAACTACTACCCAAGAGAAAGAATAAAAAAAGATACAACTTACAAACATATTATTAAAGATAAGGACAGAAAATGGAAGCAAATAAAGGAAACGATAATGAAAAGCTTACAACCAAATAAAAGGAAATGAATAATAAGTAGACTTGAACGCACGCATACTCGTACAACAAGGATACACACAATAATGTGTTTGTCTTCACTTGTTGAGAACGTAAGCTTGATTTATGTTCACAACGGTAACATCTCACCCAACTTCTTCGTCTTTATCGTTTTTCTTTTACTTTTTGTTGTTGCTGTTGTTGTTGTTGTTCTTCTTCTTGTTCTTGTTCTTGTTCTTCTTCTTCAATTTTCCAATTCATTCTTTTCTACTTTCCCAACTGATCTACAGCAAATCCTCTTCCTTCCTCTCTCTTTATTATTCTGTGTTTCACTTCATTCTCTTTATCTCATTATTTCTCCTTCTTTCCATCAGCAGATTCCAACTCTACCTCTCCTTCCACATTTTCGTCTTCCGTCTCTTCAATTCCTTCTTCCATTCTTTTCTACTCCATCTCCCCCCCGTACTTCTCCCCCTACTCTTCATTTTCCCTGATCCCTTTTCTCCACTTACCCTCTTCCTATTTCCCAACATCCCTTTTTTAAAATTATATATCATTCTCTTCTTCTTCTTCTTCTTCTTCTTCTTCTTCTTCTTCTTCATCTTCTTCTTCTTCTGCTGCTGCTGCTGCTGCTGCTGCTTCCGCCGCTGATATTACTGTGACTCTTGAATATGCATAACGCTATTCAAATCCTCGGATTTTGCTGTCATCCTCAAGGGTCAGGGAATTATCATAAATCAACTGCTACTTTTTATTCTTTCCCTAACTCTCGCTCCTATCGATCCCGGTGCCCAACCCTCGACGCCTCCTCTTTCCATTAACCATCCCCGCAGCTCCTCCCCTTTCGCTGTCATCACTCGTCTCATAGGTACCCAACCCGTTCAGGTTCATTGCGTTCTTCATCAATCAGTCCCTCTTATTTACGGAGATGATCGTCTCACCCCAGAAGAAATGTCACGCTGTTTATGAAACGGGAGGTCATTCTATGAAGAAGCTCAACCGGAAATGAATTTGCTGGGAAACACTTGTTCTTATTTCGTTTTATCATTTTTACACCCGAGGTGCAGGGTGTCCGAGCCGGTCACCGTGCGCAGAATGGACTCGGTAAAGCAAGTTCAAACTCCACCCAGGGTAGTTTGTGTTCACATATCACTAATGCTTTTTATGTGTGAAAAAGCTCAGGCTGAAGTGAGTGACACCACTTCAGGTGTTGGTCGCCTCTAAGTCTAATTCATACATTGCAAACGGTCTGAGTAAGTATTAAAGTGATATTTGAAACCCAGGCTGGGACAAGTAAAGATGAAGCCAGCCTAAGGGAACTACTTTCATACCATTTTTATGAGCGACGCCACTTGACGTTGCCTGGTCTAGGATGTTTCCCATCGTGATTTTTTGTAAACATTTCATTCAATAAAGAAGTGGGCTCAAAATAAAATCGAACATAGATATTGTCCCAAATAATCATCATCATCAGTCTTTTATCGTCCGTTGCTGAACATAAACCCTCCTCAGGATTCGTCATACGTCTCAATCGTGGGCGTCGCAGAGCCGATACTTTCCGAACCTATCCAGTTCGTTTTGTCATCTCACATTTTAGCAACATGACCAGTCCATTGTTTTTTGGATTTCATAATGTATTCTAAGACCCCTGTTTTACCCCATGATATATTACCTTGTTGTTTCTCCGTATGATGCTGAGTATGACTCTCGCTCGTGCACATTGCATGGTTCTCAATTTGAGGGCTAGTTTCTTGGTTAGGATCCATGTTTCAGCTCCATAGGTGACTGTCAGAATTTATTTGTCTCTATTATTATTATTATTATTATTATTATTATTATTATTATTATTATTATTATTGTTGTTGTTATTGTTATTATTATTATTATTATTATTCAAGTGCTATTTCTCTTTCTTAGTACTCTGAAAAAATCTTTTTCCGGGTATGTTATGTTTTTTTTTTAAACAAAATATTCTAAAGCTGTGTTGTTTCAGCTTATTTTTATTGAAAATTATCCGACTTGCACATGGAAATGATACCATTAATAAATGGAATTGGAAAAGTGACATTAATAAGACGAACAAGTTTGACTGCGCTGGGGTCAAATTCCCTTGCTTCATCAAAATCTAAAAGGTAATCAAAACAGAATTAATTCTGCCCTACAATATTATTCCATAACTGCGTGTCCCTTTTCAACTCTTTTTGTAGAATTTCCTGTAAATGGGATTAGCAAACTGTAGCAAAAACAAGTCGACCTGAATTGAGCTTTAGAAGAGGGAAACACATTTGTTATCATTTTTTACGTACGTCACTGTATCATTGTTCAACGTGCATGATGTCAGTGGTTTTTAATCATTGTCATCCGTCATCCATCATAGCTATTACATACGAAAATAAAGTCAGAATTCGACTGGTCAATCCGCCACTAGCCTCAAAACAAGGAAGGGGGAGAGACAGAAAAAGCGTACTCGGCTAAATGGTAAATCCACCACTGGCCTCGAAAGCAAGGTTGAAATAAATAAAGAAAAAAAGAGATAAAAAAAAGAAAGAAAAAGCCAACTCAGCTTAAGGGTTAATCCGCTTGTAACTTAGAAAGTGCAAACAACAACAAAAAAAGGTGTCGACCCAGGGATCTACAAGCTGAACACCCATAACCTCTGAGCTACAGATGAACTAATGAAAATTGAAACTTATAAATGACATCATGGTTTGATTATGTACAGTTTTAGTGACATATAGTAGTTTCCGCTTTAATGAAAAGAACAAAATACATATGTACTCATTATCATTAATTTTTGTTACTATTTACTTTCATCTTAATTGTTGTTGCTTTTTATCGCAACTAAACTATAAGATAAAGGTAAATAATGGTTGTTTCTTTGGGAAATGGTTTTCATAGTGTTTTTCGTAAACTGAACTGAACATCAACTACTACTATTCAATTTTAAATGGGGACTGATATAATTGTAAAGTTATCGGGAAATTCAAAAGAAGTGTAAATGAAAAAATTGAAAAAAAATCTTTTGAAATGAAACGAAAGAAAACAGCAGTCATTTAAATAAAAACAAAACAAACAGTATTTATCGAATGAGCTATTATC
>OY735205.1:30827002-30967002 GCA_963457665.1 Thysanoteuthis rhombus
AAAATAGTAATTCAGAAATAAGAATATTCTAAGAAAATTGGGTGTCAGTGAGTTTAGTCATATATGGCATTTAATATAGTCTGAATCTTCCAGTCTTTTTTGTAGGACCGAATTTTCTGACCACCGCTCACCACATCTATAAACTGTGCATTGCCATGTTAGTCTTGAGGAAGGGTAGTGGGGTGGTTTCCCGTTGCTTTCTCCACGGCTTTGAATTAAAAGTTGTCCTTTTTCTTGACTGGCTACCTCCAAAGGCAAGAGAGCCCAATTGGTCCTGCTATTTTACTTAGGATTGGGAGAAAGAAGAGATTCACGAATTGCCGAAGTGAATGCAAACAGTCTCGGTCAGAGTTCGAGCTCAGTTCGCCAATTCCATTGGTCACACCGTAAATCGTTACACCACTCACACCCCCTCTGACTGAATATATTCGACTGGAAAGGCCATTCTTCACTTTTTAGGTATTTACTTATTTTAGTTCAGTTTGGCACAAGGTAAATCTTTGGCACTCATTGAGGATTTAATTAACTACACAGCACTAATGATATGCAAGACTAATTTGCTATCCATCAACCGAAGGTGAGCTGCCCCTGATGTAGGTGTTTACAGAAGTCAGTCGAATTTGGCACAAGGTCACAAGTATCGGTCACTCAGGGAAGATCGAACTCACTACATGAATATCAGCAATATTTGCTCGCTAATTATTAAGTTGCAGAGAGGCAGCTTATACTTCACTCTATGAATGGGTTGTTGATAGAGTAATATCCCGTTTGTGCAAGGTTCCTCAGTAGACAGAATATGTTAGTTTACTGAATCAGGTGATGAGGCAAAAAAAAGGACCCGGATGGCAGTCCATAGGAAGACCTCTATAGTATCAGTGAAGTGCGTCGCGCCCCGGTTGGTCATTTGAGTCACCCATCAAGAATCGATACGCCGAAGATTCACAAGTGGGAGCTTGTTAGTAGAGACAGAAAATTGAGCAGTTGAAGAGTAAAAACCTTGGATTCAAGACGAAAGGGTATAGTTTTCTTTCCCTTACCAGCAAATAGGTTGAGACTATTTTGCTAGGAGGATTTTTCTCTCCTGCCTTGAGCGATACCATATAGGTTTTGGGTATAAATGTATATCAAGTCCTGATCGTAGAAATATTCCGTCATTTCTTTGATATTACCGTTTGTGTCCTTTTGGTCAACACAAAACATATTCACGCATATACAGAGAGAGAGAGAGAGAGAGAGAGAGAGAGAGAAGGGGGGGGAGAGAGAGAGAGAGTTACCGTCATGCCGTCCACAGCTCTAAAACGGAAACGAAATTGGGCTGAGGATGCTTATATTGACATAACAATAATGCGTTTGGAAAAGGCATAAATCCACTTGTCTTTGTGCTGTATTATAGAGCCAGATATGATAAGATGGAGGTGAAAGTGCCTGTGTGTGCACGTGGACGAATCACGCCATAACTAACTTACATGCTAATACAGCAAACAGCTTTTAGCCTCATTTTCAACCTTGATAGGAGTTACTGCACTGATGCATGCACTCACACACACACACACGCCCATATACACACACGCATATACAGTACTGCTCAAAAATGAGTACAACCCTACCATTTTTCCGTAGAAAGTTTTCTTTTGAACCAAGTATAGCAGGAACTTATCATTTTTAGTTGAACATTACACGATCAAAACAGATACGACCAATCTTTACATCAGTCAAACACCGTTGTTAGAACTACGAATATGTTGCCATCTAAAAGGCACCCGTACAAGGAATTTTTTATTCAAAATCAATTGTTTGGTCATAAATAATTCATGATAATATCCATTCCAGTTGTGTAATGTTCTAATGAAAATAATAAAATCCTGCTATGTTTGATTCAAGTTTAGAAGAAAATTGATTTTCGATAAAAGAGCTCCTGGTAGGGTGTATTCACATATGGGCTATACTAATGTAGTTGTTTTGAATATCAGCTGATTAAAAAATCTCGCTTCACTTACAGTTTATTAGGGTTTCCAATAAAAATTTGGGCTTTTGTCAGATTACTCTAAGCTCAGTAATCACAAGTGAAGCCGTCATAAGTGTTTGACTAAAACCCTGGAGATTGACAGACACTCATCTTATTCCTTAGGTGAAAACTTACAAGAGCTATGATATTCCAGTGTCTATCACAGTTAAGAGCGCCTGGAATAACGTTGGGTTTGCCTGAGGTTTTAGCAGTTAGAGTTCAAGCGCAAGTAGAAGCTAGGATTCTGAATGTTGATTTTCAAGACAAGCAAGCCTATGTAGGAATTAGGCACAAATCCCTTTTCGTGGCACTCAGTATTCTTGTTTTCGTGTATAAAATGCAGTTATGTATTTAATCAGCCATGTGGTTTGACAAGAAAACAAAAGAAAACAAAACAAACTTATGGATAATGTGTTGAAGGGACATGTCAGCAACATACATGGTTGAATGAGTTCAATAAGGGTGAACTAGTACACATCATGGTTACGTGGATCTGACGATAGAACTAATATTAAGCAACCTGGAAAGGACCCAAACAGCAATTTTTCTGCTCACATCCTTCTTTTCTCCGAGGAGGTAGGTGAAACGAAATAAATGTTTCTTTCCTTCATTTTTGACTCAAACGATACAGAAAATAGAATTTCATCCTTTCCAATATATTTATTTCTTTACATTCAGTATTTTAGGTCCCAAAAAAGTAATATCACTCAACCATTAGCAAAGTGAATTGAATAGAACTTTTTGCAAACTGGCTCTGGACTAGAAGATTATTGTCCAAAAACGAATGGTCGTTTCATAACCTTTGCGTTGTATTATGAGTAACAATGCAAGAAACTCTCAGTCAAAACTGTCACCAAAATTATCAGCATAGGTTTCTTCAGATTTTTAGCTGGTCTGGCTGTCTGGCTATGTATGTATGTTTCACGTGTACAGGCCGCACAAACGGAGCTAGAGGACTGAGAATTCAAACATTTCTCCTTCTTATGTCTAGAAAAGACAGTTTTGTTTCTTTGAACCCTTCTAAATAGGTTTTCAGCGGATGCTCAATTTGAAATGTAAGTTTATGCTAGATAGGAACCATCATTTTTTGAAATTTCAGATTCTTTAGCCATCGCTGCCTAACAAAAGCCATGAGAAGTAACCTATTCATTGATCATCCTTTTTGTCAATTTTTTAGTTGATCATCTTCAACTTGGCATGCTGACAAAATACATTGGCCATGTGACGGTTTCTATTGATTGGTTTATCAAAAATGTTATAAATATCTGTCTTTATGTTCATATTTTTCTTAGGCTGAATCTATCGTCCGCATATCATCAATAAATGCATCATATTTCATAAGTATAGAAAATCAAACATAGTCAGAAATGAAGACAAAGTGTTATGTTGCCGCTTTATAGTGTTGCCAATGTTGTATCGGCTGGTTTCTGAGTGGGCTATATTTCTATATTGGCCTAATCTGAACTAACCGAGTCTCAAATTCGGTTCTGGTCACACAAGGTGATAAGATGTACTTCTTACGTATACTTGAACCGTAATTCATTCTGCTTTACGAGCGACTTACTTCTTGACTTCTGGACATTACAATACATGGCTTTTCGCCTGTTGTTTCCTGATCGAGGCCCAATGTTTTAGAGTGAAAAAAGTGAATAAATTGCTTACACCAACAGACATCACAACAATATATCCACAATATCTTGGGCCTTAAACATTTGTGGCGGTTTAATAAACATAATCCATCTTAAAATCTCTCACATCTGTTGATAGTAATACATATTCCGGTGTTCTATTCTATAGTCCCACCTGAAAAAATGTTCTGATACTAAATACATTTCTGTTTACTTGCATCGTATATGTATGGCCTCTTACCCCTTTGTACCCCCTTCTAGTAAAAAATACATGACCTACCAATTTTAATCCGTGCATAATCTTGAATATGTAGTCTCCCAATTTCTAACGACACTCTGTCGAATGAGAAGTGGTAAGAGGTGATGTCACAGTAGTTGTGGGAATACGTAACACAAAGTCAAATAATCTACTTTTTTTGTAATCATATTTTTAAAACCATTATGCTGTCGGGGAATGAGCTTTTCCTTATTTTTATAATTACATTTCTTAATTTCACTTTATCTCATTAAAACGATCAATTTTAATTCCCCGTTCAATGTTTTAAAGGATGAATACTGAGTACAACAGAATTTTATAATATCTAATAATATCTGATTATCAAAAAAAAAAAAAAAAAGAAAATATCGAATTACCTTGAAATGATTAGAATAATTATTTACAACGGACCTGGAAACAGAGCAGCACGTACTGCTTTATCATGGGGGTAGTGAAAATAGCAAATTGGTGGAACAAAAACAACAAAAAAATTAAAGAAAAAATGAGACAGAAGAAAGAATGACGGAAAGGAAGATAGAAAGAAAGGAAGCCACAGAGAGAGAGAGAGAGAGAGAGAGGGGGGGAGAGAGGGGGGTAGGGAGAGAAAGAGAGGTAAATAAAAAAGAAAGAAAGAAAGAAAAAAGATAGAAAGAAAAGGGAGAGAGGAAGTGTGTGAAAGACAGAGGGAGAGAGAGAGAGAGAGAGAGAGAGAAGGGAGAGAGAGAAGGAGGTAGAGTTTTGGCCAGTGAGAATAGTGAAGAGGCAAAAAAGAATAGAAAGAAATAAAAGAAAATATTAAACAGAGAAAAAACAAAGAAAGAGAATATAATAGAAACGAAGAAAGAAAGAAAGAAAAGAAGAGAGAAAGAAAGAAAGAGAGAGAAAAGGAAAGATAGTGAAAAGAGCTTGCAATAGTAAGATGGAGTAAAATCAAAATTTAAGAAAAAATCAAAGCAAAGTGACAGAAAAAAGAAAGAAAGGTGAAATTCCAGAAAGAAAGGAAGAAAGAAAAAAAGAAAGAAAGAAAGAAAGAAAGAAAGAAATAGACTGAGGGAGTGGGATCAGTGAAGTAACAAAAAAGAAGGAAAGACGAAAGATAGACGAAAGGAAAAAAAAAGAAAGAAGGACAGAGGAAGAAGATATTAAGGTTATGAAAGTTTTGAAGAAGTGAAATAAAAAAAAGAAGAGAATGTAAGCAAAACATCGAAGAATAAGATGAAAAAGAAATAAAGAAAGAGTGGAATATACAGGGTGTTTACAAAAGAAAAGAGACGGTTTCAAAAATTCCTGTACAGAAAAATGTCCATCGTAAGTGTTAATATCTGAAATGGTTTTGCTTTGACAAACTCCTGAAACAAGTCTGGTTAGTCATTCAATAGAAACCTTCACTTCTCCTAAAGTTACTTCTTTCGTCATTTTGGGGCAGTGATCACTAAAAAAAGTCTGAATTTTCAAATAAGCAAGTGTGATCGCTGCTGGACACAAACTAAGGGTAAAATTTAGCATATATTGCTAATTGAGTCCTCACTCTAAAAAACTTTTTTGGGAGGAATTCAAAAAAAAAAAAAATGTTTTTTCAAGGCATAAAAAGAAAATGTTCGAATTCTCTGCCATCTTGCTCTTTTCGTACGGCCTGTACAATGTTACATACTTGAAAACTGAAGAAGTATTGGTTGGTGGTTTCTGATGGGAAAGTCAGCCAAAACTGCGAAAAAAAAAAATTAAAAATGAAGAAGATAATCTAAAAATAATTCGCATAAACCTTTTTTTTAGAAATTTCTGGGAGATGTCCAAGCGCACTTATGGCCTTGCTGGAATTGCTGCAGTATTCTGCCGGTTGTGTCACTTAGCGATGAATGTACTCTTCCAGAGACTGAATACAGACGCAGACACTTGACTTTATAAGGTACCCACCTAGGGCTCCCAATCACCTGCCACCGACCATCGACCCTACTGCACAAGATGCATCCTAAAATGTCCACTTTTTTTTAACTCTTTGACATCGGAGATGAACAACGAGACCAGAAAGAGAGAGAAACCTAAGACCATAAAAAGCGATATTCTATCTATTATTTAGAGTTGATAGGGTTTAGAATTGAACGAATTCAATACTGTATCAGTATCTCTCACTGTCTCTCTCTATCTATCTATCTATATATATATATATATATATATATATATATATATATGCATATATATACATACATACATACATATATATATATATATATATATATATATATATATATATATTTCTTTGAGTCTCCCCCCTCTCTATAGTTGAAGGAGCATTTCAATTAGACGCAGGATCATACAATCTGTTTACGAACTCATCAACCGGAGTAATCGAATTGTCTTAGTATGCACTCTGCTCCCTGATAGGACAATCAGGTTTCTAATAGTTGTTGCAAGGAGATTGACACACTCCTATACTCAGTAAGAAATCCACTTTGTGTATGTATGGTTATTTTTGAACGAGGAAATTAGAAGGTATGTAGCCTATTTCAAATTGATTACGGTCATGCCTTCTGATTATTCATTCAAAAATATCCCAAAACATAACCTTCTATATACAAAATCTTCTATAATCTTTGTTCATAGCCTACTATTTTTTCTAATATATAATCCATTTTACGTTTTTCTTAATACTTGGCGTTTGTGCTCACGCAGCATGATATTGCATAGCATCATTTACTTGGAAACTAGATTTTCCAGTATTGCTTCATTTAGAATCACTACTTTGACTAAGCTGAGAGGTGAAACATTTTAGAATAATGAATTCGATATAAATACCACTGCTTTTCTTATTGTCCATTTGAGAGTAAGTAGTATTCTATCCAGACTGTTTGGAAGCCATGCTGGGAGAGCAGTATTGTTTTCAATTACCCGAAACTGTGCCATGGTAAGTAAACGATGATCCTCTAAAATAAATTAACTTATGATTTTTCTGTAGATGCTGAAACAAGTAAGGGATTTTCGATTAACACACTAAGATTTTTAGGTCTTACAACAGTAATTCTTAATAGACTATGTATATATGTTTCATATATAGTTGATATTTGCTTTGATATAATGAGATATATATAATAGGAAGAATCACCTGATGAGGCCCAGAGAGGACAGAAACATAAACTTGTTTGTGTAGCGAATCCACTTCCTATCATATATTTCCAGCTCTACTCTAAAACAACTTGACTTCCGAAGTATAAATTTGAATGTATCGAGCACTCTATGAAATAAACCCATCAAATATCAGACATTGCTTAATATTATGCAATATAGCTAACCTGATCTATACCACATGTACTATATATAATTGTATGGTTACCACCATGTCTGCAAGGTAGTGTAAAAGCTGTCATCTCATAGAACAAAATCGGTGAAACGAATTCGAATTCTAGTTGAAACTATGAATATCATTTTTACATTAATCCCTTTGGGTTTGAATCCAAATCTCGTTAAGCTCTGTCCCAATGCCTGCCCCCTTGACTCTAGTCTTATCACAGGCACATCACGTTAGTTAACCGAAGAGTAGATGAGTAAGTAAATGACCATCCATTCTCTCACAGATAAAAGTAGCAAAATAACTACAACATCAACTATGAACATTGCACAGACAGAGGCTTTCTGTCTCTCCAGGGCACAGGCGTGGGTAAGATTGTATGGAAGACAGGCGATTGTCCATGCAGCAACGAAACGATGTTGTACGCGGGAAGGGCAAGGACCGATACAGCTTGTCACAAGTGAGGTTTCAGGATTTCCTAGACATCAGTTGATTGTGTTAGGGACCCCAGCCCCTTCCTCCTAGTCTGATGCCTCTCAAGGCTACAGAACCCAGTCTACCCTCCCATTTAATACTTAGCTAGGGGAGGAGAATAGCTGGATTCATGCCTTTGCCAAGGGCATAAGTATGAAGTGAGCGTAAACATCCTTGAGCGGAGATAGAATTCGGCGCGCCAATTTCACTGTTCACTCTATCAACTGTTACACCACTCGCACTTTCATCCTTGTATTGAGTGCAGATATTACGTTCGTTTAGCGCTTAATGTTTACCATGAATTAACGATGTTCTGTCTTACTTACTCACTTTCTCCCTCTATTTTGACCCGTTTGATCCGGACTCTGGTAACAATATGTATACATAGATTTGCATAGATTAGCGTATGTTTGTATATAGATAGGAATTTTAAGCAGACGCATTTCCCAAGGGCGTTCACGCTAAATAATTCTAATGGTTGGTCACCGGATTCCGAAACAGCATAAGTGACTGTATTTACCGACATAATTATCATTGAACCTCCTTTGTTCTTTTATAGCATCGTTATTACGATATCGCTGAAGAACCTCAGTAAGCTGAAGACCACAGAATTAGAAATGGTTTACCGGCTTCTCTTTTGCACAAGGACTAATTTCCAGATCATTAATTTTTTTGAGTTTAATAAAGCTGTGATAGCCGAACGTACATCAATCAATAACCATTAGGAAATGATGAATATTAGGTTGCTAGGAATAAAATGTCGTTTTTTGAATGGTAAGACAGATGAAAATATAAACAACAGTGTGTATTAAACCAAAGTATGACCTAATTGAAGCAAAAGCCTTTTTCAAACAATCCTCCAATAATAATATCCGTCTCTATATAATCCTACAGGTTTAATGTAAAAAATTCTGTAAAATCATGAATTATGACTTCCCTAGTGTTGAACGTTTTGTTACAGATATGAAGTTCAAATGTTTGAAGAGATGATAATCTATAGATTCCGTAAGCCTGGACAGTTAACTGAGACGTGTGAGATCTGTCATGGAGCATTCAATTCTGTTCATGTGGGACCCATTTTTCTTTTTTTAATTGCCTTGAGATGACGTTATATGGTCGCTGTTGGATTCTTAAACTCTCTTGAAAGTGCTCAAACCGCTGTTCATTGGTCGATGGCAAACTGCATCATTCTTCATCATTAAGAGCAGGCTTGGGCCTCCCTCAAGGTTTATTATTGGTAACCTATTGAACTGTCATTGATGAGTTCACATTAATAGAGCGTTCTCCAAAAAGCTTTGTTGACATTATCAGTATCTTTAGCAGCACTATGTCCATATATAAAATAATCCGTGGATAGACAATATTGGCTAAAAAATCTGCAATAAAAACAGATTGCTTCTCTGTTTACATTGAGTCTGAAAATAAAAATGAAATTACATTGGCAAATCTTTCACTTCTAGAATTCTGGATTTAGATTTTTTTAAATAAGTTTGTTGCACTGACAGTTATAAAAAAGATTACATGATAGGACTGGTCGTAGGATTCCTGGTGCCCAGGGCAGACTGAATTTCAGTGCCCTTCAAAGTATAGTATTATCACATTTATTTATTTACTTGAAACGTCAACTCTCTCCCACTTGGCTTTCCTACTTGGCTCCAGCTATCATGAGCTCGCTATCGATCTAAACTAGCTCAGCCTGACTGAACTTGATGATGAATTTAACTGTCAGATATCCCCGAAAAATCTGACACTATATTCTTATGCTGTTTTTATTCTGCTAATTCGACCATTTCTCATTTTCCTCATTTGTATCTCGAAAGTCCTGCTCTTTCAGAAAGATGAGATGCACTCTTTGGTGCACTGGTTGAGTAGCCTTGTACATTACTATGTGGCTAGTTTCTCTGCAGACTGAAGCTTAAAAAATATTAGAGACCGTGGTTATGTGTAAAAGAATCGGCCATGACAAACTTTTGTTTGAGGGGGCCAATATGTAACATTTGTATCATCAAGATGCATCTCCGAAATCAATATTTTGCACAATTTCCTCGTCATAAGATGGATGAATAATAAATGATTTACTTTTTTTGAGTTCATATTCATTCGCTGCCTTCGCTCACACAGAGAGACAACTCCAAACTATATATAGTATTTACGTTGTCTAGGCTAAGTGTTGCATTGATCTCACAATGACAGGAGATTATTTCAAATAAAAGATTCTATATTATATAACGCAATTCATAATTGTTCTGTCGGATTATGTATATCCATTCTTTAATACATAACTTACGCGTTGGAAGAAACGAATTGAGCTGATAAAGACCGAAGAATAAACGAGAGGAGAATTTGTAGTGTAAACAGTTGTTTGGGCCTTTGCATTACCGGTGGCTGTTTAGCTCAATGGTTGGAGCAACACTACGTTGAAGCTGCAACCCTATCGGTCATAGGTTCAACTCCCCCAGCAGCCCTATTTTCTTTAATTTTTTATTCTATTTACGTTGTCTAGGCCAACTGATACATTAATCGTGTAACGACAGGAGATCATTTCAAAAAAGTTTCTATATAATATAATGCAATTTGTTATCATTCTGTCGGATCATATATATATATATATACATTTCTTGATATACATAAGATTTTTCAAATCATCTCATAGATGTTCAAATATATCAATGATTTTTTTCACGGTTGATGATTTAGAAAAAGATTCTACCTGTGATATAACAAGTTGCACAGAGTGGCAAAAAATATTGATAGCTGAATATTCAATGTTGACACTGGAAAGTTTTTCGTATTTCCACGGGCTAAAAATGTTTTTCGTGGCAACTTCCTTTAGATATCTGTAATACACTGGTTTTCACTACACACATTATCTAATGCACTGCTACATTCTCTATAGTGTGATGAGGAGGCGCTGTTTATAGGATTGATCCCCAGCGCTCAAACGAATCTCATACTAGAACAACATCGGGCATCTCTGGAGAGATGTAACCAGCAAAAGAAAGCGAAAGAATAATCCCCAACCATCGCTGTGTGTAGGAAGCCAAGTTCTTAATTGACGATATCATCGTAATCGTTCCCTTCTTACTCCTACTTCGATCTCCCCTCCTCCCCCTCTTCCTCTTCCTCGTTTTCCACGGTATCATTTTCCACCTTACTCTCATGCATCTAGCATATCCTCTTCCTCATCATTATCACACATCATTGTCTTGCCACCTACTTCTACTCCACTCCTTCATCTTCTCCTCCCCTTCATTATCCTCACTACCATCGTACTATTCCAACTCCCACGCCAACAGCGCCCCCAACATCAACCTTATCCTCAGCCTTAGTGTCTCCCTCCGACTTCGACTCCTACTCCAACTTCCTCCTCTTCATTATCCTAAATCATCATCGTTTCCTACCTACTCCTACTCCTCCTTCAACAAATCCAAACCCTCACTATCTTGAGTATCATTCCCTCCCTTCTACTCTGACTTGCACCTTTTTTTCTCCTCCCAAATATCCTAAACCACTGTCTTCCCCCACCTACTCCGCTTCCAACTCAGCCACCATCTCCTCCTTCTCCTCCTATTCTCATCGTCCTCACCATCATTGTCATCATCATCGCCATCACTTATAACAATGAAACGTCCACAATTAAAGCTTCACCAAACATCGTCATCCCTACCAGCTCCACTATGGCCAACCTTTCTCACCAACATCATGGCAGTAATCAGCCACCACCACTAGAATCATTCTCTTCACCATTTTCAGGATGGTTAGCCCTATCGTTAATATTCAAGTCGAAACCAACCCAATCATTGCCACGTCGTCAGCCAACGTCCCCATATTCTCTACGATCATTTTTTCTGAGCACTTAGCTTCATCTTTTAATCTACCATCCCACCTCACCTCAGTCGATGAATAACTACACAATGTTAGCAATCGATATCAATATTTCCTAATTACTTATAATGTAACTTGTCATATGTCATTCAGCATCCCGTCTTCTCTATTAATGCCTTCTCTGAACGCTTTCCTTATAAACTCAGTTGCACTCTTCATCATAATCGTATTTTATATTTATACAGATATATGTGTATGTGTGTGTGTGTGTGTGTGTGTGTGTATGTCAATTATCCGAACAAGACGAACAGGAAGTATTTTGTTCGCACAATTTATTGTTCGAATAACTGACCATATCATAAAAAAAAGGAGCCATTTAATACACAAGTACGTAAGAAAGCATGTTTAGAGGGTCAAATTTCATTCAACCCATAAAATGTAAGCAGACAAGGGTTGCTGCTTAAAAATTCGTGATATTTAATTTCACAAATAAAATCACTTTATGGGTCGTTTAAATAACGCAAATATGGAGCAGAAAATCAAGGAAACAAGACGTGATTACGAAACTAAGGGTGCCGATTATGATGTACTAAAAATCATCTAAACACTGTTTAAAGTGACTGACTGTGATCAAGTGGGTCAACTACTTTCTCTTCACAGACATAGGAACAGCAATAAACCCCACCCCTTGTGAAAGATACATCTTTGTATCGTAAAATAAAAATATTATGGGACCTTGTTCGGATAATCCCAAATTTGGACAATTAATGTTTGGATAATAGATGCCCATCTCTCTCTCTCTCTCTTTGTCTCTCTCTTTCTTACAGTCCTCCTCTCTCTCTCTCTCTCTCTCTCTCTCTCTCTCTCTCTCTCTATATATATATATATATATATATATATATATATATATATATATATATATATATATATATATATATAAAAAATTCGACAGAATATTTATGAATGTGTTGTATTGTTTGCAGCAACTTCCTGTTGTTGAACGGAGAATGGGTCACTCGGCCTAGACAACGTAAGTAAATAAACTGTTGAACAAAAATAGGACTTCTGCAGGAATCGAACCTGCAACCAATAAAGTAGCAGCTTCAACGTAGCACTGCTCTTCGCCATAAAGTGGTTACTTTGGCCTTCATCTCCTTATAGGGCAGTTTATCTCGATATTTAAGAACGACACAACGTTTCCAACATGAGAACCGAATAGTTATTTCGGTATAAAGTAGTTATTCGGTCCACCTGTTTGCTGCTTAGTTCAGATGATGAGTGTGGCACGTTATGAGAGTCTCCTCTGGGACATAAGTTCGAATTCTGCTTCAGTTTCTTTATTTTATTTTTTTTTTCTATTCATGCTGTCTTGGTCAACTGGTATATTCACCGTGTAAAAACGGGATGTGTCAAATGAAAACAATGCATTTGTAATATATATATATATATATATATATATATATATATATATATATATATATATATATATATATATATATATATATATATATATATATAAGCGGAATATTTCCATTAATATATAAGTTATATGATAACAATAATTATCAAATGATTCAATCAGAATCATCCTCCATGACAACAAAAAGCATCAAAAGTTTGAAAAATATCATTTAAAACCGATCTGGTGTCGCTGCTAGTCAACAAAACGAGTTATTAGAAATAAATATATGAAAATGATTATTTTTCCCAATTTGTCAAATCATATATATATATATATATATATATATATATATATATATATATATATATATATATATATATATATATATATATATATATATATATATATATATATATTGCAAATGATAATTCGACAGTAATAATTACAAATGCGTTATATTACTTTAAAACGACCTCCCGTTGATGCACGGTGAATGTACCATTTGGCCAAGACAGCGTAAATAGAACAAACGAATAAAGAAAATTGTGCTGCTTCAGGAATCGAACCTGTAACTGATAGGTAGCCACCTCAACGTAATATGTTTAGCTCAATGGAAAGAGCGACGCTACGTTAAAGCAGCTGCAGTGAAGTGGTTGTTTATTATTAAATGCTGATTAAAAAAAATGTGTGAAATGCTTTCAACCCGTAGACTTCCTTCGAATAGTGGGTATTTTATTGCAGCTGGAGACACAAGAATTAGTCTGCCAGACGAGCTAGCTAACCAATGTGGCACGGTATGCGCTGCTTTCTAAAATGCATTGTATATGCAATAGAGAGCAGAAACGTTGTCTTGCACCATGTTTTCCCTTGCTTATCTCAGCCTCCTCATGTTACTTTTAAAAAAAAAATTTTGATCTCCACGTTCTCCCCTCCCTTCCTTAGCCATCTCCTTCACTTCACAAATAATCAACTCCCCACCCACTGAGCCCGCTTCTCATATGCAGACCCCTTTCCACTTGGCTCACGAGAGAATCATTACCAATAACTGGGACAGTCAGACTGTCGCTAGCAAGCATAGTATTATTTGCTGTTTAAAGAATAGACAAACAAATAAATCTACCCACTTGACAATTGAAACACAAAGCAATGTTAAGTTAAATCAAAAATTGAAACTACACAAGAGAAGTTTTGAAAAGAAACACCGAGTAATTCAATACAATTAGTTAGTGGAGCAGGTTAGTGCGCTTCTGGATATGTGCATGTGTAAAGACATTCACGAAGCGTAAGAAGCTAAGTGGTTAACAACACAGAGAATTGGATCAGCGAGCCGGGTTCAAGCTTGGGCAGTAGCAGTTGGTGTTCACACTTCCATATGAAAAGCATTTACTAATCAATATAACTAAGTTTAAGCAGAAAAATGTATTAAATTATAATATGACCTTGAATAGTACAATTTAGAACGAATTAACCCCATTGATCAAGGTATACATCGCTTCACGTCATAGGCCAATCACATAATACTGACTTTGTCCAATAATAGACAAGTGAAGATTACCCAATAAGGGGCGAACTCATTACATGGTGGTAACAGTCTACTGGGCGTACTTGCTAACGATAATTCCATAGCGAGACGTCTTATGCGTTTGGCAAGCTAATGATATGGAGGTCTCAACGAAGACTGACGCATTATTGCAGTAAACTGTTGTTCCACAGAGAGACATCCTGAGCGTATATTGGTGCAGTTATTTACAAAGCTCGGTTTGGGCTATCCTTAGGGGGCACCCAATGAGGATCGATCACAAAAATCACGAATAGTCTTGCAAAACTAGTTGCTAACCGACACCATCACCAGATTCCGCTTTCACCTTTCATGAAATTGATGCTAAATTTTCCAGGGTTATATTTTGCACAATGTTGGAGACACTTTAGTAGTGTCTTCAAAGTTTACCCAGCTCTTTATTGATTATACGTCTATCTCATACTGTAGGGAAATTGCCTTGAATGGTTGAAGCAATTTTCTCCAAGAAAAAAAAGCATTTTACACCCTACGAAAATGATTCTGTATGAAAGATATTTCACTGGGGTAGCTTTTTGATTTATATTTCCAAAGTTATCCTTGAATATGGAAGCAATTTTTTCGTTCTGCCAGATAACAACGTCCATAATCTCAAAGCATGAAAGCATAAAAAAGGAAAAAAATTAATTTGTATTTTTTAAAGCTTTCTTTAGATCACTGGGTTAAAATATTGGAAACAAATAATCTTTTTTTTATTAGAATCTTCTCCGACTATTCTTATTTCTTACAATAAAATTAACATTTATAAAAGTTTTGCGCATTTTTTCGTCACATATCTTTCGGTCAATGATACTAGTAAGTAGTTGTCGTTTTAGCAGTACACAACTCACAAACACCGCCTATTCTTTCTCCTCTCGGAGAATGAAGTTCAATGGGGTTGCAGTGCGTGTAAAAGAAAACAAATTTCAAACCATCGAAACATGAAATAAATAAATTCAACTATTTAAGTAAATATCTTATTTTGCCTTAAATTTCAGTCAGCCTGAAGGTAACTAGTTGGAAACCTGCCCGATCGACAGAATTCTTTTGGCTGGTTCTCTTTGAGTATCGCTTGCGGAAAAATGATAATTCCACTTTATTTTGACGAAAATCATTCCCGAAAATAAAACGCACATGCAACAAGTTTTTTTTCTTCGCGTTTAATCTGGATTAAAGTGAAGTGGATGATATGCAATGAATCACTTAAACTTATTGTAATGATACAGTGGATGCAAATACGTCTGCAGAGTTCATAAAATGAGATTTGGAACTCAAAGACAAGGTTCTGAAATTCCCCAAGGTTTGAAAAGTGATGGACAAACGGAAATTTTGAAGTTTCAGGCAGCACAAATGATAGAAGAACTTGAAAATAAATTAAAGGTCAAGTGAAGTACATCGTTTATAAACCTTGTGAATAATTCTTCAGCTAGGAAATAGGCTTCCTTAAATGGGGGAACATCGGTCACCATATTATTTTTTAAAGCTTTAAATATATAAATATACTTTCAGAACATTATCATTGAGAGATCGAAAAAGATGAATATAGATCAGAGGGAGAACTGAAGTGAAGGATACAATACAAATAATTAGGCAACAAAAAAAGAGATAGGCGGGGTATATAGCAAGTAGAAACGACAATAGACGGAGCAAAATAATAATCGATTGGTTCCCGTGGAACAGTGAAAGCAGTACGAAAAGATCAGACAAAAGATGTAGGGATGTGATAGAAAGGTTTGCTGGTAAGATAATATCATTACAAACGCGGGCGTCATGTGAAATGGTAAAGGCATTTGTCTAGCTGTGGACTTATAATGGCTGTTACTGATATATATATATATATATATATATATATATATAT
This sequence comes from Thysanoteuthis rhombus, assembly GCA_963457665.1. Lineage (NCBI taxonomy): Eukaryota > Metazoa > Mollusca > Cephalopoda > Oegopsida > Thysanoteuthidae > Thysanoteuthis > Thysanoteuthis major. The sequence goes on from OY735205.1 coordinate 30,843,289, forward strand.
ACATATATATATATATATATATATATTGTGTCATCCATAGACATCGGTTTCGTTGTATTACAACTGTTCAGTGTGGCTATAGACTATCCATTATCCCATCCAGTACCATGAGGTAGGATTGAAACCTTCGCTTCAGACCCGGAGGTAGGTATCCTATCCTCTGCTCCACGGACCTGCCAGTAAGGTTGAATTTAAGCAATATATTTATTTAGCTTATATTCCCCACGGAAGAGCATTGCATAAGCTTACAATGAACGAGTTACCTCACTTAAAGAGTGCTCAACCCTGAATAAGGGAGCGGTAACATATATATATATATATATATATATATATATATATATATATATATATATATATATATATATATATATCGTTAGGTATCTTTATCTACGATAATAGTGCTCAATATTCAAAATACAGCGTGAATTGATACTTACAACTTTGTTGTTACTGATCAGTTTCGCGTCATTGTCCGTCGATCGTAATGTATAGAACTGATCGGTAATAACAATGTTGTAAATACATACTTTCAGATCATTGTCGTTTAGAGTCGTTTGATGTCAGTGGTTTCAATAGAGCAATTCAGCGCAGATACAGACAGTTTCCATGACAAGAGGAAATCAGGGAGCCGAAGTGCCGGGGAACCCAAGTGCAGACAAATACTGAGCTGTGTCGTCTTCACTTTAATATTAATTTCGTTAAGTGACTTTATCAGGATGAAAACAATTCAATGCGCCGAGTAGATCGATTAGGTGCGCGGCCTCGGGCTGCAACACAATTAGACTTTTGGCGGGCTTTTGTGACGCAAAACATCAGCGGCTGGAATGAAAAGAAGTAAAATGCATACGAATGAAAGGAAGGGCTGAGAGTTATAGGGAAAAAAAGAAGTAGATATATTTGTGTTTAGGAATTGATTGTACAATTGAGGTCTGCATATGTACTCTTCGGTATTCATAGATATTAGCCGACACGCACGTTTGCATATAAAGGCATTATCTATTATGAAACTTAAAGATACGATATATCTATCTATGTATGCATCGATTAACATTACTTCAATAACCGTTCATATATATACACACGAGGGTAGATCAATTAGTCAGTTGCTTGACATGTTGTTATTAGCTAAATTCTGATCTGGCAGTTTGGCTGTATAACATTTGATTGATATTCGATTTGATCTGTGATTAATATTCGCGACAGAATTAAGTGCATTGAAAATATCATAATGAAAAAAATATTCCTCGTGTGAAATAAATGCTTTTTTTGCATCATTAGGCTACAGACTTATTGATGAACCCACGCGTTGATTGAGAACGTCGAAGGAATGTTTTTAGTCAACTTTTATTGTGCATGTTTAAGAGAATGTGTGTCTGGATATAATGGATGTAGATATTGTTAACCACGATGGATAAATAGACAATGTCTCTGACGTGAACTGTGGGTTTAGCTCCGTTTGTGAAGATAATATTTTCGACATGGGACATGGAATAATTGTTCATCTTTGGACCAAGAGGACCCCCCCCCATCCCCACATTGCGGTACCAATGATCTACGAGTAAATATTACCGTTGTAGTCGCAAAAAATAACTCCTATAGCATAAGCTAGCTGGGCTCAATTTTGGGTGTGGGAGGGAGAAATATAAATACACACACTGGAAAATAGTGTATATATACATTTTTTTTAATCTACGGAAACATAAGGGAACGAATTTTCTAAGCATTATCATTATTATCATCAGCAGCAGCAGTTGGACGTTCCCCAAGATTCGCTTGACATCTCTATTGTGGGTGTCATGGAGCCAGTACTTTCTCAATCATCACTCCATTTTATTTTCTGCGGGCCATAGTTTCGCATATGATCTCTGGGGATCTACTTTGTGAGCTGTGATGTCCAGCAGTTGTCTGGCATTCTTGCAACATGACCAGCCCATTGCCATTTGAATTTGCTAATGGATTCTTTGATATCACTGACTCTCGTTTCCGTCAAGTATACTGTGATATCCTGTGATATCTTCATGTGATGTTGAACATGATTCTCTCATGTGCACGTTGAATGGTTCTCAGTTTGAGGGTCAACCTTTTAGTTAACCTCCATGTTTCAGCCCCATACGCGACTATCGAGAGGATGCATTGGTTGTATACACTTCTTTTTAAGGTTTATAGGATTTTCGCATCTTTGAAGGTCGAGCTTGCTCTAACAAAAGCTTGCCAACCTAGAGAGATTCTTCGCTTGATTTCCTCTCCTTGTGATGATTTCATGGAGATTCGTTGTCTTGTGTAGATGTAGTATTATGCTTTCTTCATCTCATAGCGTTTTCAATTCTGATTGTTGTATCTTCGTCATTTATATGTTAGTTGTACATAGTGAGTCGCAGATATCATTGCTAGGTTTAATGGAGCATAGTAAATATCGGAATTCATACGAGGATTTTATGTTTTATTTATTGGGCAGGAAATAATACGGTTCAATTTTTTCAAATAGATAATGTATAGGAGATAGCAATGTAGTAAATGGTTAGTTTTAAGGGAAAACTCGATTTATGAGTCTTAACATACTTTTTCCTTCAATTGCATGGATCATGGTTGGCAGTCATAGTTTTATTCGCGTTTTTCTAGTAGATCGGTGGGATTTTCAATTAATTTAGCGAATTTTATCTGATCATCAATTGTTGTTTCTAGTTAGTGGTTCCACCAATTTGAGAATTCGCAAATATTGGACCTGCCATTCCACCCCTACAAATAACAGTCTTTCAGCAGCTGTTTTCAGTTTCTTCGTTAAGATGGAATAGTGTTTATCCTTGCTAACAATATTTATATCTATAGATTCAGATTCATGTTATCTTGAACGTAAATAAGAAAAGTCAATTAATGTAAAAACATTCTTTTTCCGTCATTTAAATGGAACATGCATCAATAGAAGATTTCTGCCAAACATGCAAACACACACACACACACACACAAACACACACACACACACACACACACACATATATATATATATATGTATATATTCTGTCAAAATCATATATCATGAAATTGTATATAGTAAAGAAGACACCTCATTTATACTCAAATTTTCTTTAATAATTTGTTGTGGGGTGGTGGGAAATTCAGTAGCAATACCTAGGCAGGTTGTCCAGTGGACAAACTAGAACCTTTTTCAAATTAATGAAATACATGATTACTAAAAAATGAAATTTTAATAGTCTGTTTTTTAGTTTTCAATTACCAATTGTTCCAAAAATATATAATACTTTCAAAATGTTCGATTATTTGAGCGGTTTCTTTGGTTGAAGGATGATTTTTTGAGTCGAACAGTAAGTTTAAAATACATCATAACTAACGATATATATATATATATATATATATATATATATATATATATATATATATATATATATATATATATATATATATATATATATATTGTTAAGAACTGAAAACTCTGTCTATTTAATTTGGGGGTTAATTTTTAATTTTCATACCAATCTTTTAATAATGTCATCGACTTTTTCTTAATAAATCTGTTTAAATGTGTAACTGAAACAAACGCAACGCGCTGACGATGCCATCTGAGCTCGTGGGCGCTACATTCACTTAAAAACATCCGTGACGATATCAAAAGATATCCTATGGATAATACGTTGTTTTGCTTCAATCAGAAGAGCCCTCATTAACTGAAGTCTCCTCCTGGAGTTGGTATTGTATAAAATTATTGTGTTGTCCACAAGGAGCTGACGAATATTGGATCCGGAGCTATGATTCTTCAATATATATATATATATATATATATATATATATATATATATATATATATATATATAGTGTCGTTTTTTGTTGTATTACAACTATTCAATGTTGCTATAGACTATCCAGTATCCCCACCAGTACCGCTAGATAAGGTCAAACCCTTCGCTTCAGACCCAAAGATAGATGCTCTTCCCTTGCCCTACGTGGAACTAGACGGTCAGTAGAACTGAATAAAGTGATATATTTACTTACACATAATTCCCCATCTACCAGAGTGCTCCATTCCTGAGTTGGAAGAGCATTGCATATACATATATATATATATATATATATATATATATATATATATATATATATATATATATATATATCTTAAGATACAAGTATACTTGAATTTCTTCACAAAACGCCAAACACCTATATATTCATGTGTGCTGTTATATCGTGCTGACTCATACCTGAAGATGCCAAGTTCGACTCCAGTTCCTTGCCACGGTCTATGTCCACTTTGTCGGTTCATATCTATGACAAGGGATTACATATATTACCAGACGTAATACATTACATATACCACGAAAATATAAAATAGTTTGGGGAAAGTTGACCACTGAAATCGTTGTGAAACACATTACTAAGAATTCTTTTCAGTGAGCATGCATTTCATTAAAAAAAAGTTCTTGTTTGTCTACCGGACGACGTGCATGTATTACTACTGAATTTTCGACCAATACATTATCAATTGTTTAGATAAATTGAGTTGATCATAATGTGCTGCTCTCTATACAGAATATGACATAATTTCAACCCTCACTGTGTTCGAAGGGTGACAAAAAATCATTTTCAATTTGTTTCTTCGAACCCAGGCACACATTTATGCAATCATTTTTCCTTTGATCATCTGTGATCAAACGAAGCATGGATTTTGTGGAAACAATTTTTAATCTCAAATCATTTGTTGGCATTTGCTGGATGATCTCCAAGACAAACCAATTGTCTGTGAATTAATTGTCTCTATTGATTGAGTGGTGACCTTTGTCTAAGTTTTCATTCCGGCTTGTTGAAGGTTGCCCTGATCGTGATTGGTATTCAATTGACGTTTTGAAACGTAAATACCACTCGTACACTTGTGTTTTACATCAAGACTCTTTCTCAAAAGCTCCTGGAAGCATTACAATAGTGTTCCCTGCTGTTTACCTTACCATACATACCAACACATACATAAAAGAAAGATGAAAACACAAATATACAAACATACTAATCACACACGCACACACACACACACACACACACACCCTGAAAATCGGACAAAAATAAATTTCACTTCCACATTGTCAGATTACTACCAATATATACGTATGATTCTAGATTGATGGAGAAAGAAAGTGATGTAGGCATACATGTATGTACAGAAATATCTTTATCAAATACTTTTCCACGGACGTTTGTATGGGCAATACTCTACCCACATATTTCCCGATACACGTACGTGCGCTCACACACTCCCTTATTATTTCGTACTCCGCTACACGCGCTAGTGCGTGCTTACACACACACATACAGAGACATATACAGATACACATTCTCCCCAGACTAAAACCTATCACCAAAGCAAAAATATACACCACGTATAAATGTTTTCATGAATATGTATATACACCGACTATTTATATTTATTTATATGCATCGTGTTTATATATATATATATATATATATATATATATATATATATATATATATATATATATATATATATATATATATCTTCCTTTATTTGGTATTACTCGATTTTTTCCTTAATGAAAACGATTTTTGTACAAAAGGCTTTGTGTTTTCACAAAATGGCGAACATCTCTACCCGTGCCATCCTCACAATATCTTGGCGTTACAAAAAGACGTCATTCTTTCTCTTGCCGGAAGCCATCTCCTCAAGAGGCATGCCGGGAAAGCTTATTCGAATCATCCGTTAATGTTATCTCGATTCCTTTTCCAGCTTTCAGCTTTTAGCTAATCAACAGAAAGCCTTCCGATGAAAAAATAAAAAAAATAAAAGAAGATAGACGGCTTTGCGTTGTGTTAGATGAATGGGACGAGTTTTCGTCTCATTCTTATACATTCTCACCGTATATATATATATATATATATATATATATATATATATATATATATATATATTCTTTCTTGTTTTCTTTCTTGTTGTTTTTCTTCTACGTCTTGTTTTCATTAATATCATCATCATTGTCATAATCCTCATCAGCAGTATCATTACCACAGCTTTACATGGTAGATAATAATTGAAGAGGCTAAATGATGAGTCTGCTCAGAAGTCCCTACTCTTCTTGATGTCCGAGTCTTAGATACTCATTCATCTTTACGATGGAAATTGGAAGCAATATATGCATTGATATCTCTTCTTGTCCACCGGTATGTTTGTTTATATGTCCACATGACGAATCCAAAAGTTAATTAATTTCAATGATAGTTTTGGAAGTTTCGGTCAAGGACTAATGAGGAATAGATTAAATTTGGGGGCATATCTGGGAATATTTTTACGGTTACCCCCCCTTGCATCGTAAGTATATATTGACTGATTTTCAATCACTTTTTAGTGACGATGGCATTGGTAGAGATATGTGCTCTCTGTGAGCTTTCTAATTTTTCATGCGTATGCATGTTCTTCGTTTACTTTTGTGAATTCAAGAGTTTGTTATTCCTTTTTTTTCCTTCTCGTGGACAGCCTCTGGTCGACACTTGTATGATTTGTTCATGCTGTCTAAACTGTCATTTTTCTCCACAAAAGCTCCGTTGGTTATTTTCCAGGACTTTGCTGATTTTTGCCTCGATGTATTCCTTCAGGGCTACATTGATGAGAAGTTTTGTTTCCTTTTTCTGGTGTCCTCTGCGTAACTTTGCTCATCATTGTCTGACGGAGATTCTTTTACTATTTTTTTCTTCCCTTGTTTCGTCCATTGCTTTTGAATGGAAGAGTATCCTGAGCAAACCTTCAGCCAACTCAAAACTTCAGATATTATTTTCAACTGAAGGACTGAGTTCACCTAGCTTGATGTGGTCACCACCCTTCGCTAAACTATAGCAAAAACGAAATGAACCCAAATAACACCCCATACTGTCCACACGGCCCACGCGTGACCAGTTCACCAACTGCCAGGCTTCCACTGATCATACCCTTCGAATCTCTGGATCAGCCGAATTCTTTTGCTCTATCTTCTTCACCAGGATGTGGAGGTGGTTCTACCAAGACAAAGATTTCTCAGTTTTCCTGTGTGTGTTCTCCCCTCATCTTCGGCAGTACTATTACAAGTGGTTTCCATAATATTTTTACTGCCCTGTTAGGCATATTTTGTAAATCTCATCTTGACTATATGAATGCAGTCTTCGGAATTTCCTCATTCTGTTATTTACACATAAAGTCTATAGATATCATCTCTAGTGAATAGAGTCCTGCGCAGAGTGATTGGCTCCCCCAAGAAAAATATTATCATATATAGTTGTCGAGTGGTTGTCGTTAGGGATCGTGTGATAACAAGTCTTCCTCGACTGATCTCAATTCTGCTGCAGTTTGCACAACAGCACTTCCTTGAATCGCCATTTTTCCGAATCTTTTTAATCTTTGGGAGACTTCACTGTATGCAATTTACTATGAGCAAAACTTTCACTCTCATGTTCTATAGTTTTTGTACTCCCCTTTATTCGCTTTCTATCATCTTCACCCTGAAATCTATCGGAACTGCTATGTCCTTTACGTGTCAAAATCCCTTTCTGTCTTTGATAGCAACCAAATCTAGTCTCCTTGCTCAGTCAACGTGTTCTGCTAAGATGTTAAATGTAATTCTTTTTATCTTCTAAAATCCTTTTCACCCGTGCCTATCCAACGCAGGGTCGATTTCATCTTAGGGATGTCAATGGTGAAACGGCCTCATGGGGACTATCCCTCTTTAGATCGGTTTGGATTCAAAGTTGTCTGTCTTCTACATTGGTTGTCAATTATGGTAAGAGAGCCCAGTCCTCCCTCTTATTTACCTATAGCTGGGAGGGGGAGATATAGGATCATGCCTTTTCCAAAGCCCTCAATTTGAAGGGAATACAAACTCTCAGCCTGAGTCGGAAGTGAGCACGCTGATCCCATTCTCCGTTCTGTCGACCGTTCCGTAACTCCTCGCTTTTAAAACATCTTCTAGTGAATCTTCTTGACCTTTAGTGACTAACACATGCATATTTTTGATCATATCTGCGATAATAAAACTTAGTGCATCTTTCTCAATCTATTCCACTCAATATATATGGTCTCCTGAAGCGATGGTTAAAATCTAGACTCGCAGATCATTATCACAGTAGCCAAACGCTTGAATTCTTGAGCCAGATTATGCAGAGAGATGCCTAGCGAAGGAAACATGTTTAGAACTAAGGTATTGCAGACTATTGTAACTGAAATGATATCGATCCTCCCGGGGCGCCCCAAACTTGCGACCTGGTACCAGGAAGAATTGCGCCTCACTGTGGAGCAATAAATAGCTACCTAGTTTTGCAGACCATTGCCACTTTTGTTTGTTTCGGCCAAATCACATTGGATACACCTGGCTCTCGTGCGATCACCGAAATTAAGCAACGTCGAGCCATATCAGTACCTAGATGGGTGGCTGTCTGGCAATGCTAGGTGCTGTAACTAGTTGGGTAGGCACCCCTACAGCCATGCTGATTTCCAAACGTGTTGATCTTTTCGGGGGGGGGATTCTTATGCATGGTCAAGTAGATGGAAGTGGAACTTGTACTCAACGATTTCTCCATACCAAGCGCATAGCAGCTGGAAGCTATTCACCCATGTCAATCCTGGCCGACTGGGGCCTCAGATACTACTGTAGTGAGTTTGATTCTCACTAGGTGCCATTCATTTGAGGTCTTTCACCAGACTATGCAAAGGAGCTTCCATCGTGTAACAATGGTTAGAAATTTAGTCTAGTAGACAACTACAACCATTTGATCCTCATGGAGTTCTGGATACTTGCAATCTTAAACCAGATAAAACAAAAGCTGTACCTTGCCATGAAGCAATTGATAGAAATTTAAATCAGACCTTTTTAACTTTAACAAGTGCAATCCTCATAGGGTGCCCCACTCTTACGGCCTTATTCACCATTAGGCAATGAATAGAATTTTAGTATTGCAGACCTTTATTACAGCAGTGAGATGGAACCTCATCAAGTGGTCCTCATCAATTGTGACTTTGTGACAGGCTCAGCTATGTTTCGTTGAATACTTTTCATTGTCTACTCATGCTTTAACGATGTTAAATCATTAGAAAGTTTATGTTTTGCTGTCAACAAATGTAAATGAGTTTAAAAATAATTATGATGTTTATCACACCACCGCTAACGCAAATGTCTATGACTGAAATATTGTGTAAATGTGATTATTTGATGTGTGCTATAATATACAAATTATATACTTTTCTTCACGCTATAATGATTGATTCAATGTAAACGTTTCAATGTTTACCAGTGGGGTCAATGATCTGTTTTCAGGTGTGGGCTAAAGCATTCTATTGAATGTTGGTCTTCAAAGTAAAAAGATCTCCGTTATAATGAAAATTGTGTTACATGTATTCCTCGGTCCGATCAGTCCAGACGTTCCTCTGTTTGAGTGATTGATAAAATTCACATGTTTTATCAATACATGTCCTCTATGTCTCCCCCCTCTCTATCTTTCTCTCTCTCTCCATATATATATATATATATATATGTATATATATATATATATATTTTTTCATACGTTTACAAGTGTGTATATCTGAATGAGATTTACCTTTGCATAAGTTAAGAATGTTGGCTTGACGTTATTTATCAACAGGTATGAAAGAAGTAAATAAAAGCAGCCGAAGGAATTCATATCATAATGTCCCTCTTTGCTGGAACATATTTTCAAATCGGAAAGCAAAACAATAAGAGTCAATTATCTTTTGATTCGATAGGCCATAGAGAGAATTTAAGTCTTGTAAACCTTCACCACTAGAGTAAATTCGATCCATATACGTGGTCTGTATTATTTGTGACAGGCCTAACTGTACCTAGTGAATACGTATTATTCAATGAAAAAGCGGCTCCCAAACATCCTCGAACTACAGTATCTTTTGCGTATGAATATTTTCACGGCGCTTCAAATCATAAAATATTGAATAATCGCATATATGTTCATGTGATGTGGTTATTGAATTTGAGAAAACATCTAATTCTAAAAGCGACTGATGAAATAAGGCAAATCCATAAAACGTACAATATTTGTTTCCACTTTTACAAACTACTTGTGAAATGGGTGAACCAGTTGCTTTCCACATATTTTCTCAAATCTCAGAATCAAACTTAAGACAGTCACCGCCATTTCGAGTTCCACGTTGATTTTTGAGCGATACTTGCTTTTTATCACAGCTACAGTACCAAACCAAGCTTCGCAGGGATATGGAGAGACCATTAGACAGCACAATGCATCTGGGAGAAAATAAGAGTCAGTGAATCATAAAAGCCATTAAAAAACTCAAATGGCAATGGACTGGCCATGTCGCAAGAATGGTAGACAACCGATGGACATCTTGACTCACGACATGTATCCCCAGAGATCACATGCACAACCGAGGCCGGCAGAATATTAGACGGAGAGACGAGCTGGACACATTCAGAAAGTATTGGCTCCGTGACGCCCACGATAAAGAAGTGTGGCAAATCCTGAGTAAGGTCTATGTCTAACGACGGATGTTAAGAGACTGATGATGATCATTATATCCAAGTCAGTTAAATCAATGTTGACAAAATATAGCCTTTTATCATAACAACCCTGCAAACATATTGAACAGCAATTATTTTGGTTTTTCGAATATCCAATGGCACCTTTGGGAGCTGACATTGGCATAACAGGGAGCTGTGACGCACACTTTGCAAATCACTGCAAGGAAAATTAAGAAAAAAAGGCGTGATTGACTCAATGTGGTATCCCAACGATCTACTAGGCCATGAGATTATCTTAATTTTAATTTTTACGTATTTATGTATATATATATATATATATATATATATATATGTTCTCGCGTGCACCTGGTTGGATGCGTATATACATGTAAGAGTACGTGCTAAAATTTATCTATCTTCTATTGAAGGAAAATGATACGTTAAGACAAACTGAATGACACCACTAGAAAGCATATACCTCTGCCAACGCCATACTCTAACTAAGAACAGTGAAAATTAGTTTGTATATAGCAAGGGGTGCAGGGGAGGTAACTATATTTCGACATTGAATGTTTTGCCCTTTTTTTTAAATATATATTTGTAAAAAAAAATCTCTCAATCAGAATAAAATACACCCGAATCCGCGCCTGAATTGAATAAATTCTTTTTTAACGCATGGCCCATAATTCCAAAATCTGTGATTGAAATTCATTGAGAACTTTTGGAGATATGATGTGGATGGACAGACAGGCGCAAGTGAATTCATATAGCTCTTCTAACTTCTTCGGTATATATATATATATATATATATATATATATATATATATATATATATATATAAGAAGGTAAGGGTGATTCTCTCTTCGCTTCCCGAACAAATATTTGTAAGATGGTCGTGTGGTTTTGCAAGAACGGCTTCGAACTCACTTGTTTCCTGGGCGTCGCTGGGTCACCGTGCCACTACTGAATATTTAAAGCGCGGAAACGATTGAATATTCCGGCGTTGCATTTATCAGTCTCAATTATGTGATGAATAATGCATGGACCGAGTGTGTCGACAAGGGTGGCATTTTGCATAATGGTCACAGATCTATTGGGAGAATAGAGTCCAGCTACACTCGACTTTAAAAGATCGTAATTCTCGCGTCTGTTCGGCGACTCTCTCACCCGCACGATTACTGGATGGTGGAAAAATCACTTCCCAATTCAATATCTAAAGTTTAGCAATAATCTGTTTGTCTTGTCTCAGATAAGTAATAATTTGGGTTTCCAATAGACACTCTATTTTATATATGTTTTCACTATTGTATAATGTTCATAATAGTTCGCTGAATATGTATCCGAAACTGAGGAAGATCTACTGAACATTTAAAGTGACCCTAAGAGAGAAAGCCCAGAAAAAAAATAGGATTAAAGATGAGTAAAACGAAGAAAAAAATTTTATTAAATGACGAAATCCCGAAAAAAGACCATAAGAACAGATTGTGAAGGAGTTGAAGAATATATTCACCGAGGTCAAGCAATAAAGCCCACGAAAAAGAAATAAGACGGCTCATAACGATTGGCTTGAAAGCATTTTGTGTAAATAGAGATATACTGAAAAGCAAATTGCCGGTTTGTCTTAAGCGTGAACTATGCAATCAATTCATAATACCAGCTTTGACGCGCAGGTGCGATATCTGGAAACTCACAAAACCACTTGGAAACAAACCCAGAACAGCACAAATGGCAATGGGAAGAAAAGTTCTAAGAATAAGCCTTAGGATCGAAAAAGATCAGTATGTGTCTGGGTGGGTTGGTTGGACGATATTGTACAAATAATTAAGAGACAAACATGGAGAGAAACACATAGTGAGAAGAGGGTACAACAGATGGAGAAAAGGGCTAAGAGATTGGCGCCCATGGGCAAAAAAACAGGCCAGGAAAGACCAAGCACAAGGTAGAAAAGTCTGATAGAGGGGTTTGCCGGTAAAACACTCGTCACGGAAGGAGATAGGAAAGGCTTTTGTCCGGCAGTGGACTTATAACGGCTGATGATGACGATGATGATAGTTACTAGATGGATTTTTACCTTTATTTCCGACAGTATGCAATCTATGTGATTAGTATCCCCCACTGAATCATGTTCATTGACAAGGAAGAAGTTTATGCCGAAAACTGAAGAGAGTAAGATTTATGGTGGGTTGGGGATCCAACTATTACCCCAAAATGTTGCAGTAAAATCTGAAGCAACAAAAAATTGTACCCAAAAAGCACGCAGAGAACGCATATAACTGCCAACACCATTGTTACTATAACTGAATAAAGATTAGTTCATACTAAGCAACGATGCAGGGAAGGTATTTGTAAGAAACCTCAATCTGCCACAAAATGTTATTAATTCTTCCTTAGCCCTTGGGCTCATCCTTCCATGAAATGTAACTGAAACCTCCTGGAGATATTGTGCAGACCAGTATGAGTGAATACATAAATGTATGAAAAGAAATATAAGTGAAAAACTATGTTTACATCTGAAAATGAAATTCTAGGGCCTGCCCCTCAATCCAAGCTATTCTTCTTAACCTGATGACCTACCCTCCCCAAAATGTCATTGATATTCACATAGAACTTCGTTGGCAGAGGTAAAAAAAAAATGAATATGAATAGATAGATAGAGGAACGAAATAAGAAGTATGAATATTTACACAATAATTACTTTAAAAAAAAATAGGGAGAAAGTATGATAAGGTTAACGTTTCCACTTGAGGAATATATTTTTGATGAGAAAATCTGTTGAGGAGTTCGGCGTAAATGAATACGCCACCGTTGCTACTGTGTTTCTTGTGCTTCCACACGTAGGCGTACAATCATCTGTACGTCGAGAAAATCTACGAGTCTCAATATGATTACACTTCGTAGCAAACGTAGAGGTACTCACTTTGGAAAGGATTCAGATAACCGTTCAAAACTGCAGTCTCGTCTTACTATACACATATACCAAAGGCCTCTTTTTTTAAAGCATGGTTAGCTAAATAGTCCAACATACCATTAATACTGTGTTGTGAGTTAGATCTCAATTGGGAGCCCTGCATTTGTGACCTTGTGACCAGACCTAGCTGTACTTAGTAAATTCCTATGTAAGAGGCGTAGAATAATGGTCAATGATCTAGTATAGCCGATCGGTGCAACTGTTTTTTTAAATATTTTTCAAATCCCATCGTCTTCTAGACTGGTTGCCAACCATAACTAAACAGCCCTGTCTGCCTTACTATTTACACATAAGTAGCGGGTGATAGAAGAAACGGATTCTCAAACGTCTTAGTGCGAAGTGAACATAAAAGGAGTTTTCCGTGCCTCTCACCGTTCGGCTATTCTACACATCAATATACATTATACATATAGTAACATACCAAACTACAGTAATCCTTACTATTCATTTACACTTTGAAAAATAGTGCAAGATGGTAGATTTTCAAAAAAAAAAAAAATGTCCTAGAATAGAAATTTTCTCAGGAATCAATATCGTATTTTTAGTTTAAGAAAATAACAACATCAAATTACATGTAAGTGTACCCATACTTTAAAGATTGCACAGATACAGCAGACACTCTGGTTGACCAAACGATGACCAATAGAAAAGTCATTTTTGTTTGTTTATGCTGGCTGCATTAAACTCGGTGGCGCCAATAAACGAAGGAAATGATTATGAATCGTACTTGCCACGATTGATGGGTAACCCAAAACACACACACACACACAGACAGACGGACATATATATATATATATATATATATATATATATATATATATATATATATATATATATATATATATATATATATACATATATATATATATAAATATATATATATATATATATATATATATATATATATATATATATATATATATATATATATATATTCACAGGCAGCCGTACTGTCAGGTCACTCCTCTAATGGTACAGCCGACCTCTGCATCCAACTTGGTCATCTGCATGAACAGCGTTATCTCTTGGACCTGCGTTTATATATATATATATATATATATATATATATATATATATATATATATATATATATATATATATATATATATATATATATATATATATATTAATCATTAATACATATGTGGCAGCATTCATGCTTATCTTTTTTTTGAAAATTCAGATTTTCCAGCGATCACTGTCCAACAAGGAACGAGAAAAATAACTTTATCGAATGACCCATTCCCCCTCCCATCCCAGACACGTCACGCTGCCAAGGGACGTTGGTCACTCCACTGTTTCTATTGGGCAACTAACCAGACCTATCTCTATTTTTATTTTAATCCTCTCCGTCTGCTTGTTTTGCACAATTAAAGACATTTAAAACCTCGCAACATATGAAAACGATCCAATTAATGATCTATGGTAAGTTAACTCGTAATAAATTAACTGAAACCTCATTTTTCATTCTCGTATTATTTATCAGCACATTGCCACTGCTTAGCATTCCAAAAGTTGATATTTTCTTTCCATCGTCAAAACATAATTCATTCAGTCTCGTTGGCTGTTACGTGATATTTTTGAATATATCGTCTCGGAGCGCGAATAATACTACTTGTGAGAACAGTTTAACTACGGATGTAAGGATCTATTTCAACTACCAGACTAATCGAGACTTGATATTTTCTAAGAACTTTGTTGTTTTTTTTCTCCCTGTAGACTCCTCGTGAAGCACCAAGCCGCACTGCGGTTTCTGTACCAAGCAGGTTTTAAAGGATGGAGTTGCTTGCTCCACACACAAGATGGATTGCTTTGCTATTTATTCATAGCCGAGGGCAAGGAGAGAGAAATAGATTCATATCCCTCCCAGGGGCATCAATGCCGAGTAAAATTTAGCAGCATCGGCTAAATCTTGAACTTGCTCCACCGATTCCATTTTCGGTGCCAGTAACAGCAACACCAATTCGTATCACCATATTCCTAAATACTTAGGAAATTCTTGAAAAAAAAAAAACTCAGTAAATGTTCTTCTTACGATACAAGGTCAAATGAATACTTCAAATAATCATTAAATGAGCTTGGTATGTTATAAAGACAAATTACAGTAACTGAAGTTTGGAACGAGTATTGCGTTAAACTTTCTAAGGGAAAGGGCTTGCTTGCCGTGAAAATCGCTATTCGGAATCCTAGCTTCTTACCTGAGCTCGAAACCCGACTACTGGTCTCTGTAGTATTGTATTAAATATAGTTTGATACAAGCAACAGTAGTGGACCATCCAGTGATGAACGAACTCTCTACATAAGTGAATAGGTCTGTGAGACTGTCTTGATAAGAACCAAAAGTAACTAGAATAAAGAAAACTCGCACCCACGCTCACTGCTTATGTTTGTGTGTGTGTAGGTGCGTCTGTGTGTGTGTATATGAGAGAGAGAGAGAGAGAGAGAGAGAGAGAGAGAGAGAGAGAGAGAGAGAGAGAGAGAGAGGGGGGGA
Source organism: Thysanoteuthis rhombus (assembly GCA_963457665.1). NCBI lineage: Eukaryota > Metazoa > Mollusca > Cephalopoda > Oegopsida > Thysanoteuthidae > Thysanoteuthis > Thysanoteuthis major. The sequence goes on from OY735205.1 coordinate 30,859,232, forward strand.
GAGGGGGAGTGAGAGAGAGAAAAAAGAGAGCCGGTGTTTAAACTGTATAGATAGCAAAACTATTGAGTAGGTTCAGATGAAATTTGGCAAATGCCGTTTGGTCCCAGAAATGTGATAGATGAATTTACAAAGAGATCGCCTTGAATTATGGGATATTAGTGGATTTTAAATGCATTTGACGCATAAATCCTTATTACTATCACAACAATCGGATTCACTTGTTCCTGCACCCTCGCTCTGTTTACACTTTCAGTCAATCATTTGTGTTACAATTTTGAAATCTATAAATCATGTTAACAGTAAAATCATCATACTTTTTGAAATAAAAACTGAGGACACGCTTGGTTGGTTTAATCATCATCATCATCATCATCATCATCAGAAGCAGCAGCAGCAGCAGCAGCCTTTTAACATCGTTGGACCTATACTTACCCTTGGATTCGCCATGCGTCGTCGCGGAACCAATACTATCTGAACTGGTCTAGTTCGTCACGTTATCTTATATTTTGCCTGCCATAGTTTTGCATATGATCTCCAGGGATCCACGTTGTGTATCGTGATGTCGACTGATTGTCTGAGATTCTTGCAACACAACCAGCCCATTACTATTTGAGTTTTCTAATGGATTCTATGATATCCCTGACAACAGTTTTTTTTCTCTAATATACTGCTCTGTTTTGTGATCTCTCCATATGATATTCAGCTTGATTTTCTCGTGTGCACGATGCATGGTTCTCAGTTTGAGGGTCAAATTTTTTGGTTAGGTTCCATGTTTCAGCTCCATAGGTGACTATTGGGAGGATGCATTGTTTACTATGAATAAGTTCAAGCCAAATTACCAAAAGATATTTGATTGAGAAGTCTGTTTAATTAAAATCCTACAATCAAAATTGTCACCAAAAGTTTCTTCAGGGTTCAAGCTGATCTGCCTGGCGATTTATATATGTATATATCACGCGTATAGTCCGTACCAAATGAAGCTATAGAGCTGAAATTGAATCCGTGTAATGTGTAGAACCCCTCTCCTTGAAGAGGTCCTTAGCATGGGATTCAAATCACAATGTAAGTTTATGTTAAATTGGCCCCTTTTGTATCCGGTAGTATTTACGCTTGTTTTCTTTTTGAAAATTCTGACTTTTTCCTGTGTTCACTGCCCAACAAAAGGCGAGAGAAGTAACTTATTCATTGATTATCTGAATTTTCCATTTTTTAGAAATCAATCAACCTTTCAATGTTGTCAAAAAACGTTAGTAATCTGTATCAAGTGACTAATACGACATGCACTTTTAAACTTGTAAAGCCAATGGGTTGTAGTCGACGATCACTACTGGTAAAATTGAAATGGATAATTTGAACCGAACTTCTCTTCCAGATTCAAAAATGATATAGATGAAAAACAGAAACATATAAATATCCCAATTCTCTATACAATGGATAAATATGAACTCAAAAATATTTTCTAAGCCATTTTTCTTCAGATCTATTGGTAATCCTTGCTCTCTTTGTTCTCTGGGAGGTTATAAGGATAAAGTTATGATGCCGGCTATAAAAATCGCTGTTTATTACAATCAAATCCCGACAGCCCAACTTCAAAGAAAAAAATTATTGCCAAAAGTATTCATAAATTCTGATTGCAGGATCTAAAGATAAGAACTTATGTTCTTTTCTTCGTAAACTAATTGCTAATACGGAAAGGTTCTCAGAGGTTTATGAGCGTGACTCGCACAGTACTCGTAAAAATGACGTGATTATTCGTGAATGAATAAATCATACAAAAATATATTTTAATATAAGTGGATTCAATGCAATAATTCTTTGATTCCAAGAGTTGACCCTGATCTTCTTCTACTTGTACCTGAAAGTTTGTCCGATTTTTTGTTCTACACAGAGTTACATACAGTTGACCATGGCTGAATACAGACCGAGGGAGGAACTGACACACTTTATTAAAAGATTGTCTTTGAGATTGGTCTATCGTCACCGCTATCACAGAAATGACTGGAAATGGACCGCTTTTCATCAGGGAAGGTAAAATCGTGTTACGAGGAGTAAGTTCAATTAGTGAGAAAAACAATCGATGCAGTTTGTTGGAAAAAATCACGGTATTACTGTAGAAAAACTAGTGTCATCACCGCTGCTTTGGACCTTTCTTTTGTCAACTTAATATTCTATTCAACGTACTTTAAAAAAATGCATGGCTGCGACTTCCTAATCGAGAACCCGCTGGGGTACTAAAATCTAATCAAATGATCATGCTGTGATTTGAACGTCTGATCTGGAGATAGGTAGGAAAACATCATCAAAGAATTTAAACATTCATATTCTAAAAACAAAGGTTGGTTTTCTTGACATGCTCATATTGTTGTACGATATAATTTTCCAAATTACTTGAACCTGAAAGTTTAGATTATAGTTTAAATGCAAACTGGGATTTATGTTTGAAACAATAATGGATTGGTATAACTCCAATAATCAACATACTTTATTCTTGCCAGTCTCTAGAAAAAAAAAACAGAAAAAAACAATTAAAGATTAATGAGGTCGATATATTTCAAAATTCTGTATAATTTTCTAAGATGGGAGATTAATTCTTAGCTGACTGAGAAAATAGAAGGATAGATATACATTGGATGCGAGGTAGCTTAAGCCATTACCAGCGCTGATAACGTCAAATCGAGTTGAAATTTCAGTCGAGGCTGCTTGTGTTCACTCTATACTAATGCCTCTGGCAAAGGCATGGATCAACTTTTGTCGACGCTATTGACGGATATCTTGAAAAAATTGTCTCTGGCTGGCATAACCGATAGTGACGGAAAAGATATTAGATTAGAAAGCATTAAGGTAAACTACTCTCTCATAACTATTTTATCTGACTTATCAATAGCAAACAAAAAATCTAAAAGAAATTTTAACTACAGTCTACTTTTGACACCCATCTGACGAAGGCTGTAGGGTATAGCAGCCGATATGTACAAAAGAAAAATGAGGATAATAGTCTACGAAGATCTATATGTATTTTGTTTTGTTTTTTTTTAAATCGTGTGGCAGGAACCTTTACAGATTCCCACCACTTCAGCAGTCAGAGGACGATTCCCACGCATCACTGAACACAATTTTCATCGCAACTGTCAACCATTGACTTGAAAGGTCGTCCTGATCGGGCATCATTTTTGGTGGATGTCCAGCCCGATTTGAAACGCTGGTATCACTCATGGCATTGCGCAAGGCTCGGACAATCCTCCCCATAGGCCTGTTGCAACATAAGGAGTGTGTCTTAAAATGTTTTCCCTCATTTGAAACAGTACTTCACACAAACACGTTGATCTTCCAGATCTTTCATTGTTCAACACACCGGGAAAAGAAGTCCAAGTGCACTACACGAACGTTCACTCTGATCCATGTAGCCCCCCCCCCAATTAACCAATGCAGATTAATGCATTTTCTTTTTGATTCAAAAGATCAAGGTCATTGCTACACAACATCCCAGTCATAAGCACTTTAAAACGTTCCATTGACGCACTGTTTCAATAGTTCAGTTCCTCTATGGACATGTGTAGTGTGTGTGTGTGTGTGTGTGTGTGTGTGTGTGTGTGTGTTCGTTCATGTGTGTGTGACTTCGCACGCTTAATACACACGGACAGACCGACACACACACACACACACACACACACGTGCACAAGCATACATGAGGATATTCACATTGGGAAAGTGAAAGAGCAGAGCTTATTTTTTTTTGTGTGTGTTTTTTTCTCTGGAAGCGATGGAATGGTTTCCACTTGTTACTCATCAGCCCACATCCCGCCAAGATCCTGCCGATTCACTCACCAAGCCATGCACTCCACCCTTCATCACGCCGTACCGGATTTTTTTTAAAAACCCCAGTCCTCATCGTTTTCACATGAGGGGAAAAAGACCTTGGCATGGATCACAGAAGGCATCAGTGAAACTCGATCCGTTTTTAAGGGAGTCAACAAAACAAGCTAACGGCTTTCAGGTCGTGGGAATTGGAAGCTGCCTGGGGAATGGAAAAGAAATGAGATCCTTAAAGACACAAAGTATTGAAAACAGTATATATATATATATATATATATATATATATATATATATATATATATATGTGTGTGTGTGTGTGTGTGTGTGTGTGCGTGTTTGTGTTTGTGTATGTAGAAGACACAAAGTATTGAAAACAGTATACATATGTATATATTTACATATTTATATATATTTATATATATATATATATATATATGTACGTGTGTGTGTGTACATATTCGTGGAGGTGTATATATATATATCCGCGCGTGCATGTATAAAATCTACATATATATGTGTATGTATATACATTTCTATATACGTATGTATTTCATTATCATCATCAGCGTGATCTGCCATGTCCAGAGCTGAGCTAATATCTTCCAAATCTCTTTCCATAACGACTGCGATTATGTTGTACTTACTCCCAAATCGACCTTTAGAGGTCATCTATCCTAAGTTCATCCTAGTGTCAAGTTACGTTTTTACAATTATATGCAGCCTGTAGGGTGCAGATGCCCTCGTTAAATCCGAAAATGCTAAAATGTTTTTTTAGAAAATGCCGAAATTGACTTGACCTTAAATTGACCTCACCAAACAACCTAAGTTCGTCCTGGGGTCAATTTACCGTTGTACACAAATATGCAGCCTGTAGGGAGCAGTCGTCTCCCTTAGATTTGAAAATGTCCAAATTGACATGACCCAAAATTTGACATTTTTATCACCACCTATCCTATGTTCGTCCTGAGATCAAGTTATATCGATACACAAGTTTTCAGCATATTGCGTGCTATCGTTTAGGACCATTGAATTAATGAGAAATAAAGTTAGAAATAAAGAAATTTGCTGTCTTTGTAGAATCATATATATATATATATATATATATGTAAATGAATGCATATGTATATGCGTATGCGTGCTTGTGTGTATGTACGTGAGTGTGTGTTTGTATTTGTTTTTTGTGTCTGAACTTTGACAATTGAGTTGAGTTCTAAACAAATTTTACATGCAAGATAAATGCCCCACCCTTGGGAATTTTTGCACAAACGTTATTTGCCCAATAGTGAAACATCAAGAACGAAAATGAAGATGTCTGAAGCGGCTGATCTTCCCATCGGAGACGGGTAACAGATTTTATATCTCAGGCTTTTCCCCTCCTTTTTCGCTTCTGTGCCTAATCATTGGATTTTAGAATCTACTTATATGAAACATCACGTATATGTCTATATTTTTGTCTGTAGCATTTGTCAAGGGAGATTACTTCAGAATCCCAATTATTTTACTTTTTTGCAAAAACTTCGTTGACTGTTGAATTAAACAGCAGGAATTCGAAATGAAAAAAGTGATTTCGAACGAGATTCTAATTTGCATCTCATTACTCCCTAAATCGTCCTTCGCGGTTACCAAAAAGGAAGAGGGGGTTCCCCAAAGGCGTGAACGAGCACATGGGTGAATCATGCTCAATCTCACATGGAGAGATCATAAGACGATATAGTATATTAGAGGGAAGACAAGAGTCCAGGATATTTCCAAGCAATAACTAAAATGTCTATGGGCTGGTCATGTTGCAAGAATGTCAGACAGCCGCTGGACATCACGACATACAGCGTGAATCCTCAGAGATCATATGCAAAATGGTGACCGACAGGAAGAAAGATGGCGTGGTGAGTTGAACGAATTCAGAAAGTAATGGCTCAGTGATGCCCATGATAAAGAGTAATGGGGAATCTTGGGGAGTGACTAAAAGGCATTTGATGTAGGCTATTAGATAAATTAAAAGTCACAGTGATTTTTGTTTTTTGCTTAAGGGTTGTGAGGATGTATGATGTAAGATGGAGAATAACTGAGCAACCAAAGGTCTGTATTTTTCTCTCCAGTATTGTTCATCAAAATTATTTTTCAATTTAGTTATAGTGTCAGCTTTTTGTCATTGTGTTTAATTGGTTTTATTACCTTCAATAAAATGTTTAATTTTCGTAAACGACTGCAACGTAATTGACGTAATTCTATTTTGATATAACACTGACTTTTGGCAAAAGGCGTCATCTGTCAATTAAAGCGTCTTCTTTGTTGCTGCTTTCTTAAACGGAGAGGAACGACAAGTTTATTTATTTAAAAAAAGCGGGGAATGACCCTGTAAAGGTTAGGAACCACTGAATCAAAGCCTGAATACCCAAGTAACCTTAGATCTGCTGACGACATCGTCTTCTTTGCAAAGAAACTTTACAATTTCCAATGCTGGACGAACTGAATGAAGCAAGCAAGACAGTTGGCTTCCACGTGAACTTCAGCAAAACGAATGTCATGTACAACAAAAGTGTTGAGGACAAAGACACAACGATCAAATTCAAAAACCCAGAGCCGAAGAAAGTAGACCAATACATCTACCTAGGACAACAAATCTCCATGATATCCTCAAAAGGAGAAGAAATCAAATGGATAATCACTCTAGGCTGGCAAAACCATGATAGAGTAAGTTCGACTTTCAAGAACGAGAAATTCTCACGTCCCAAAAGAAGGATATACAACCAATGCATTTTCCTGATAGTCACCTTTGGAGCTGAAACATTGAATCTAACCAAGAGACTGGCCTTGAAACCATGCAACGTGCTCATGAGAATCATGCTCAACCTCACATGAAGCAGCCATAAGATATCAGAGTATATTGGAAAAAATGTAGGATTCTGAGATGTCATAGAATCCATTATCAAACTCAAATAGCAATGAGCTGGACATGTTGCAAGAATATCAGGCAACTGCAGGGCATAGCGACTCGCAACATGGATCCCAAGAGATCATACGCAAAATCGTGGCCGACAAAAAGTTAGATGGCGTAACGAGCTAGACAATTCCAGATAGTACTGGCTCCGCGATGCCCATGACAGAGAGGTATGGCGAATCTTTGGGAAGATCTGTGTTCTAGCTAGTTCACCTCTGCTCTTCTTTTCTTTTCTTTTTACGTAGGTTGGTTATACTTTCTACGACCGTTAAGTAAGCTGCATAGATGGGAAAGAAAGAAGCGTATTCTATACTTCTGATCTATACAGCTTACTCAACGGTCACAGAACGTAAAATCAACTGGAGCAGTTGGCATAAACAACACCAAAAATGAGAAAGAAAGAAAAACTCGTAAAAAATTTAATAATAACAATATTTCAGGACTAAAACGTCGAAACTTTCACTCACTCTAATGGAAATATATCAATAAGACAGATTTCAAAAACTAAATCTGCTGAACAATACCATTTCTTCTGATACATTTTTGTAATAAGTTGCCCAGTTATGTTGAAATAGCACTAGTGTAGAGATTTCTGAATATAATTTAGACAAAATTTGGAATCATGGAAAGAGCATGAGCTAACATGGACATTTTTTGAATGTTTTTGCCGAAATTTTCAAGAGAATCTGATGTTAAATGCCGATCGGATCACTCTAGCCCCACTAGTGTTCCGACCAGCCACCAACCAAGTGGGCAACAGATTCTTCTCTCTTTGAATGTCTATGTCAATCTGTTTGTGTGTGTGTGTGTGTGTGTGTGCGTGTGTGTGTCTTGGCGCTCTTGTTCACTATTTTGGGGCTACATAACCTTGATAATTTGCATAACCACACCACTAAGCACTATCTAAAAAGTACTTTTTGAGTCTCTATAGCCATTATGAAACAACGATGCTCAAACTCCTGTGTTGGTATTTCTTTTGGATAGTTTACATAAAACATCTATTTTTACAGATAATTTTACATAAAATCTATTTTTGTTTTAGATGATTTCTTTGATGATTAGTTCCGTGATATTTGCGGGCTATAGTGATAAATTTATGCGACTTACTGATATTGTAAATATCGTTAATATTCAAGTATTCAATACATTTCATATTCATTTTAAAGTTGAATTATAAATACTGTAGCAAATGAAATTCTTTTGGATTAGGATTGTTCCCCGATTTCAGAATCACCATGTATGACTTCGTGTGGTACAAAGTAGTATTGGTGGGAAGGAAGATCATTCAGCGCCGACATTGCAGACAAATTCGTGGGTTTATATATTGGAATATATTCAAAGAGATTTGATAAATATATATATATATATATATATATATATATATATATATATATAAGAGGGTAAAAACATAAATGTGTCTGTGTAGCGAATCTACTTCCTACTTTACTCTAAACTCACTCAACTATTTGAGTTTAAAGTTGGATGTATCGAGCACTCAACGAAATAAATACATCACACATCAGACATTGCTTTATATCATATCATATTATGCTATATTGCAAACCTTATATACACACACACACACATATATATAAACATATATATATATATATATATGTGTGTGTGTGTGTGTGAGTGTGTGTGTAAACTATATTTGAAATTGTCTCCCGTTATTACGAAGTGAATGCATTATTTGGCCAAGACAATGCAAAAGAATAAACAATTACAGGAAATGGAGCTGCTGAAGGAATCGAACCTACGACGATAGGGTAGCTGCTTCAACGTAGTGTTTCTCTTACCATGGATCTTAACAGCCTCTGGTAATGTGAATAAATATTTATGAAATAATTTTAATCCAAAGGAAGTAATTTAATTTGCTTTGTCAACTGATATGCACGCAGACGATACATTTCAAATACTTTTTTCATGTATTTGTAATGAACATCCACATTTATTGATATTCTGAGTTGTTTTATAATTAGTTTCAACAGCACCAGATACGTACGGAAGGGTCCACACTGGAAAACGTGTTCCGTAGACCAACATAAATAAATAATCTAATTTGTTACACGTAAATTCATTTGTTTATCCTGAATTGATTCTTATCGTATTTAATCATACATTTTCTTTGAGACAAACCTAGGTCATGAAATTTGAGCAATTTTTTCAAGTTAGTTAAAAGAAACACTTTCTTCGGTATGGTTGTTGAATTATGGTTCTGATTTCCGAGATTAACGTAGATTCTATATGTTGTTAAGTACATTCTTGACCAGCTAAGTCTTTCTTTGTTTGAAATTATGACTTTTCTTATTTGGATGGTTAAAGAACGGATTACGATTGTCATTCAAGATCAGCACCCCACCCCGCCGGTGATCGTATAATTTTTTCCAAAAGACGCGTTGGCAATCCTTGCAAGGTATTTCGTGAATACCGGTATCAGGGGTGGGTCTCCCATGTGGCTTGCTGGTCATATCTTTGTTATGAATGTAAATCGAAACATACGAACATTTTCCACGCAGTAGTTACTCAAACAATCGGTCTTTTATGAATGTTGCAAGTTGTATAGTACTATAGTAATAGAGTAGTACAGGATCACTGAATCGATAGATTGGAAGAATTTTGAGCTGGACTCTTGGAAATGCGGGACCCGTTGCGTATGTTACTTTTGCTTATAATCAATCTGATACTTCGCTACTTTATTCCGAATTGCAACACTGAAAAATCTTTTGGAAGAGAGTCGTTTGTTTGTTCTTCAAATTCGAGTTTACATCAATGGAAAAACAAAACTAAGCATGAAGGCAATAGGCTCATCGAGGTTGTTCTTGGAGGTCATTCAGGGTCACAAGAGGTCAATTCTGGTCATTTTTACTTTTTTGGCAATAATTTCGCACATATGTAACTGACATTGGGCATAGAGGTGAATCTTTTCTAGGCGAAGGTCAAAGGCAATGCGATATTGACCTCATCCATGGCAAAGTATTTAGAAATGTGACATCAGGGTTATCCGAGGCCACTACAGGTCACCTAGTCATTTCATGCGAAATTTTTCAGTATATATTGTTGGCCACAATTTTGTACCTAGAATGCAGAAATTTTGCCTAGGGGTAAATATTTACACACACACACACACACACACACACACACACACACACACACACACACACACATACACACACACACACACACACACACACACACACACAAACGCCCACAAAACACATGTATATAAACATAGACCAGACCGCTTTACAAATTTAAACAGCGAAGAATATAATACATTTTCAAAGATTTTTTCTTTGTGTCACATCAGTCACTTATTTTCCAATATCTGTCAATACAATTTATGCGATTTTCTTCTGTGTCTTTCCCCCATTTCATATATACAACGTTATTATGGTACGATGTATAAATTTTCTCTTGTTGGGATCATCAGTTGTTTACTCTGTGTTCGTTTCGGGGATTTTAAAATCAAGACAGTTATATAATCATGGCATCCTAGCAGTGTTAATCAAACACTACCCCACTTTCTTACAATATATATATATATATATATATAAGCCTCACCGTGGGTTAATTGTAAATAAGCAGTTTACCCCAGACATGTGGTCTTGTGGCAGGTTAAGTAAATTTCCCAAATACACCACTCTTTTGCTCTCACTCTGTGACATAGGCCCGCCGTCTAAGGTCCTACAGTCGCGAAAAAAGTCTTCGGTTGCGAGGCCAAGTCATTCATTCATATGTGCGTGCGTGCGTATGTGTGTGTTTGAGTGTGCGTATATTTATGTGCTTGTGTGTGAGACGGTGTTCTAGAAAAGTGAAAAAGAAAAAAAGACTTTCATGTAAATGCATCCCTTACCAAGCACAATGTAAGTATGACTCCATTCTTTTTTTACTTAGAAAATAAGAAATGGAGGAGGCTTGGAGACAAGTGCATGATGGGCCCCGGAAATGCCTTTAGTGACGATGACGTCATTGAATGCTGTTATGACGTTAATGGCTGCTGGTTTTCATTCAACTGGCGCTGTCAGTGTTCATGTATCAGGGAACCATTGTCTTGTCTCAATATGCGTCTTGGCGGTGTTAGGTGCATCTGGTAAAATACCGATTGTATTTTCACTTCGATTTTACTTATCGTCGCAATTGTTCGTCTGAGTTCGGGAGCACTTTGCAATCTTGGAGAATGGGCTAGAGGTCATTTATTCACCTGTTTTATTTGTGTTACCTCTGCCAACACAGGGATATGTATTTACCCATGTTTGTCTGTCTGTCCACACAATATCTCCAAAGGTTTTCAATGACATTTTGTGGAAGGTTGGACACGCCGTGGGTTGAGAAAGAATTAATTAGATTATGAGGAAGGGGGGTGCAGAATTTTTTTAACCCTTGCCAAAAAAGTTGGGAGAAATATATGTAATCAGTCATGCTCGGTCACCTGTTAAGACAATATCTCCGAAAGTTCTCCATTTCAAAGGAAGTTTGTGGAAGATGGGCTATGGACCAGGGAAAATTGATTGAATTTTGGGGCGAATCCAGGTTTTTTTTCTATCAAACGAAGTTCGTCTAAGTGAAAATCTTTGACTAATTCAGTGATTAGCCATCGTCTCTTGAAATGAAACTTCATACCTGACATTCTCCCCTCTCCTATTAGGTTCTGTTCCAGACTGAGATTAGCAGGGTAAGTGAATATCAATGATACTTTGTATGTGAATATGGGCGTATGTGCATGTGTGTGTGTGTGTGTGTGTGTGTAGATGTGTGCTTGTGCGTATGTGTGCTTGGTCAAAGTTCCTTTTTCTATTTATCAGTCTCATTTTTCAGGCAATTAAATTAGAATTCCTCTTACTGAATCTTCGGTACGGTAAATATAATCTTCAAGATTTGGGTCTATTACAGATATCAGCCGGACTCAGAACATTGTTTTTCTTTGTCTATCTTTTCGACAGTCTGTCAACATAATATTTCCAAAGGCTCTCAACGAATCCCAATGAAAGTTTGTGGAAGAGTGGGTCATTGGCTAAGGGAGAAATTATTACTTTTTGAGTATATTATGGATTTTTTTACGGTTACTTCCCCTGTATTGTAGCCATATATATGAACTAATTTCCATTCAGTTCTTAGTGACAATGGCGTTGGCTGAAGTATAGACTCTGTGAGTGTTTTTTAGTTTTAATTATAATGGTTACGACACAATAATGCTCCCTTGACTCACAGTGTTTATATTGATAATTATTTAACTGATTTAAGGTTTGCGTGCGTGAGGACATCAATTGAGAGAGAGAGAGAGAGAGAGAGAGAGAGAGAGAGAGGGGGGGGAGAGAGAAGCGTGTTTATTCCTCATTTAAAAAAGAATAGGTCTGGTTAAGCACTCGATGAAAAGCGTCACATGACCAACGTCCTTTTTGCAGCGTGTCGTTTTGGGAGTGATCAATGAATATCTTACTTTTCTTGCCTTTTGTTGGACAGTGATCACTAAAAAAAATCTGAATTGAAAAACAACAACATGGGTTTGAGGGCACCACTAGATTGGAAACTACAGGGAAAGAGCCGCCAGAAAGGGAAACGATAAATCAAATAATCTGAATCTAAAGAACGGGATTCTAATGATGTGTCCACGTATATCTGGAAGAGAAACTACAGATAGAGGAGGGTCATTGGTAAGGGGTTGGGGCTGCAGATTTGGGGGACCTCTGAACAGTAAACAACGGGTAACAGGGAACCATTCGAAGAGAAACCACAGATAAGGGGAACCAGTGTAACTGAGGATAAGTGTGGCTGCTAGAAGGGAAACTATAAAATAAATGATATATATCTAGAAAAGAAATTTAATTCTATAATCCCAAGCTTAAAACGCTGATGACGTCATTTTATATCTATTTCGGGAATTGATTAACAAAAAAGAATAAATGATTGTTGTTTGATGACGAAAAAAAAAAAACCAACCCAAAAACATACCACTGGAAGAGGAGCCGGGGATATTTATTTCTATCATGAAAATTGATTATAAAAAGAATAATTGCCGTTTTTGTTAGATGGGAACAGACAAAGTGAGTTATAGGGATGATGGACACATCTGAAAGAAAATCAAACAAGCGTGAATGCTGCCTGACATTAACTAAACGCTCAATTTAATATAACATATTTGAACCCCACTAAAAACCTATTATGAGAAATTGTCTGAACACAAGAAGGAGTAAATATTCAAATTTTCAGCCCCCAAATACCATTGGTGCGACCTGCACGCATAATACATACATACATACATTGCTAACAAGCTAGCCAGAAAAACTTGAAAACTGAAGAAACCCATGTTGACAGTTTAGGTGACAGCTCTAGTTGACAGTTTCTAATTTGTCCATCTACTCTAATACAGTCGGGCGTCTCTTAGTGTAAGTGTGAATTGTGTCTGTGTGTTTGCCTATCTTAACAGACCTATAATTATTTAAGATGGGAGAGGAACCTCGAGTGGCTATGACGGCGCTTTCCAATGTTATTTTAACCCTTCGAGATGCTTATCTATTAAACTACCAGCACTGTACGCTGGCCGAGAGAGTAGCATGATTGCTTCTGGCATCTGCATTCGATGTTCGGGCCAAGGTGTTTTGAATGCTTATTTCAAGGCCTAGATAAGAAAAAAGAATAAATAGAGAGTCTTCCAACCCTTCAGCCGTATTTGTATTCGTATACTTGTAAAATCTTCTATCACTACATTTATCTATTTATCTATCAATCTAATGAATAGCTAGCGATTGAATTGCAAGTAGCAGAGCTTAATCTTTAATTTTCAAACCCAGGATCTCAAGGTGGGAAGGCTTTCATTGTTTCAGAATGATGGTGCAAAATCTGAGTTTGGTTCAATTCATCACTAATCTCCAAGAAATGTGAGCCAAAGTGTTATTTATGAATCTTTCTAATCCTCTTAATCTCCCTGTCTATTCATATACCTATTTGAACTGACAAACTCAACCAATATTTGACCATATGTCCCAAAACTGGTTTAAGCGTTTTAAGGATATTGACTCATCTCTTGAAATAAATACCAGAAATGGATGACAATCAGCAGTCGATTATGATGGTTTGAAACGCAAGTTAGTAAAGAACCTAACCAGCAGGATTCAAAAACTTTCAGAAGATTTGGGATCACCAGAAGATACCCTATGTAGATTATAACATAATCTTAAAAAATGTAAAGGTCAGTAAAAAAACGAAAATACTATATATATATATATATATATATATATATATATATATATATACACACACACATATATATATATATATATATATATATATATATATATATATAAAGGTTTGTAAAAAACGAGAATACACTCTGATAATTCATCTGAAGAAAACAAAAATATACCCTAATAGTTCATCTGTAAAAAACAAAAAAAAATACACCCTAATAATTCGATAAGGCTGTTATAATAATTGTATAAGGTTATAGGAAACTACACAGATAAATAAATAAAAAGTGAAAAGTTAGAAAAAAAGTCAAATTCTATCTGCTACAAGGCTTTGCTTACGGAGCATCCAGGGGAGGTAGAACTAGTAATAGATGGACTGTTAACCTGACTTGTTAACCACATCACCAGATCGAGGAATCAAGTAACGACACACACGCAGACAGAGATAGAGTGAACCCAGTTCAGTTAGGAAAGTGCTCCAGAAAGACTGCCAACTTTAATTCTAATGACGCAGTTGTCACAACAGCTACTTTTTCTTGCAAACAAAAGTTTCTCCTTTTTTTTTTTCAAAGACAATGTCTGCTCTTCCGCAACACTAACAGAACGGAAAGTGGGATTTTTCACGCGGAAAACTGTAATGTCAATAGCTTTGTGATGTGTTCGTTTGTATTATATTCAAGTCAATTCAATTGTCACGCACTTTGTCGTGTGTTCGAAACTTGTATTTAAGAATTGTGACGATCTTTTTCGCTCTATATAGGTTATTGATCCTGGTTTGGTCATTTGAATGAAACTGCGTTGCACCTTATCACCTGGATGGCAAAGTAATTTGAGAGTTCTATGTGTGTGTGTGTGCAAGGGGAAACTTGGAAGTGTCCTTGAAGTTTACTCAGCACTTCATTGCTTTTGCGATCCATTAACTCTTGAACACTGTTCACGAGTCCTTAGAAAAAAATTCAGAAGCTTAAAAAATAGGTTATACGTGAACTTACGGAAACAAACTCAATCAGCGTTTAAACACCCAATTTTTAACGAGTTAGCTTCAAGCAATGAAAAAGAGATTTATTTCCAAAACAAAGAAAATCGCATCAAGATCCCAAACAGTCTTCAATATATGAGCTTGAATAGAATCTACCAGGTAAAATGTATCTTCTCAGGTGGAATTCAAAGGAATTTTTTCAACATGAATTTTTGGAAAACTGGACAAATTGCTTTTTCTAAACCTTATGGTGAACAACCAACTCGTTTTCATTGACATATTGGATAAGAAAATATCTTTTTTCAAGGCAAAGGAATCGACCAGTAACTTTACCGCATCGAAACAATATCTTCATGTTGCAAATGTGACACACTGAACAATCATCGATAGAAGAATATTATGGTATATTCAACAGACTTGTATTCAAACTATTATTGGTTTCGCTCTTTGCAACATTTCTTGTCGGGCCAGCGTTCCAATAAGTTCAAGATATCAAAACTTTCCTCAAAAATTAAAAATTCTGCTGAAATGCAGTGTAAAGCCATAGAAAGTCAGGGAAATATTTTGCTGACTGAATAATGATGCTATGGATTTATAAGAATTAAAGATTGTCTCAAAACAATGCAAGAGAATTTTGCATAAACGTAATATTTCGAAGTTCTGACCGTGTCCCTGGGTTCGAACACTGGTCTCTTCAGACAAATCTCTTCAGACGTTATTTTCTATTCCTATTCCTCAACATTTGCATAAAAAAAACGTTCGACCTGAAGAAATTGTCATCAGAAAGATGATAAACTAAATTATATTAAAGAAAATGATCTTTAATTGGTCAGAACAGAACATTGTAGCTATATATTGAATTAAAGCAGCCCTGAAATGCGCTAACTTGAAGAATGTGAAAAATCGGGATGATTTCAAATTAAAGTTGATAGTTTGGGGCCTGCTTCCACACTCACCTCTATAATTAACCTATTTCTCAGGGAAGATAAGGGAGATAACAATTAAATGCTAATTATAAAGTACATTTTCTTATTTATTTTTTCATTTATTTGCAAATTGGTAGGAATCCTGGAGTAATTGGGTTTTTAGAATTAATGTAAATCTAAGTCATATCAGATTGCAGTACATTTCTCCCGAAAAAGCAGGTCATAGGGTTGTCTAATATTAACTAAAGATCGACATGAGAAGCACTTAATGTAGAAATTCAAGTAATTTAACTATTTAAATTCCACCAAAACTAAACACGTTTATGATATCAAGTAATAAAAGGTATTCTGACACAGCTTGAAAGAGCCATGTGTTTCTCTTGAATATCGTTGAGGCTTACACTGTTGTATGAATTACGTCAGTCATTGCCAGAGAATACATTTCTTGGTGGGCTTTTAATAACATAGACTTGCCCCAGAGTTTGTTTAACTAAACAAATACCAATTGGATTTCTTTAAAAAAATTTGTGTGACTTTTTAGGATGGCAGCGATTGTTCTCGATAAGCTACGACAGCGTCTGCATAATCTCATTGGTGAATTTGCAATTTCTCCACAGCGATCTTCAATCTTGATCCAATTATACCAATCGGTTTACCCAAGTCTGTTCGTATCTATCTATCTATCTATCTATCTATCTATCTGTCAAAGTCTGCTGGTATTAATTTATGCATCTGTCTGTAAACAATATATATATATATATATATATATATATATTGTGTACAGATATGTATATATAAGTATATTTGAATGATTAAGTACAAATGCACGTATGTATATTTGAGGTTAATATTTATATATTTGTGGAGATCTCGATGCCAGAACAGAGACGATATCAAATATTGAATACCAATATATCCACGAATAATATTTCCAGTATCAAACTGATATATATATATATATATATATATATATATATATATATATATATATATATATATATATATATTTATATATATATATATATATATTTATATATATATATATATATATATTTATATATATATATATATATATATATATATATATATATATATATATATATATATATATATATACGAGAGTGCATCAAAAGTCGGTAGCCTGACGCGTACTTATTAGCTAAAATTTGGTCTGAAAATTTTACCGTATAATGTGTGATGTGTGCGAAAATTAATTAAAAATAAATGCAGTTTTTATCATTCTGCTACAGGCTTATAAAAGTAGCTTTGCTGTGCCTGTAGTAAATGTTTGAGTGCAGCTAAAGGTTCCGTATAAAATCTTCCGTTCAGCACTAGATCATGAAAGAATTTTAGGGCCTTAGATTTAGCACCGATCTTTCTAAATATCGTAGATTGAATATACAATATGAATATGAAGTAATATTTTGTAAGCTGTGCCCGGTATTCTTGGACTTCTCTGTGCTAAACTCCATGTTGTACGCCTGCAACTACTCAGTTCTTTAGAACATGTGGCTTCCTATCGCTGCTAACCCCCCTTCCCCAAAATTGGTTCTATGTTGTCCCCAAAACTAAGGTTGCAAAAGTGGTCTCCAATCGATAGATATAAATGTGTTGTGGTCATGCAAGGCTTTCTGTATGATTCCCTCCACTAAAACATTGAAGATCACTGGCAGACTTATAGTGAACTTAAAAAGAAACTCCATTCAAGAAACGGCCTCATTTCAAGACGAGACTGGCCATTCCCAGAATGAGACAACAATCCACTGTATTCGCAACTTTTCTGGGGGGGGGGGATAGTGTCAGGCGGCAAGTAGTAAGTAAATTGTTTTTTATGAAATACAATCCCCGCCAAAGAGTCGAAAAAAAAAAACATCGAATACATATGGGAAACGTCTTCTGGTATTAGTTTTGAGTTTTGAATTTTTTTCTTCAGTTGTAAAAGATATGCTTGGCTTATAGACAGCACAACATATCAACAACAGGAGACCATAGCAGCTGAGTATTGTAGAAGTTGCAACATCTTAATTCAAGGTTGAATCTCTTATGCTAAAATTTTGAAAAGCTAAAATAATCATAGGAGATGTAGATGACCAAGCGGTTAGCAGCATTGCAAACTGAATCGGCGAGCCGAGTTTGAATTTCGGCTGGGACAAACAGTATTTTACCAAATTCACTAATGCCCTCGTGAAAGGCATAGATCCATTTCTTCTCCCTTCTAGCTTCGAGGAAAAGAGATTGAATAATGTCTTTTTCCACTGATATTAGAGCGAAGTGAGCTCAAACCAAAAGAACAGAACTAAACAAACTGATAAGTAAAAGAAATAGAGACAAAAAAACAGAGAAGAAAAGCACATAGAGGATAGTAGAAAAAAAAAAGCTTGAAAGACGCTCGAGTCGACAAACAACAGATGCTAGCAATGAAGGACAGAAACAGTGAAATAACCAAATGCTGAAACAAAGGCAAAAAATAACTGAGGAGTATTACGTAGATTCGTACGCTTCAAAAATAAACATATCACAAGCTGAAACTGATAGACAATAGTGACATCCAAACAGGAAAGATCAGCAAGAAGACTGCATGAGACATAGCTATATGATGAATATATTTGATGTCGAAGTGAGATATCGATATTCTATCACTCGACTAAGTAAACTAAACTTGGAATTTCTGTGCAAAAAAAGAAGAAATGTGTGAAAAAGTTCCAACATCGGACGGAGGCGGTATTTGCAAGGATCCGCACACTGTGACGTAAAGCTGACAAAACTTGGTGATATTGTGCGGTATTGCAGGGTTGTTCTGATTTAGCAATAATAGTGTTCAGCCCCAAAAGCCCTGTTGGAGAATTTGCTGTTATTCCCGAGAAGGAACAGAGTGAATAGATGGGAGGGGGATACAATAGTTTAAAGCAAACCAGGCATCAAATCTATTTTCCGATGGAAAAAAAAACTATGGCATCATGTGTTGCTTTTTTCATTTTTACCGTCCATTCAAATTTCTGACGCAACATGAGAAGGAACACTAATATATAGTCATCCAATAAAAATCGTCAAGTGACCAACTTCTTTTGGTAACATACCGTGTTAGCGGTGATCAATTAAAGAATGGGAAGAAGGGGTGATCAATGGACGAATACCCCCTTTCGAAAAATTCTGCAGTTTTCAAAAAAGATTTAGCATGGATGCTTCCAGGCGCAAACAAAGGGATCAATTTAACATAAACTCACATTGCAAACTGAACCCCTCACTGAAACTCATTTTGGGGGAGGTTCTTTTAAATTTTAAAATTTTCAGCCCTATAGCTTCAACAGTTCGGTCTTTCCGCTCGATGCACACATCACTTGTCAGAGAGCCAGACAAATTTATGCCGACTGTTTTGGTGGTAGTGTTGGTTGACGTTTTCTAATATATATGAATGAATAAACAGAGCGAAATGGAAATAAAACTTTTTGAGTGGATGAGCAAAAAAGATAAGCCAATTTGGCAATTCAGTTGGCGTTGTTTACGCAATAAAATAATTTCGTATCGATTTTGTATAGATTTTCTTTAATAACTGCTTGTCAGTTGTGACACTTCGATGAACACAGGGCACAGCTTCGAATATTTTATGACCTGAGATGGAAACGGGGCTAGATTATAATGCGTCACAAATTTCATAATATAGTTAAAATACCCGTTGTTTTGCTAACGGTATACGTAGGGCTGGAAATCTAAAGCCTTGTTGTTTGTGAAAAAAAAACAAAAAACAACAAAACTCATGGGTGTTGGCTGAAGCAACCATTCAACCAGATATTCCGCTCACATTCATTCAAAAGCAAAAGCGAAATAAGGTGTAATTGTTTTACTAATATCGCTTTTTTTATTGATGGTCGAGTTCAGCCGTTTTCTCTGGCGAATATCTTCATGCTTAGCCCCCACCATTTCTGCTTCATGAGTTACGAATTCAGTCGCAGAACCTCTTCTCTATCCTCAACCGTTTAACGAATTGTTTTTTTCACTTCTAAAGTATGACAGACGGATGGGCACGTTGCTTATTATAATGTGAATTTGTCAAGTTGAGAAAAAAAAAAGTTTTTTTCAGTAGATCATTGATAATATATAATAAGTTGGATCCTCATTGAGTTTCCAACGATTGTGGCCTTGTGCCAGACAAAACTAACATTGGTAAATACAGTTGATGAGAGAGTATAAGAGGGTGAAAGAGGGAGGAGAGAAGATGGAAGAAAGTAAAAAGGTTTGAGAGGGAAAGGGTGTGAGAGGGAGAGAAAGAGTGAGATAAGAGAGAACGATCGAAGAAAACGAATTAGAAAAATGGTGAAAGACAAAAGAGAGAACGGGTGCGAGTGAAGGAGGACTGAAAGAATGGCTATGAAGGGGAGAAAAATCAATAAGAATTGGGGGAGGAGACAAACGATGGAGAGAGAGTGAAAGAGAGAGAGAGTTTGAAGTGAAAAAGAAAGAAACTGTTCTGGTTAGTCACTAAATAGACACCGTCTTCTGGCAGGCAGCATGATGGGATTGGGGTAGTCTATCAAAAATATTGAAAAGTCGTGATCAATGAATAACTTATTTCTGTCGCTTTTTATTGTTCAACAATCTTTAAAAAGTCTGAATTATTCAGAGAAGAAACAAGCGTGAATGCTGCCGGCCACAAACTAATGAACCAATTTAGCATAAACTTACATTGCAAATTGAAACCTCACTAAAAACCTATTCAGGATGGAAATTTCAGAAAACGGAAATAAACTTTTTTTTCTAGAGGAAATGTTTGAATCTTCAGCCTTCTAGCTCCATTGGTGATTTAGGTGTGCGTGATACATACATGCATAGTCGGCCACACCTACTTGAAAACTGAAAAAAAAACAAACGATGTTGGCTGTTTTAGTTATAGTTTCTAACTGAAGGTGGGAGATGAACACGAGAAGAGACAAGAGGGAGAGGGAAATGGAAATAAAAAAGGGGAAATTGAGAGAAGGTGGCAAGATAAGATAAGAGTGAGAGAAGAAGAAGAAGAAGAAGAAGAAGAAGAAGAAGAAGAAGAAGAAGAAGAAGAAGAAGAAGGAGGAGGGGAGGAGGAGAAGAAGAAAAGGGGAGAAAAGAAAGACGAATACAAAGGAAGAATGAAAATTAGGCAGAAGAACAAGAAGCAGAGCAGAATAAGAACGAGGAGAAGAAGGAGGAAAAAAATGAGTAAAACGGAAGAGGAGAAGTTTCAAGGGAAAGGCGGAGGAAAATGAAGAAGAAAAGGATAAGAAAAAAGGGAGGAGGGATGAGAGACGGATAGAAATGTGGAAGGAAGTGGTTGTAAGAGAAGAAACAGGTGGGACTACGAAAGAAGCGAGAGGGAAAACAAGGAGAGGGAAGAGGAGAAAAAAGTAAAAGAAAAGGGAGGAAAAGGCCATGAAAGTATTTCAGTAAATAAATATTCAAAATTTCCACATCAATGCTTTTTAGTACAGCACAATAGCTCTAGAAGCCGGATACAAATACCCAGGACCGGATAGCTAGTCTGTAGCATATATTCTAAATGAGCCATAAGTGACAAAATACATATAAATATTCACAAAAATAAAACAAACCAAAAAAAAAAAACGTTCATTTTGACTTACAAGGTAATTATTTTCATTTACTATGAAGACAGATAATACGACAAATATGTCTGACATTTCAATAATAGAATTGCTTTGTTTTCGTCAGTTCACGGGCTATGATTTCAATTTTCAAAGCCTGCGTATCAAAGGACCACATAGGTAACTCTTTCCCATTAATTATCATATCAAAATAATAACTCCTGGCAAAGTCCAACAACTCAGCCATTGAACATAGATCAGATCATTAGGGCAGATATTGATTGATCACCGGTAAACAAGTTAATATTTGTTACCATTTGTCAAAATCGACCGTAAAGACCCGGACATTTTTTAATAGGTAAGTCGTTAAACTTAGCGTAACTCTAAATAAAGGTGATGATTGGCAAAAATCGCTAACCATAAACACGCAGTTTCATTTATAAAGGTTGATGGCAGTATAGTGTTATAGTAATCGAGTTAGTACAGAATCACTGAATTGGAAATGGTAATTTGAAAGCGTTCAGCGCGAAATTCTTGTAATTGCGTAGTATATGCTACCTTTGTTTCATAGTTAATTAAGCACTGTACATACCCTTAGCAGTATGCAAGAGAAATTATCGGGTATGCAGGGTTCGTGTGAACTCTGGAATTCTGAAGTATTCACGATCAACTAAGCGCAAGTCGTGTCTTGTAAACCTGAGGTACAAGTAGGCAACACTGCGTAAATGAAAAAGATCATTTTGTAAAATCAAACATTACTAGTTCTCACGTATACCAGCGCTTGTTCGGCTTCCTATCGTGATGAACTGAAAGAGTTCCTTTCGAGAAATCTGTAAGAAAAGGCAATTTACTTTGGAGTAAACATTTCATAAAATAATCTGTAATTTAATTCAAGACATTACTAACAAAAAGTACATGTTTATGGTCTGTATGGTATCCATATAGTCAACACCATATTCTTTACAAGGGTTATGCCAACACTGCTGAATAGGGCGAAGGGATACGCTTGAATATCGTGGGCGTCGCGGTGCCAATATCTCCGGAAATGCACAATAAATGTTGAGGCGAACTGTAACGAGAAACATGAGATGAATCTTCATTCTTTTTTCTCCCTAATGTAACATTAATTTGTTTAGATACGAATAATGGATCGCCTCTTCACGTAATTTGTCTGTCTACTGATGGATAAAAAGATATGCTGCCTTGCATACATGGAACATCATAAAGATCAAACGAGGAAAATAGGTGAGAGGAGAAAAAATTCCAACAAAAATTTTCAGACATAAAAATCTTTGGATTTAAAGGCTTAATGAAAAAGAACAACATCAAAGTGAAGTCACCCAGACTATAAAAAGAGATAAATAGTTATGGGGGGGGGGGAAATTAGACCAATAGCAGAAACAGTGAGGGAAGGTTGGTGGGTGAAGATTTTCAACGATTTATAACAATTTCGAAACAGTTTTAGCGACCTTGAATGGAAGCCAATTAAATAAATACGCCGGAACGAAATAAAAGTCGAGGAAAATAGATAAAATGCAGCAAAATACACAATAAGATTGCTAAAATAAAATAAAACATTCATTGAAGTTGCTAAAAAAAAAAACGTTAGAAAAATATTTATGTCGGCCTTCTTATGTGAGGGAGAGTAGTAGAATGAACACCGATTCCCTTTTAAAAAGTGGCTATTAAAAAAAAAGAAAGATCTGAGACAAACAACTAATTCCGAAATCCATTAAAAATGATTTTTTCCTGCGATGGAACGAAAAAAAAAAAAGAAGAAAGAAATAAAACCAATAAAACATCGGATGTATGCCAATCATCAAATCGATAAGAAATACAGAAGTTCTTATCCTTTTTTTTTGTAGAGCCTGCAATGCTCGTGTCTATATGTGTATGCGTATGTTCGTTTTCATGCGTGCATATGTATTCATGGGAGTATATAGAAGTGTGAATGTATATATATATATATATATATATATATATATATATATATATATATATATATATATATATATATATATATGTGTGTGTGTGTGTGTGAGTGTGTGCGTGTCTGTGGTTTGTGAGTGGGCGTAAGTATACATGCATGATTATTTACAGTGTATGTGCCTGAATATGTGTGCGTAAGTATATGTGTACTAATATGTATGTGTTTGTGCATGTGTGTATTTGTATAAGTGTTTATGTATGTGTATGTTTGTGTAGATACTTATTTGTGCCTTCACGAGGCGAGGTTTATGTAGAGGCCCATGCACATACAAGCGGAAAAGAACTAAAATTGTCCAGTCCTTGCAAACACTGTCACGAATGCAACGTGGTGATCCACGACCCTCTCCTTACAATAAGGATATGCTGCCCCGGGGCAACTGACCCCTCCCGTCACGGAATTGGTAGTTCTTTACTTTTTCTGAGGTCACAGGACGATTCAAGGGCCAGGTGTAAATAATTTTGTATGTATATACGTGTAGGTATGTTTATGCTTTAAGACCTAATGTTTCTAATCAATACACAATACCAGCTATGACGTACGGGGTTTAAACCTGAAAATCTACAAAAAACAATCGAAAACCAACTCCGGACCGCACCAGGGATAATGGAGAAATGTTAAGGATAATTCTTAGCGATAGAAAAAAAAATCAAACAGGGCCCAGGAGAAGAACAAGGTGAAGGATATCATATAAGATGGAGGTGGGCTGCGCACACAGCAAGAAGTAGGGACAACTGATGGAGTGAAAGGCTAACCAATTGGTCGCCTTGGGACAATAAACGCTGTAGGAAAAGACAAAACAGTGGGAGAGATTAGATAGAAAGATTTGCTGGTGAGAGATGACAGATGTTTGAGCAATCATGTTCATCATGGAAGGAGATTGAAAAGGCCTTTGTCCAGCAGCAGACTTACATCGACTGATAATGGTATCTATGTGTTTCTGTATATCTGTGTATGTATATGTATGAGCACCTATCTTTGTTCATGTTTATGTATAAGTATGTACATGTATATGTATGCGTGCAAATGTGTACATAAGTATGTGTGAATGTATGCGTATGTGCGCATGCCATTGCATATTTTGTTCCCTTCAATTTAACTCAGTCGTGTCCATTTATCTTTCTTCTCCCATTTGACGAAGCTGTTTACTATCCGTCCCATATTTTCAATGTCAACTCATTTTTTTTTTTTGGCGGGAATTTCGACCTTTGTTCATTCCTACTTTCGACTATTTTTTTTTTTATTTTTTTTTCTTGCGGGGGATAGGTTGGTCAGATCTATTTTCCTCTTTCTTCTATGTTTTTGTATTGTTTTCACTCTCTTTTAATCTTTAATTCAATTCTTTATCTTCTCCTTTTTTTTTCCTTTTTCTTTTCTTTTCCTCCGTGGTTCGTCTGGACTCTCGTTCCATTCAACCCTACCCCATTTCTCTGACTTGTGTATTCATTAGAAAAAAGCGAACCGCTTGCCAATTCTTTGATGTTATTGAACACTTCTCTCCAATTTTCGAGATGGGGGAAAGGCAGATCGTGTGTGTCTTTGATTCTGTGTTCTTTGCCGTAGTCAGACAATTCACAATCAAAGTTCATGGATTAATCTTGGGCTCAGACTCATTTCGCGTAGGTTTAATAAAACAGAGATTGCTTGAAGCCGTTGCTTGGCGTAGATATTGGCCGATCATACGTGGTTGAGTTTATAAGTTTTAAAAGTCGCTTTTTGTGTTTTCTTGGATTATGCAAATATATGAGAGAAACACTTCAAAGTTATTCGCACACACACACGCACACACACACACACACACACACACACAAATCTCTGAAGTTACATATATATACATAACTTCAAATTATATGTGTATATATATATGTGTGTGTGTATTTAAAGATTTATACATATATATACATATATATAATTGAAGTTGCACGCACCCCGACACACACTCTCTCTCTCCCTCTCTCTCTCTCTCACACACACACACACACACACATATATATATATATATATATATATATATATGTGTGTGTGTGTGTGTGTGTGTGCATAACTTTGACAAAGGAATCGGTGAGTCTAGTTCAAAATCCAACTGAAGCTGATTATATGCACTAATGCCACCGAGAAAGGCATGTATTTATCTTCACTCCTCTTCTAAGCTATGAGTAAAATTGTCGGATAGACTGGACTCTCTAGCCTTGGGAAGGAAACCACTCTATAGAAGAAGCATTCTGAATTCGAAAACAGCTCTCCAATAAGTATGTATAATAGCCCCCTAGCTCTATTAATGTTTCCTGTGCGTATATATATATATATATATATATATATATATATATATATATATATATATATATATATATATATATATATATAAGATAATTGTGTCATCTGCAGACAACTGCTCCGTCGTATTATAACTCTTCAGTGTGATTATAGACTATCCATTATCCCATCCAGTACCACGAGGTAGGACTGAAACCTTCGCTTCAGACCCAGAGGCTGGCATCTCATCTCTGCCCTACGCAGAACTGGATGGTCAGACAGGTTGAATTTAAGCAATATATTTATGATTTACGCATAATCCCCCATCCACCAGAGTGCTTTATTCCTAAGTTGGAAGAGCATTGCATAAGCTTATAATGATCGAATTACCTCAATTAAAGAGTGCTCAACGTTAAGGGAAGGTTAATCATAATAATAATGTTACCAAATGTGCACAATAAAATGTCACCAAATTGTTAACATGGCTTATGTGTGTGTGTGTGTGTGTGTGTGTGTAGCGAGCTAGCCAGCAAGACCAAATTGATACCTGAAGGAAGCCATGCTGACAATTTTGGTGACATTTTCAGCTGATGGTTCCTTATATAGACTTAGACTAATGTTGGCTGAGTCCAACAAATAACTACAGAGGCACCATGACACATACGTACACATATTTCTATTGTAATTTTGGTTGTTTACCTCTGACAACGAGAAAGGTATTAATCATCACTTGATATCACGACAAAACATCTCATCACTGGTAAGTCGCAATGGTTGACAAAAAAGTGAATGGGTGAGTGAGTGCAGGGATTGGGAAAACCACTCCCTAATAACTCTTCACCACTCAGGCAATAGTAACAATAAAAAATATTTTTACACTCAAACCTACCAATTTGCTAGTGTAGAGACTCTCTTCCTCACTTCGTATTCTACTATTTGGCCCTTGTGCCAGACCAGGCTAGGCTTGGTAAATACCAAGAAAGGAGATTTGTGCTATCAATAGCAAGCTCGTCTCGTCGCAGACCAAGTGATTACTGTGATGTTCGATCCATAGTTTGGCCTTGTACCAAACAATGCTAGCCATAAAGCGATGTTGAGGGGTCGTCCTTTTCTGTGGCATCGTAGCAAGATCGTAGCCAGATGGTTTGCCAGCTTATCTCACAAACCAATTAGCTATTGAATTAAGTTTGATTTTCACATCGTAAACGATAATGTGGCCTTGTCCCAGACTGAGATAAGCTTAGTGCATAAATATTCAAATGGTATATACCCAAAATTCTGAACTCGTCAATGTACTTACTGGCAGAAAGGTGTTCCAGGTCGAAAAAAATGCACAGCAGTTTTTTGTTCGAAGATAAGGCCACTCTTGGGATTTGTTGGTTGCATGCCAATGGAAACCTTTAATTCTCTATTGATTCAAAATAAAATGTAGGAATTTTTTAGAATTTTATTTTATTGCAAGATTATATACTATACAACAATTTTATTTTTTGCTTTTTGAATGATTTAACTTCGGCTTCTTGATACATATTTGGAAATTTTTCTTCCCGTCTCTGAAAATTCGAATGGAATGTATTGGTTTTAAAAAGTGAGTAATCTACGCCCAAAATGCAAGTTTTCTCAAAAGTTTTCTATGCAACACCAAAAAGCTGTTTTCATGTGTACTCTATGCACTTATTTGCAATCATGTATTTCTTAATTGATTAATTGTAATAAAAAAAAAGGATTCTTTGTTTTTCTGATTTATTACTATATTGTATGAATATT
Organism: Thysanoteuthis rhombus; assembly: GCA_963457665.1. Classification (NCBI taxonomy): domain Eukaryota; kingdom Metazoa; phylum Mollusca; class Cephalopoda; order Oegopsida; family Thysanoteuthidae; genus Thysanoteuthis; species Thysanoteuthis major. Next base: position 30,886,649 of record OY735205.1, read on the forward strand.
ATCGATTAAATTCATCACTTTCCAAAATAATTCAATTTTCACTTCTTATCTATAATTCTAATTTTTTCCTTCCCATTTTGGAAAATTTAATGAGAAAATTAAAAAATAATCTTCCACTTGTATTCGGGTTGCCCTAGCGAGGTCATATCATTCTATCCGTCCATTTTTAGTATCTTATTTTATTTGGGTTTTTATTTCGATCTAATTTCTGTTAGCTCGGCTCGTCGATACTTCACCAGAGCCCTGTTAATCACATATTTTGGGAACACGTTCTCAACTCTATTGTTCACCATTTATGACTCTGGGCGGAGGATTGGTCTGGAATCAAAGTTATCAGTCACCTTAGTAGGTTAACAACCAAGGCTGAAGAGCCAAGTCTGCCCTGCTATTTACTCTCTGTTGTAGGGGGAGAAAAACAGATTCATGCCTTTCCGTAGAGTATTAGTGATAAAGAAATTGATAGTACCACTGCCAAAATTTGAATTGGTTATCTATTCATATTAACGGTGTGGTTTGGAAATAAAGAATAAGTTCCCAGTGAGACATGAATTCATGTCTCTCATGTCAGAAAGAAGCCAGATTAAACATACCAGCTGCTATACGAAGTTGTCTACGAAAGCTTTGATGGCGTACAGATGACAAAATCCATTTATTCGATGAAGTATTGTATAATTCATTATTATCAAGAAAAAAAAAAAAAAAGAAAAAAAAAGATTACTGTTGGGTCAAACTTAACTGCAACATCTAATTCGACCGGAGATGATTACTGAAACTTTTGTGTTGTATATATATAACGAATGAAAACCCATAAAAGTATTTTGTTTTTGGTATAAATGTATGTATTTACTACAGTGAAAAAATCCCTAGCATATCTGTTTGATAAATAATCATTAACATCAAAGACTTGTCAATTTAGCTCAATCAGTAGAACAGCCTCTAGTTGGTCATGACTTTAAATCACGGTAGAGTTCACACCCCTAATTTTGACTACGATTGTTTTTGTTGATGTTGTCACGGTAGGAAAATACAGTCACCCCAAACTTAGCACCGGAGTTTGACAAAAAATAAATAATGTAAATTTGGAATGAGCATTTTTTTCCAAATCCAATCTGCTTTTCAGACACGGTTCATATTCTTCAGCTTCGCTCATTTGCTTCTAATGCCATCGTTACCCAATTTTACTTCTGCACTTTCCACAACAGCCCTTACCACTCTGTTCCGGGCTAGATCAGTAGAGATAATCGATATTCGATCGCCTCCGATCAACTCTTGTACTAATTCGGATTATTCAGCAAGCTGAATCCGCAGTGCGCTCGAATGAAAGAAAGAAAAAAGAAATACGAAAATGTAGGTTCTCATGATGTCATAGTCGAGGAGCGTCTGATTGACAGACAGATCAATCGATCGATCTTTAACTTATCGTACCGACTGCCTCGGTCCCCTCCCCCTCGTCAACCAACGATCAATCGAGCAAAGATCCACGAGGTCAAAAGAGAGAGAGAGAGAGAGAGAGAGAGAGAGAGAGAGAGAGAGAGAGAGAAAAGGAATAATGATTGACTGAATAGTGGTGATTATGAACAGTCTTTGAAACTTTCTTTTTTTGTCTTTTCTCTTTGTGGTATTAGGTTCCTTGGAAAGTAATGTCGCGTTATCGGAGACTGACTAAAACAGACTCAAATATCATCAGCATCATCATCAACAACACCATCCTCCTCCTCTTCATCATCATCCATTCAAAGTCCGTTGTGTGCTAATGGCTTCTAAGATGTCTCTGCTGTCTGCGTGTTCTCTAATATATTGTGCTGTTTTGGGATCTTTCGGTGTGATGTTTTTTTTCTTGTGCGTATATCCATGGTTCTTAGTTTGAGATCCAATCTCTTGGTTAAGATCCATGTTTCAGCTCCCTTGATGACTATCAGGAGAATGCAACAAACACTTAATCTAAAGAACATAATTATCATTATTTTTAGCCGTGACAAAAGAACACTGTGTAACAAATTTTTGTATCCTTTGTTGAAGAAAAAAGATCTTGGATTCTGGCTGAAAAATCTGTCAAAATCTAAACCAAAGTTGCACTTGCATAAGGCGTCGGTAAGCACTCGCTGGAATACATCAGGTTTAAAATAAACTCTTAGAACAAGGCAAGACAGCCAAAGACAGACAAAGAGTGAAAATTCACGTAGTATATGATTTGTCCCCATTGATTTTACTTGTTAGATTTAAAAGAACATTTAGAAAGTAAAGGACAGAGTGAAAGTTCGTTAGATATATTAGTTGGTAAGTGGATATCGCGAAGCAGAGCAATAAGCTATTTCAAACGATGAAGTGACAAAAAGACAAGGGGAAGGAAAAATTGGAACAGGAAAATACTCCGAGAATTCATGGATGTGGCCACATGGAGGAAACCTGAAGAGAAAAACAGAATCTTTCATCACGGTAGCCCCCCAAACACATGCATCAGTACAAACTAATCAAGGTGAAGATCGACAGAACCAAGACAAACGGCAGATACTGTCTATGTGGAGAAAGGGATGAGACTGTGAAATGCATAACCAGTGAATGTAGTAAACTAGCATAGAAAGAGTACGAGGACAGTTATGACGGGGTAGCAACTGTTATACACTATTCAGCAAACGACCGGCATTCAATCATATATAAATATAATTATTAGCACAAACCGGAGACGATCCTGGAAAGTGGAAGCCACAAATTACTCTGGGACCTCGACATCCAAACCAACCACTCATCCAAGCAAGAAGACCAGACCTGATAGTTGTCGACAAAGGAAAGAAAACCTGTGAAATGGTAGATATGAGTGTTCATGTGGACCAAAGAGTGAATATGAAAGATGAAATGCTAGGGAAATACCAGGACGACAAAGAAGCTCGAAATTGTGGAACATGAAGATCAGGGCAGCAACAATAATAGTAGGAGCACTGGGGACTGTGCCTAAGACATTGAACATAAGATTGGAGGAGCTGGAGATGAGAAGAAGGATTGAGACTATACAGACCACAGCACTACTGCAGACTGCACGAATACAGAGGAGAGTACTGAAAATAGGAGATTACGACCCCTAGCTGTTGGCAATGGCCTAACAGCCAAGAAAAAAAGTATGGGGACGGTACAAACCACAGCACTGATGTGATAGGTGTGGACGATATGAGAGGAGGGCTTGAGTCCCGAGGAGATTAACTGCCACTTAGCCTTCAGTGATAACCACCGCTCAACTGGTGTGAAACTGTAATCCACAGCACTGCTGCGGACTGTGAGAATGTGAAAAGGGAGGCACGAGTTTTGAGGAAACTTGCTGTCACTTAGTCTCCAGCAGTGAACACTAGGCACCTGGTGTGAAAACACAAATGATGATGATGATGATGATGATGATGATGATGATGATGATGATGATGATGATGATGATGATGATGATGATGATGATGATGATGAAAGAACGTGTCAGATAGTGGATTTCGCTGTCGCAGCAAACCACATGATGATCTAGAAAGAAGCTGAAAAACTAGATAAGTATCGGGACCTTGCCAGCGAGCAAAAGAAACTCTGAAACAAAAGATGACAGTAGTGACAATGATACACAGAGCCCTGTGAACAGCCCAGAAGAAAGTAACAAAGAGATGGAGAAACTGGGAATACGTGGAATAATCGAAACCATCCAGACGACAATACAGTTGAAGTCAGCTAGAACAATGAGGAGAGCCTTGGAGTATTCAGGATTCTTGCTGTCATTTGATCTTCAGAAAACGCCATCGGTCACTATGATATTGAACGGTATGATTTTCTTGGTTTGCTAGTTGTAACACTGGGCTCTTCCGCTCAGGGATGGGTTTTGAATTCGGCTGAAAAAATACTTCCTATCCACCTTTTAGAACTATGGATTATTCCTAGTGAACAAATTCGGTAGACTTCTTCTAAAAAGCAAAAGAAGAAATCCAGATATATACGAGAATTTTTTCTGCTGGGTTTAACGAATAGATCATATAAAGACAAACAAGATCAGGACAAACGTCATATAATAGTGATCAACGAGGTGATCTAGCTGGCAGTTGTTGAAGGGTTCGATCTTTATCGGATCTTCTAATATAGATGGTCTAATACCAATGCTGTTACTATCTACTCTCGTAATAAATAGAATGATTTTCTTAGTTTGGTGGCCGTAACACTGGACTCTTCCACTGTGAGGGCGAGTATGATTTTGCTGAAAAAAGTACTTCCAGTCCACCGTTTCAAATTATACACTATTGACGGTAAACGAGTTCAGTATTTTTTTGGAAAAAGAAACCTCAATGCAAATATATCCGTGATTGTTTCCCACGGGACGAGTAGATCATGTGAGACAAATACCCTGACGTCATATAGCACTGATCAGCAAGCAAATCCTGTTGGCCTTTGTTGATGGGTCGAATCCTCATCAGATCTCCCTGTATAGATGGTCTGATAGTTGCTATACCTATATAATGAACAGTGTAACTCTTGGCTCTCTCACTCAGGGGGAAAAATTGCTGAGAAAAGTACACTTTTTGAAACTCTCCAACTGAAACAAATTTGCAATTATTTTTTCTCAGAAATAGTTTCATAGAAATTCAAATAAATCTGTGATTTTTCTCACGGATATTAACTAGTAATAAAAATAGATAAAACCCAACTTTGGAGTTATCTGCGTGACTCGGTTAGCCTGACACGAAGGCAATTCTTTATTCGTCGTCTGCCTTTGTTGAAAATTCAGCAAGGAGTGGCAAATTTTAAAATTCGTTCTGCAGTCTGCTTTTTTCCCCTCTTTCTTTCTGATTACCCCTAACTCTGTTCCCGACCTCCTTTTTTATTTATTTACAATCTCCGTGAAAAGTGCACTGATACATCTGAATGAATTTTGAATTTTTTTTTCTTTACGAAAGAAAATCATGAGCTCGTTTCAGTGGGAGAGTTCATCATTTCAAATGTTGGGTTGGAGATATTTCTATAGGCAAAATTGTTACCTGTAAGGTGAAGACTCCATTGTTACGGAGAGGGAAATTTAAAAAAAATCATACTGTTTATTGTACATGTAATTTTTCTTAACATATATAAAAGGGGAAGAAAAAAAATATTCGCAGTTGCATTTCAGCGCCGACAATTTTTGAAACCAGTATAAATACACTAAGTTCCTTATTGTAACCCACTGATTTTACAACTGCTTTATCATTCATCTGGTTTGCATTAGTCATTTACTGTAAATCAAATAGTTTCATCAATAAGAAGTATTGACGAGTGAGCACAGAATTTTGGCTAATTTTTACCTACAATACAAAAAATGTATTAGCAAGTTTCCGATCTACACGTTATGCATTCAAAATTAAGAAGATGGGTATTGTCTGCGGCTATGATTTAACGCAAACATTACTGACAAAATAGTGAGATTATATGTAATATGTAAATATATTGCTAATGATTTCACAATAGAAATGCATTGAACATCATGAAGAAAGGTATTGTCATTGGTCAGTAATTTAGGCAAGCGTTACTGACAAAACTGGGCTATTATACGTATAATTCATTTTCGTTAGCTGCATTGGTCACGTCTGTTTTGACATTCTCTTTCTAGTTTTTCCTTTTATCGATCACATTATCACGGCCAAGTCTCCTCTTTCTGTTTCACCTTCTTTCTCTTTTCTCCTCTTCATTCTCGTCTTGAGCAAATGTGGAACAATTGAAAAACGAATATCGGTGAAGCGTGAGTCCATTCACCGACTAAAAAAACTGACAACAATTCCACTTAACACGAACTGTTTTCGGATTCTCCACTAACGCTACGAAGCAAAACCCAAGATTCAAGTTCCAAGAATGTGCAACTGGTCTGAATCTCGGCAAGATAAGAATCAAATCCATTTATGGTCTTTTATAACGATACACCATATGCGCTAGTGATTCTTAAAGCCAACTTGTATCACTGGACCCTGTCAAGGTTGTCAGAGAGATGATAGCTTTTATCTACTGCTACTACGGCAGATAAGACGGTTTACTGAAGTGCTCACTTTGGTCATAACCTTTTTTCGAATGATCCTCTTATGATGATATGCTCTATAAAATTCTGGTCAAAATTTCAATAAAAGCACGAATGGCTTCCAAATCATTGAAACTTTTATTATAGTTATGAAGTTAAAAATGTTTGAAAAGATGGTAATCTGTAGGAAATGAATCACCTTAGAACTCATTTTCTCAACTTTTCAACCTTTCCCATTGGCCTGAGATGACATGATATGGAAGTGCTCGAACCATTGTTCATGAGTCGTTGGCCACTGCTATAAATCATTTTTATAATCAAGAATATGTTTGGGCTTCCTTCGCAAATTGGCACCCATATTTGCAGACATAAACCGATTGAACAATCGTTGAACAGTACACATTGTATTGGAGTTTACTCCAAATGTTTTGTCGTTTTGAGCAACATTATGTTCTGATTAGAGATCATACTTCAAAACTTCTTGGAAAGACGCCGTTGTTGTGTAGGAAATTTTCAAAAATCCTGTAATAATGAATGATATTATGATTCCCATTTGATCTACAAAATGCAATTATATCAGTAAACATGTCACAATTAGCATCATACTTTACTAACTAACCTGTGACGTCAAAAAATGGCGGCATTATCGAGTTATTTTGGTAGGCTCTGTATTGTCTCATACACGCAACTTTTGTTCCTTAGTGTTTTATGGCTGTAACTCGTTTTCTATCCATTTATCTGAGAGCTAAAATAATCTGGCAGCTGAAGATGATACAAGACAAATAGATTATAGGATTTCATTTGTCAAGTTTAAAATAACTTTAAATTCTATTCCTATTATGTCACAAGAAGAGTATAATACATACGTAGAGACGGGCAAATTGTCTACCATCACTTTTTGTATAAATTTTGACTTATTTGTAGACAGACTGACTCACACGTATATATATATATATATATATATATATATATATATATGTGTGTGTGTGTGTGTGTGTGTGTGTGTGTGTGTGTGCATTGGTTTTACAGCTAAAAACGTCTTGTTCCCGCCTAATTCAACAAATAACATCTAATTCAATTCAATTCAATTCACCATTGAATAATTATGGAGTTTTATTTATATCACATAATGTTCTATTTCTACGTCATCCAAAGAGTCCAATGGGTAAAAACAGTTTATCTCTATGTAGTGGACTCCTTTAGTAACGTAGAAAAGTGATACATTCAAAAAATATGGATACTCATTTCGCATTGTAGATGATCTAAGAGAGATGACATTTCATGCTTTAAAAGCCTAATACTTCGTCATGGAACGTTCTCTTTAATATAATCAATCTTACTTTAATTCACCAAATGTCTCTCCGTCTGTTGTCATCTCATAACTCATGGGCAGCTAGAGCTATGGCCACCAAATTTTCTGTTGTTACTAATTGGGCATGGAGAATATTCCTAGTATACCAGTTTTTGAAAATTCTGAAACTTCTTTGTGAGATGATCCATTTACAATGCCGCTATGATGCGAAACTAGACCCTTACTTCATAACCGTCAGGTTAGATAAACCGAATCTTTATATTTTTGTTTAATCGTGTAAAGAAGACATCTAACTGAAATCCCATCCATAGGACGGGTTTTCAATTTGGTTGAGAAGAATGTCTGTCCGGATTCGAAGACCGATTTTCTTCTTCAACGTTGAATTACTGATCTCCAGTAAACGAGAAGTATTTCGGTTACAGAGACTCGAATTCCTGTCTGAAAAAAAGCCTGGCTACGCTGTTTTCGAAGGATTTTTTTTTTATCAGCAATCGAGAAGGATTTCTGTCACTGTTTCAGCTTGGATTTTATCATAAAAAATATGGCGCCTGTAACACACAAACCTGACTTGATGTGAACAGAGCGAAGTAGATAGAAAATCAATCACTGCAAGAAGAGATTGTTTTTCTTCTTTTCTTGTTTTTCTTTACCGTCTTATGTTCTTTTTTAAAATTCTATTTGTTTATCCGTCTTCTTCTTCTTCTTCTTCTTCTTCTTCTTCTTCTTCTTCTTCTTCTTCTTCTTCTTCTTCTTCTTCTTCTTCTTTCGATATTTTTCTTTCTTCCTCCCCTTTCTTCATTTTGTCTCTGATTTTCTCTCTGGCCACGTTTCTTTACTCAAAAATATCCCCACTTCTTTCTTCTTTTTTAATAATTCTTCTTCAGTTCTTTATTCGCCTTATTTGTATCTGCTCATTTGTGTTCACTTTTATTCCTTCTCCTTCTTCATTTAATTTCATGTTCTCTTTCTGGACTATCATCTTTCATTATACCCTCGCTTCTTATTCTCTTCTTCTTTGAATTATCATGCTCTCTTTCTCGACTCTTGTCTTCTACTTTTCTTCCTGTTCCTTTTTTTTCCTCTGTGTTTTTATTCTCTTCTTCTTCTTCTTCTTCTTCTCTTTTCTTTTAATTCCCGTTTTTGCATTTCTCCTGATTATAATTTTTCTCTTCTTCTAATGTGTTTTCATTTTCTTCCCCTCTTCATTTAAAAAAAAAAAAATTCCCCATTTCTTCCTATGTTGTCATATTCCGACTGATTTTCTTCTTCTTCTTCTTCTTCTTCTTCTTCTTCTTCTTCTTCTTCTTCTTCTTCTTCTTCTTCTTCCTTCCATTTCATGAATAATGATATTTCGACTGAGAAATGCACTTAACCTCTCAGAAATGATCTGCAGCTAACTTTCTGCTGATCGATATACAAATCCCATCAAGCTGTGTCACTTGAAATCACGTGCAGCCGTGGTGCATTGGAACGGCACTGCCATTATTGGAGAAAATGATCGGCAGACGGGTGGCAGATCGATAAAACAGAAGCAGGTAGTGCATTCACTCATAGACATAAAGATATTTACTACGCTTAGCCTAGTCTGGCACAAGGCGAGACGCGAAGAGTAATTACTGGGAATAAAGATTGTGCTGTGGTAGTTTTCAAGGTGGTGAGTGCAGGTTCACCAAGGAAAATCAGCATTTGAGATCCTGTTTTTCTTTACAAATGCGGGCTTGAACGTCAATCACTGGGGTCAGACGGTCCTATGCAAGGGTAGCAGATTTTCACTAGGTTAAACTTAGTCTGGCACAAGGTCAGATGATTCGGATAATTATGGGGGAAAATTGTGTTGCAGCAATATTTCAGGTGGTAAAGGTATGTTTACTTTGAAAATCAGCATTTGAAAAAATCTGTAAGATTTTCCTAACATTGTGCAAGAGTGGCACTGTGGGTTTCAACCTAACTTCATTTTCTCCTTTTTCTCTTCATATACGATTATCAAACTACTTCTTTTTTCTCCCCCTCCTTTCTCATTGTGTCTGTCACTCTTATAGTATCGGTAGCAGCCATCGGCAAATCCTGTTCTTGAACATCTACGTACTCTTAGCGAAGCGAAGGGCCTTGGACAAATAAGAAGAAATAACTAAAAAAAGATCTCAAAATGAGAAACTGATAGTACGTATCAAAGTAAATAGATGCTCTTAAAATTCAACAAAATCGATTGATCGGATGGTGAAAGAGAAAATCGGGCGGCGAGACGAACATAAGGCGTTTACAAACGCATGACAAATCAAATTTTCGAGGTTAGAAAATCAAACATGAGAGGAACTGTTGGCCAAACGAGAGAAGCTTTATCATCATCATCATCATCATCATCATCATCATCGCTGGATAGGAACCTTTCCTAATCCTTTCGTGCCGATCATGACTGTGCTAACCTCTTTAATGTCTTACCAGCTTACCTATCTATCTCATGTCTCCACATTTGGTCTGAAACTTTCCCCACCATCTATTATCCCTTCCTTTGTGCTATGTGTCTCTCCCATCTCCATTTTTGCCGTTTAATCATTTCAATGATATCTTTCAGCTTAGTCTGTTCTCGGATTTTCTATCTTTTAGTATCATTCTCAACCCGGCACATTTCATTGAAATTTAAGGGGATACATTTCAACCATGTGTGTAACTCAAATATCACTATTTGAAGAGATGCGCAACATTGTTCTATGTAAATTATTATTGTCATTTTGATAAGACAGAGATGTGAAGAATATTTGTTGATTATCCTAGAGCCCCTTTAGTTAATGCCAAGTCGTCAGGAATGCTTCCGCTTTGTTTTTCTTTCTGAATATTTTCTCTCTTGTATGAAAACGTCTTTTTCTGCGAATGATTTGCTTTTCATCATTCCAAGAGTTATCGGCACAATTGAACTAATATTTTCTGATGCTTTTGTTGTTACCACGATTCCACTGATCCATTCTAAAACCTTCATCTGGCAAAAAAGTCACTCAACTAGGTCTCAGTACAAAAGTATTGCTATTCCAGACTGCTTGAATTTTTCGCAGATGTGATGATAAAATTGTCTTATGAATATCAGAGTGTATCCTCATTATTTATATATTTATAATGATTTACGTATGTACATCAACAATTCTGAGGCCAAACGATGAAAAAGCATTTAACCACCAAATAGCCCATTAACGATTAAAAGTGAAGACTTTCGCTTGCTAAATACTCTACAGTATGTCCCGATTAACCAATATTTTCATAAACCTCATTTTCAATGAGACACTTCCTATAAATTCACTCAAGCAATCTGCTTATATGATGCTCTACATGATGGTATATATCATATCTGTGACATTCGTTGAGTGAGTTATCAAATATAATTATAGAGTAATCATTTATTCATTTTTCAAATAAGCAAGAAATCTGGGTTCGTTTTGGTTGAACATATTAACAGGAAAATGCAGAACCACATAATGTTTTTTGAATATTTTTGATGTATAATGCAATTGCAAACTTATCTAAAATAGCCGAAAACCTGCCATACAGATGGGATTTCCAGTTAATTCCTGTGGTATGCCTAAATGGAACCTTTAGCCCTATTAAGGGATTAAAACCGTTTTTTTAAGGGTACATTAATTCAATACTTCTGGTTACGAGGCACTATTTTGGCTACTTACTTAGGTCACATACCAATAAAGAGAGTCATAATTTTAGTAGAAATCTGATCATTAGTTTTGGTTAAAGTGCCAACGCAGACGACACGTTCTTTTTTTTTTTCAAAGACTGATATGCAAGAATCATGCTCCGGTGTCCAATAACTACAAACTGAGAATAGAAATTTGATGGACAAAAGCTGAAGCCACCATTGAGTTATGCTAACATGGATGGATGGACACATCATTTGGTGAATTGAAGTAATAGCACTTCTTCGGAGAAGCGAGAACGCTACTGGACACAAAATAAGGGACCGATTTAGCATAAAAATACATTGTAAATCACCCTCCAGCTAAAAACTTTAAAAGTATTAGAATTATCAAGAACTAACTTGATAGAATCATGTTCCGATGTCATATTAGTACACACAGGAAATTTCATGGTGAAATGTTTTGTGGTTCCTGAGTTCTGTTTCCACGGAGTGATAGACATACGCCTTGTGAATTGAAGTCTTTTTTTAGACGGCATGGGTAAACTCGTTGATATAATAATTCTACTTTCAGATTCTCCGGCCTGATATTCATTCCCTGAAGCATTCCGTGTTCTGTGGAAATGGTTAGCGCTTCGCGCCTCTGACTGAGGATCGTAGGTGTCACCATAATGCGAGGAAAAAATGTCCCCAGCCGCTAGGCGGTGTCACAAACACTAACTTTGCGACGACAACGAAGCATGTCGAAGGTAAACACAGTAGAGGTGATTAAGTGTCAATAGATCCTTGCAGAGATAAGCCAGAAACAAATAAAAACTGAGTTCCCATTGACATGACGAAAATTGTTGAAATATAAAAGCGACAAAATGTCTTAAGGATAAACTACAAAGGAATAATGAATAAATGCTAAATTATTATAAATATTGTTAGTGTGCATTTTAGAACCGAAACGGTGGATCTTATCAGGTAGTAAATAGAGTAACAGTAGAGAAAGCGGAACAACCTGATACACAGAACACTGCTAGAGTGAGCATAAAAAAAGAACCTAACGCCTTTTTCGTTTTTCATCCTGTTATCTACTGGCCAAACGACTTATAAAAACTAGTGGGCGTTCGTTTTCAATTGTCAGGACCAATATTCTCGGGTGATCTATCTGAAAATCAAGTTATCAGAGTATGCTATCCTTTTTAGGATTGGTTTATGATGATACAATTTCTTTACACGGTAAACCCCTAGCCATTTGCACCGTTCATAGTGTATCACTGTCCCTACTCCATCATACCTATTCTTATATTCCTCTTGAGCCAGATTGCCGCATGTGGCTTACTGTCTCATCGTTTTCCCAACAAAGGTGACATTCACTGTTTTCCTAGGATTTGTTAATTTTCATTATTATTATTATTATTATTATTATTATTATTATTATTATTATTATTATCGTTGTTGTTGTTGTTGTTGTGGTGGTGGTGGTGGTGGTTGTTCGTGATGATATTTGAAGACTGCGTTCGCATTCACAGCAGTAATCTATGTTATAATGATCCAATTTCACGAGAGAGAAAACTTGAGGTATACCAAAGGCTAATTATGAAGTAGTGACTTTACATCGAGTATGACGGCTACCGGAGGCGGTCTCCAAGTGCCCATCGCCTGCAGCAATCGCTCTTCTTAACCGAAATTTAAAAAAAAAAAAGGGGTGCTTGCTTCTCTACTTGACACACTCACGATACCGTTGCAAGGTGTATTCTTTGAGCATCAATATTAAATATAACTGAAGTTCATTTTTTTGCACAACGCGCGGGAAGAAAGGTGAAAACACGAGAAAAGGTGAGATAGAAGAAAAAGAAATTAGATATTCGTAAAAAAAAAACAAACCCCACATAGATGACGGGTATGTTGAAAGATGGAACTGAAACAAAAACAATTTGGAATGATGCAAATAAAAAGAGGGTTTAGAATGAATAATGTTTTTTTTGTGTGTGTGTTTGTGTTGGAAGAGGTAGAAAGCCTGTTCCTTTTTTGTTTTTTTTTCCATCAGGAACGTTACTGTTTCTTATTATTTTTCCACTCTCCCTTCCAACTCAAGGTCATCGCTTTTAGATCCAATTCGGAAAATTCTGATAAATCCATTTTCGAAGGCAAACAAAAATGCTTCCCCGTCCCCTGCAAAAAAAACCAAAAGAAAACCTGAGCTGACAAAAAAAAAGTCATGACTTGCGAAGATGAACGGCATATAGAAAAAAGAAAAGGAGGAGGAGAAGGAGGAGGAGGACGAGGAAAGAAGAAGTAGTAGTTGGAGATGAAGGAGAAGAAGAAGAAGGAGGAGGACGAGGAAGGAAATAACTGGAAGAAAGAAATGAAAAATAGAAATGTAGGAAGATAGAAATGGTCGGCTGCTTCATAGGGAAGCAGATTGAAGCAATTTCAGTGACAACATGGATATCTAGAGTGGTGACAGGAGAAAGAAAGAGAATGGAGAAAAGAAGCGAGAAGAGGTCGTTTTGAGATAGATGTAAAGGAGAGCAGGCGGCTAAAAGTGAGGGATAAGGGGTGAGTGTAAGTAAGATAGATAGATAGATAGATAGATAGATAGAGAGAGAGAGAGAGAGAGATGTAGAGAAAGGAAAAGAGAAGAAAGGCAAGATGAGAACAAGTAAGATACTCAGACGAAATAAGGATAGAGTGAGAAAAAGAGTAAAAAGAGAGATAAAAAGAAATAGAGAAAGAAAGAAAGGGTAACTGAGATAGAAAAAGAAAAACAGAGAAAAAGAATGGTGGGAGAGAAAGGGAGGCAATTAAGGAGTCAGCGATAGTATTAAGCATGTATTTATGGGAATAGTATCTCGAGATAGCAGCTTGTTTTTACCTGCTTTTAGCGATCAGAAATTACTTCAGGATCAACGCACATGCACAAATACAATCAACGCAAACAGCGCTATTGAATAGGACTTGATTAAAAAAAAAAAAGAACCACAAGTTCAACGATACTCCCACCATCCTTATGTCCACATCTGTCTACGTAGTGCCTCAATTACAAGCAACCAGCGATTAGTGACGAATTTTTTTTAGCAAGGGACTTCATTGCTTCTACTGCAGCTTGCTGATGCGACTGAAAATTCGCGAAGAGAAAGAGGAGGAGACGAGGGATAGGAAACGAATAACTTTTCGAAAGTCCTTACTTTTTTTCTTTAATTTTCATAATGAAATGTCCCAGAAATAACGAACCTCTATTTAACTGGGAAAAAAAAAACTCATTTTAACGAATAGATTTTCTATTCTCATGACCGGTCTCAACCCCAACTGATTTTCATGGATGAGGCCGTCAACTTCCCTTGGCTGCCAGAGAGAGAGAGAGAGAGAGAGAAAGAGAGAGAGAGAGAGAGAGAGAGAGAGGGAGAGAGAGAGAGAGAGAGAGAGAATCGAATTTGCATCACCTTATCTTGGGAAGCCTACTTACCGTGAGAGCTACACAAACCTCTTGAAATAAGAGGGATAACAGTTAGCAGAAGATTAAATTATACCATGTAAACTTTTTTCCCATTTTCAGCGATTGTTTGTTTTGTTTACTTACATAATTAGTAATATCGTGATTTTTTACAAGTTCAAACCTTGTCAACCTTAATTAAAAAAAAAAAGGCTATTATGATTTCCTGAACAAGCAGGATCCCATCACTTTGTAGATTGGCGTAACCCAATCTTCTTACCCTCTTATTTCACTCAGTTTGTCCGTGTGCCGTCCTAAGCATGGTAAATAACAAGAAGTTGACACTCATTCATAGAATACCGAGTGCAATATAGCCAGGCAAGGTTCGCCTGCAAAGAGCCGATTATTTACTGTGCTCAACCGAATTAATTAAATTTAGTGAAGAATCTTGTCTGGGATCAAAGATCAACAGAGGATAGACAAGTCATATTGCAGATTGTATGACCGCAATATCAGGGAGCAACAAGGTGGACCAAGGGTCATAATTGCGCAAGTCTCATTCGGTTTCTATCCAATTACAAGAAAACCCTTTTAAAAGTGATGCCGAAGCTTAGTTTAATTCTGTGCAAATCTACAAATTCACATTTTGTGAAGGTCAAGACACACACTCACACACACATACACACACACACACACACTCTCTCTCTCTCTCTCTACATATATATATATATATATATATAGAGAGAGAGAGATAGATAGATAGATAGATAGAGAGAGAGAGAGAGAGAATAAACGAATAAACGAGATGATGTTTAGCACAATGGTAAGTGTATCACTACGTTGAAGCAGCTTCCTTTCGGTGGTAGGTTCGATTCCTGCAGCAGCTCTATTTTCTGTAATTATTTATTCTATATACGTTCTCTAATTTGAATGGTATATCAATCGTGTAACGACGCGAAATCATTTCAGATAAGTTCTTTATTTGATATAGTACAATTCATGATTCATTCTGTCGGACCAAATATGTCCACTTCTTTGATATTAATATATATATATATATATATATATATATATATATATATATATATATATATCAAAAATATGAATGTGTAATCTTATATATATTTATCAGAGTTTGACACAGGTCATTCTGCAGGCCACCAGGGAATTTAATTTAATGGAATCACTATTTCTGCTGTGTGTCGGCCTGACTGGGAGGAGGTGGTGCTTAAGAGCGCGTATTCCTCTCTACTGGGGTGGATGGTTCACACAAGCACACTCTCCTCTTCCAATTTTATGAAATCTCCATCTTATATTGATTTTTTTCTTGTGTTCTTATATTTTTTTTTTGCGTGTACAATCCTGATCAGGGGGTGGGTAAGAAATCACACATGTTCACACCCATTCAGATGTTTTAAAATCCCCATAAAATATCATGTTTTCTAGTTTTATTTCATTGAAATTTTTTTTCTTTCCGGCAATCTTATGAAATCTCTATTACTGTCTGGGAATTCATGATGACATAACAGAGGGTATCTAATTTTAGTGAATAAGGTTTTAGTGAGATTTCATGAAATTAACTTGGTAATAGGCGTGCCTCTCCACCAGTTGAGCCCGCGCAGACCCAAGTAGCCCTTGCACACCTTGCAGCCATCCCAAAAGCACTAAAATAAACTGATACATGAGCTCACTCTTGGCGTTTATAGTTTCCACGTGAAACAGACCATCCATGATTATAATCTTTTGGGGGGGTTGGACTTAAGGTTAAGGGTTAGGTTAGAGTTTTTTCTCAAAGAAAAATATAGTTTATTCTTGGATAAGAATCAGAATCATTAAAATACAGCTAAAACGGCAACAAACATTGAGATGAAGAGAAATTCACACCTGCAGATAAACTGAAAGTAAGGATCCAGCTAAAATTTACTATAACAGTGTAAATAGAACTCCTCCTCTAGAGCCTTTAGAAAAATCTTTTTCTCAAAACTAATAAATTCCCGGAAAGTTTGAAGATATAACAGATTGAAAGCTTGTTGAAAGAAAAAAAATTCTCCATCAGATCTTGAACCCAATCTGCCGATTTTATTTTGTGTCCCTTCAATCACTATGCCACTGATACTTCCACTGGTTTAATAAATCTTCCAATGGAAGTTCATAAATTCACAGATTGGTACAGAAAAGTAGTTATGCATCCAAATTGACCAATTGGGACCTTGGACCTCAGCGCCACCAATCATACATTGATCAAAACATTCATCATCTTTATATATATATATATATATATATATATATATATATATATATATATATATATATATATATATATATATATATATATATGGATAAGATTTTATCGTTGGAAATTCGTCTTCTTTATTGAACATTTTTAGCTTATAATTAGGCTTCTATTTTCTGACGCTGGTGATCAATGCTAGAATTTAATTTATAAGACTGCCTCGACTTCCAACTTGTATGATTGGTGCAGTGCAATCTGTCTACTCTAATTTTCAATCCTTATGTTGCACTAAACTATGATTGGCAAACATCTATGGTCCCCTTCACTTTCTTTCACTAAAAAGGTACTTGTACATTTTCATGTGTTGTATTGAAGATATTCACAGCATAAAGCAGAATTTTCAACGTCTTAATCTTAATCGACTTTACAATACTGTTCTTTTAGTTCCTTATTTATTAGAATGTTTTTCAAAGTCTACGATTTCGTTGAGGGTTTATGATTTACCAGCAAGTTCAGCAATCCATCACCTCTTTGCAGCAAGTTCGATTATGTTAAGTTCCTGATACTTGGTAATCTTGGACCAGACAAAGCTAATCTCGGTAGATATGTAAATTCCATCCAATGCCCGAGGTATGTAAATTTCACGATACCCACGAGATATCTATAATAATGAAGTAACACATGTCCGTAGCACAGATCGCTGATTTTCGAGGGATGCTCCCGTTTGCTTTTCTTTTTTTGTTTGTCGTTATAGAAATGATTACCATTGAAGCGTGCTCTTTTCAAAATTCAAATTTAGAATTTCTCGCCCGACATCGAGAAAGCACGAGATTTCCTGACGACGCGTTACATTATGTATTTTTTTTGTAACATTGATCGCTCGAAGTAGAGATGGAATGAGATGGTCGATCGTTCCCTCCTAACCCCCTGGGAGATTCTAATAGATCTTGACGAGGGTTGTTCCGATTGGCAGATCACAAAAAAATACCCAAATGATTGCCACCTCCATCCCATTATCTCCTTCCTTCCTTGCTCCTCTTCCTCATCACCATCACATCCTTTTAGTACCCATCATTGTACATAGACCATACCCAAGAATCGCCAGACATCTCTATCATGGACGACACTGAGCCCAAACATTCTGACCTTTGTTAAGTTCGTCACGTCATCTTATGTTCTGTCGGTCATGGTCTTGTATTAGGGTTCCACGGTGTAAGTCGTGCTTAGAACCTCCATGATCCCCAAATGATGCTAGACGAACCGAATGAAGCAAGCAAAAAAGTTGGTTTCCACAGAGACTTTAGTAAAACTAATGTCATTTACAACAAACACGTTGAAGATGAAGACAACGATCGAAATTGAAAAGCAAAGTTGATGAAAGTAGACCATTAAATTTACCCAAAACAAAGAATCTCTAAGAAACCCTCAAAAGATGAAGAAATAAAGCGAAGAATCACTCAAGAACAAGAAAATCCGATCAGTTCTAAAAAGAAGGGTGCACAACCAACACAACCAACCAAAATATTGACCCCCAAATGTGCACAGGAGAGAATCATATTCAACATCACACGGGAAATCATAAGACAGCGCAATATATTAGAGAAAAAAGACAAGCAGGAGTCTGGGATGTTATAGAATCCATTAAAAAAACTCCTATTGCAAATGGGCAGGTCATGTAGATACCATTTACTTGGTTACTTCAATAATGAGAGATGTATTTACTTCAACTGAACACTGGCTTCAGTTTGGAAGGAAACGACTAATCATTTGAAATGATATGGTATGTTAGAAATAGATGAAGTTGCACAGCCATGATTGGTAAGTTCGTCTAGAGGACCATTGCTAGTATGGTGAGTTTGATTCTAACTGGACACCCCAATATTGTGGTCCTATGCCTGACTTCCCTATTTCTATGAATAGCTATAGTAAGTTTGATCCTCACCAAGAGTCAAAAAATTTATGAAAACTGATTTATATCGGAGTTCGATGAATCTTTAGAAATCAACTTCTAGGGTTATAATTATTGTCAAAAAAAAAGGGGCTGCAAACGGAAAACTTGTGAAATCGCAGACGTAATCAGGCTTGTACCTCTTTACTATAGAAATGCACTATAAATGATTTTACTATAGAATTGTATTTCAAATAACTGCAATGTAAATAATTTTAGCATAGAATTGCACTAAAATATTTTACGATAGAACTGCCTTGAAAATAAATATTGTCATTGATCAGGAGTTTTAGCAACCTAACCATTATATGTACAATATTTTTATGAATAGAAATATGAGATACATCTTTTAGAATCCAGAAATAAAAAAAAATCTGCAAGAGTATCATTTATCAAAAATAAATATTGATCTACGTTTTTACGAGCAATATTTGAAGCTGCTCCGATATTCTCTTCTTACTTCGAACAGGCAAAGTCATCTAAATTTAGATTTGCCACCGAAGATTTTGTATTTGCTTGTGTCATTTGTTGTTAATTCTGTTTACACTTTATGTGGTAATTACTTCTCGGGTTTCTGAGGCAGTAATTAACAATCATCTCTTTCCGAAAGCTTTTGTATCTGTTTTGTTTCCTCGTTACGAAACCACAAACCAAAACTGTCTAAATCAATATAGTCAAAATCAACATACGTTCATTCAGTTTCAAGTTGGTCTGCCTGTCTTAATGGCTGGCTTTTGTATTCATCACGTATATAGGCCGCACCGATGGAGTTAGAGGGTTGAAAATTCACTCCTAATTATGTGAAAATAGGAAAAGACGGTTTAAGAGGAGGAAATAAAGAAATAAACCCCGGCTGGGATTAGAACCCTCTTGGTCCACGAGAGCATCTATGTAGCTCAGGTTTGCGCTAACAGATTGAGCCAGTAGAACTCTGACGGTAGGCAGGGGTAAACTTGTTCTTTCCCTTCTCCGTTTGTAGGCCGTTTTGTTTATGTTTATGTAAGTCACAAGGCTACGTGTATCTTTTATGTATCTTTACAAATATTTTAGACCTATGTCAACAGCATAATAGGAAAACTTTTTTTTGTTTTTCGAAAATAGCCACTCTAAATAAGTAGTGGGGGCGATTTACAATGTAAGATAATGCTAAATTGTTTCTGTGGTTTGTGTCCAAGATTGTTCTGTTATTTCTAAATTTCTAACTTTTTTTAGTGATCATTGCCCCCAAAACATTGATCAACCCATTTTTCCATTAAAAAAAAAATCTTTACCCCCCAACATGGTGTGCCGTCAAGAGACGTTGATTCCATTGAGGTTTCTGTCGAGTGACTAAACAGACCGGTTTTTTCCCTTCATTCCATCTCTGTTTTCTTCCAAAAACAAATTTTTAGATAAAAATTTGCAAAATACTCCCTGCAGCGGAGTTATTCAGTTTGTTGGTGCAGATAATGTCAAAAAGTAAGTGAGATAGCGGTGGAGTCGTGGTAAAGTCTGTGGGTTAGGAAAGCTGCAATCTTAGCTGCACATAGCTTGTTTAAATGTTGCCAATGTTCAACTCAAAACGTGATTTTTATTTATCCCTAGAATCTGAAGTGTCACTATGTATGTTAACATAAGGGTGAATGGAAGTATCGATGCATTTTCATATTTGTCAAATAATAAGATTGAAATTCAGTAATAACTAAAGAATATGATTGAAATACAATAGTTATTACATAATAAGTACTTTATAACTAAATATGAATTAATACACACACAAACACACACACACACTTATACATATTTATGTATATATATATGATATTTTATTTTTCTTATTTGATTTCTCTGTTTATGATACACTCCTCAAAGGAGGCCAAAAGGGAACATTCAGTGAGTGAAGAATTCTTACGAATTAAAACTTTTGTGGTTCCTTGAGCAAAACAAATGAAAACTACTTCGTAGTTTCTCTGCTCAAACACTAGGGGAATCATTAAGCGATAAAACCTTGTCAGTCATTTTGTTGAGTTCAGACTTGACTGAGTATTCTGTGAATCAAATATTGTCCTAAACTTGCCTTGGTCCTATGAAAAAAAAACACACTTTATCTGTATCATGTGTTTTTTAAACTATAAATATAGCATAATTAATTGGGATTTATTTTATAAATCTGTCTTTTTGATTTTTTGAAATTGCTGAAAGATTGCAATGAGGCAAATCGAATAATACCAATAGAATTACTGTGAAGAAGAAGAAGAAGATGAAGAAGAAGAAGAAGAAGAAGAAGAAGAGGAGGAGAAGGAGGAGGAGGAGGAGGAGGAGAAGAAGAAATTTAGTAGGAAGAAAGAGCGAAGAAAAGGAAAAAGAAGAGGATGACGAAAGAAAATAACTACAAAGGAAATTTTAAAAAAAAAGAACACATAGGAAAACAAATAAAAAGAATGAAAGTGAAGAAGAGGGGGGGGGTTATAGTAGTAGTAGTAGTAGCAATATGAAGAGATGGAAGGAGAAGAAGCAGTGGAGAAGGAAAGACAAAGAAGGAAGAAGAAGTTGAATAATATTACAGATGAATTTGTTGGGAGGGAGAAAATGAAGTATTAGACAGAAGAATTCATATTTGCAAGAAGGTATAACACCATTTCATGATTGCTCGGATCTAATTTGTAGGGCAATATAATTACCTTTGATGTCCACCTGTCAGAAGTAGCAATTTGGGATTCTTCAGTGGAAGATTAAAAAATGTTCTTCCTAACATCAAAGGTCAAACGGTGCAGTTCGTCTTTGGAGAATTGGAACGCTGCACAAATTGAAATTCTTTATATTTTTCTTCCTTTTAAACTATAAAAATGAATAAAAATTGAAACATAATTCTCTTGGATAATTAGATTTTAAGTTGATTAAGCCAGGTGCATCAAAGTCTCTCTGAAAACCATAATTCATTTATTTTTAGGTAAAAGTTGAATTCTATCAATGAATTCCTTTTCATTTTAGAGCAACATTTTGTCTAAAATGGAAACAATCGGATATTTTGACTATTAGAAACAGTCAAATAAAACTGTCATCAAAATTGTCAACAATCGTTTCTTCAGATTTTGAGCCGGCCTGACTGGCTGTGTATGTTTATATGTATGCATCACATGTCCAAGCCATACCATGGAATTAGCAGATTGAAAAATTAAACATTCACCCCCCCTTTTTTTAATTGATGCTAAATTAGTGCTTTGGTTTGTTTCTTGCAGGTCTAACAGGGATTGTTTTTTCATGTCTTCTTTTAGATTTTGGACTTTGTTTCTAATCACCACCCAACAAAAGGCAAATGAAAGGAACTTATTCATTGATGACCCCTTTCCCTTTTTATATTGATCACTCGTAACACTACATGCAGCCAAAAGACATTGGTAACGTGATGGTTTCTATGGGCGACTAACCAGACCTGCGTTCTTATTCGAATGAAAAGATTGAGGCTAAAACTGTTGCAACTATTGTTACCGTCGAGGAGGTTCAGGTCGCCCAATGGTTAACAGCACCATGAATGTAAGCGGGGGGCAGGTTCAAACTACGCTTGAGTCAGTTTGTTTGTTCGCTCTAATGCCCATCCGGAAGGCATGAATCCATCTCTAAATAGCAGGATTGACTGGGTATTATAACTATCGTTGGCAACCAATCTAGGCAACGAACAACTGTTAATTCCAAATAAAGGCAGCTGGATGCCAACTCCCTTCTGGCATCTCAAGCAGACAAGCTCCACTTCCCTTTGGAGTACACCAGAGAGACCAAGAGGGAATTTCTGTCGACTAAACAGCGAGGACTTCGCCCAATGTTGTTCCTTTGTATATTGTGATAGAAAGAGACCCATTCCCCAGTGTTATTTCTAATGTTATTTCTATAGTACAGATTATCATACCACCTCTTACAAATCGGGTGACGTGGCCAGAGAACCAACAGAATCAGTTTTCGCGCACAGAGTTTCATAAGATTGTCAATCGATGCTTAGGTTTATTCCTGATCATTGAGTTACCATTTCTTCCTGATTTTTAATGCAGTTACATTGTAAAATCATTAGCAATGTCTCTACAATAAACATGTAATACTTTTATTTAGTCAGTAACGCTTACACTAACTTTTAGACACTGATGATTCCCTTTTTTTGATGATCATTTGCATTTTCATAGGAAGATCATTTATGATACCTTTCTATTCTGAATTATTTGCAATATGCTGTAAAACTATTTACAATGCTTTTATATTGTAAATCATCTACTGGATATATATATATATATATATATATATATATATATATATATATATATATGTAATCGCTTCAATCATTCAGTAATATTACATAAATCCTGATTCCTTGAAACCCATTTTTCCGATTTCGTAACCGAAATCTAAAAATAATTTCTCCTTAAAAATCGATTAATTAAGTGTTTTATCCATCCAAAATTTTTCATTTCGTAATCAGAAATATTTAGTTTGTCAGTGTAGGATTCTTCGAGGTTAGATCCCAAGTCCATCGTGATGGCATAAATGAGTTTGACTCAAGTTGGCAAAGATTTTAAGTTTGGAATCAGGTCTGGATCCAGGCGCAAATTGAGAACCATGCAACGTGCACACGAAAAATTATGCTGGGCCTCACATGGAGAGACCACAAGACAGTACAGTACATTCAGGAAAAAACAAGAACTAGGGACTTCATAAGATCCATTAAAAATCTCAAATATCAGTGAGCCGGCAATGTTGCAAGAATGGCAGACAACCGATGCACATCACAACTCACGACATGGATCCCCCGAGATCACATGCGAAACCGAGGCCGGCAGAATATTAGATGGAGAGACGAGATAGACAAATTCAGAAAGTACTGACTCTGTGACGCCCATGATAGAGAAGTGTGGTGAATCCTGGGGTGGGGTGTATGTCCAATGACAGACTTTAAAGACTGATGATGATGATATCAGAGAATAATGCTTACAATGATGATCGTGGTGTGATTGTAATGAAAGAGAGGCAATGTCGATGGAAATGTGTGAAAAGGAGCATGAACATCAGACCAAGGAGTAGAAGGGACAGAAAAAAGGCATTTATTTGGCAAAAATAATTCCTTTGCTATCAAAACTACTGGATTTGCGTCTACTTATCAAACTTTTTTTCTTTCCAAATTATTATCACTTGTGGTTACTTACACTACTGCTGACCACCACTGCTGCAGCATTCGCAGTCGTTATTCCTTTTGCTTAGCCTTTTCACTCTCAGATCTTTCGATTCGCTCCTGTACTTTTTATTGATTTATCTGGCATCATTGTGGATGGCTTCATGTGCTCCAATTTGCAGTCGGCTTTTAACTGAGATCAAGCGATCGTGCAAAGGTTTCACGCGCGCGGCTTTGTAATTAATGGCGACTATCGAAACTGTCAGCGTTTGACGAATGGAAAACATTGGCTCCTCCACTTTGTCCATACCTTGTGCTTACACAGCCAAGGTCTATCCACTGAGAGACAGAATCATCCGGGGTTCGGTTTTCTGAGCAATACGCAAGCACGTCTAAGCGTCTCTAACAGAAAGAATGAAAAAAAAAACTTGCAATGTAAAGTATTATCACGTTTTATGGTCAATAAATATTCAGGCTCTTTCTTTTAACCATTTACTTTATTACTGGACTATCACAGTGATTTTAGATAGAGTTCGAAAACCTTTTGATACCATTCCCCCCACCCATATATATATATATATATATATATATATATATATATATATATATATATATATATATATATATATATAAATGGATCTGTGATATTCTTTGAAATTCTTTATGAAATGTTACATAGAGAATGAGTCAATCGGCCTCAACAGTATAGATATGATAAACAATCAAAGAAAATGGGGCTACTGTAGCAATCGAACCTGTGACAGATAATGTAGCCACTTCAACATAACGTCGCTCTCAACCATTGAGCTGAACAGTCCGGCGGAAAAGCGAAGGCCCAGATACCTACTTTATTCCTACTCTTCTCATCTTGTTCGTTCACTGTCCAGGCCTCCACTGTTGTTTCTAAGGCAGAAAACTATATTATTACGAAATAGATAAATAATCCGACAAAATATTAATGGATGCTTTATATCATTTGGTACTCTGTTTGGAGTGACTTCCTGCTGTTACACGGGGATAAAGCAGTTATATAGGTATTATGGCTCATTTATAAATAATCCGTCAGATTATATATCCATTTCTTTATAATAATAATAATGATACTAATGATAATAATGTGTTTATATATTTGATGGAATAAGGTTTAACCACACATACACGTTCATGTTTCTACCATGTTCGGGCTTTCTTAGGCGAATGATACCGTTCATTTTAGAAAAAAATCTCTTTGGTCCTAGTAAAAATTATTGCACGGTCATAAGCGCTTATCCTCAAGATTCTGGACGAATCCTGAGCCCGTTGGACTTGATTCACGGAGCAGTGCCATGCCTGATAGGGTAAAACCCCATTGGCTATAACACCACAAACACGTCCGTCCGGTCTGAAATGGTGTGAACTCTGGTCTGGAAACCAGAGCACCGTGCAAAGTTTCATCATATTCAGACGAGAAATGAGTGCTCTTTTTGAAATATGTGAATAAATGGATGGCCCGGAAGCAAAAAGTCCTAAAAACTACGTTTGCTCGATATTGCTTCCATCAACTGTGCTACGAGTGACATACCAGATATCGTGATGGATTTCATCATCATCATCATCATCATCATCATTCTTTTATTTTCCGTAGTTGGACGTAGACCTTCCCCAGGATTTGCCACGTTTCTCTATCGTGGGTATCGCGGAGCCAGTATTTTCTGAATTTGTCTAGTTCGTCTCTCCATCTTGTATTTTGTTGGCGTCAGTTTCGCATGTGATCTCTTGGGATCCATGTTGTGAGTCATGATGTCCATCAGTTGTCTGTCATTCATGCAACATGGCCTGCTCATTGCCATTTAATTTTTCTAATAGATTCTACGATGTCTCTGACTCCCGTTTACTTCCTTACATACTGTGTTGTCTTGTGATCTCCCCATGTAAGGTTGAGCACGATTCTCTAATGCACACGTTGCATACACACACACACACACACACACACACATATACACGCATATATATATATATATATATATATATATATATATATATATATATATATATATATATATATATATATATAAATTAACACACTTTTTATTTGTATACATATCTGAGAACGGCGCACATGGAAGAATCATGCTGAAGCTTATTTGTAGATATCACAAGACAGCAAAGGGGAAAAACAGGAGTCTGAGACATCATAGAATCCATCAGAAAACTCAAATGGCAATGGGCTAATCATGTTGCAAGAACAGCATGTATACATATCTTTATATAATATATATATATATATATATATATATATATATATATATATATGTGTGTGTGTGTGTGTGTGTATGAGTGTGTGTGAGTGTGTGTGTGTGTTTTGATGAAAGTGACTATTGGAAGGTGAATAGAAAAACTCACGAATAAGTCGGTGTTACATATTAAAACCTTTTTTTATGATTCCGTGGGCATGTTTCGTGTATTTCGACGGGTGCAAGCCATCTTTTTCGATGAAAAATTTACAGCAGCCCACATAAGGTTTTGCTGTATATATGCTTGAGGTCGAAAAAAAAAATGGAGATATATGGTGTTGTTTGGTTGTTCAGTTGTAACGCCTCTCACAGACTCTCCTCATTTCCAACCAAACTTGGCCCACACCTACACAGATACAAACAACTTTTTCCCGCTCCTGCTTTCCCTCGAGTTTTTTTTACTTCTCATTCCAATTGTCAGTTTCATCAACATTCTGTCGGATCACTTCACATCCACAATACAAACATATCTTTATACACATATCTATGTTTATGCATATCTTTATTCATCTATATGTATCTTCATTCATGTATATATATATGCATAAACCTCTTCATATATATATGTATGTTTATATATCATATTTATACTTATGTTTATGTATTATTTGTACACACATACACACACACACACACACACATATATATATATATTTATATATATATATATATATATATATATATATATATATATATATATATATATCTTCATATATTGCTATTACTTCTTGAGTTTCGATCTATTTGATATATGTATATAGGTGTACATAAACATTTCTGTTCTTCGTGGAGATTTTAAGCTTCATGCCTGTGGTGCAATCATAAGACTGTTTCTGACGGAGATACAGAAAGGAGAAAAGAGGGGCAGGGAGGGAGAGTGGAGCACAAAGTGATAGGTGTGAACAGAATGAAAGTTATACATACATATATGTATATGTACATGTGTGTGTGTGTGTGTGTATGTATATTGATCAAGTGGATGGATCTTTCTCCTGTTTCAAAAAGTCTAATGGACCTTGTGAACTGCTTTGGTAAATGTGATAAAGAGTCAATGCGGTGATATAGAAAACTTTACGTGTCTGCAAAAAAATGTACCATGCACCAATCTACGTAAGTGTGACAACGACCCTTTGTGTAGAATATCATTTTTGTGCACACGCATTTTTTGTTTATATTTCATCTTTTCAAAAAAAATTTGTTAGATATGCGTTTTCATCAATAAATTGAAGAATAAGATCACTGATAACTATTGGCTAAAATACTTCTGAATTATTACATACTATCATATATTATTTTGAACTATACAAGTAAAATGATGGAACAGTTAGTTTCCCGTTTCTGGCTATAATTTTCTATGCATAACATATACAAGGATACAAGATACACTCTTAGAGAGCTGATCAAACTTACCACTATACTCACGCTGTGACAAAACCTCGAAAGTACACAAAACTGCAAATATACCTTAATTTAAAACGACTTCAATAGCTACGAAAATATAATCATAATTATAATCTTGCACAAATGGTGTTATTGATAGAATATGAATATCTACATGACGTATATACAAAAAATTGACAAAAAATGTAAAATAAGGTTATGACAAAAAAAAATATATTTATATAAATGGTGTATCTGAAAAATGTCAGAATATTTCCTTTTTTTTTTACAAGTTTTCTCAATTTTGAAGCGGATCCTATATAAAAAGTTCAGTGTACGATACACCATAAGGAGCAGAATCTAATTGGGAATATAATAAGCTAAACTAAATGTCTTCAGGCCTCTTAATAGGTGCTAGTAGGAATCAAGTGAGCCATCATGTTTTTGTTTTTTTCGTCTATCATCTTTGAATATGTCTATTGTACTCGTGCATGCACAACAATTACGTTTGTTAAAAGGATGTGTTATTTTTGGATCTATAAGCTTTCACTTGCCATATTTTTTCTCCCTCCTTAAATATGGGTTACTGAATGAAAAAAATCTGAAGGGATATCGATATCTGGGCTCATGGCCTATCAGTGGGACAAAAAAAATCTGAACTACTCCAGATCATCACGTCATCTTACTTTTTGTCGGCTACGATTTCGCTCATGATTGCGAGGGATACATGTTGTGAACCACGATGTCTAGTGGTTGCCTTACATGACCTCGTTGTTGCCATTCAATTTTGTTCATGGCTTGTTGGATATCTC
The DNA here is from genome assembly GCA_963457665.1 of Thysanoteuthis rhombus. NCBI lineage: Eukaryota > Metazoa > Mollusca > Cephalopoda > Oegopsida > Thysanoteuthidae > Thysanoteuthis > Thysanoteuthis major. The sequence continues at coordinate 30,914,788 of OY735205.1, forward strand.
TGACTCATCTTTTTTTTTCTCTAAAATGTCGTGCTGTTCTGTGGTTTTCCCTGTGATGATAAGCATGATTTTTTTTCCTGGGAACTTGATATGATTCTTAGTTTGAGAACCAATCAGTCGGTCAAATTCCATGTCTCAGCTCCGTAGATGACTATCAGAAGGATAACAGCTCGTAGACCCCTCTTTTCAAAATCTATGTTCTCGAGGATTGAACACGCTCTGCCAAAAGTTTGTCAACCTAGGGTGCTTCTCTGCTTGACTTTTTCTTCTGCATGGAATCCCTCGAAAGAGAAAGAAATCAAAAGAAGTTTACGATTACTCTGGGAGAAAAAGCAAGTTTTGGAAACGCCTGAAATGATTTTATATCTAAATCTATAACGAGATTCATCAACCTATCAAACCAGAGAGACATTTAGACATTTTAACTATGGTTACTTTGAACCTTTGAACTGTGCCAACGAGTTTTTGATGAATAGAGCCGTAACTATGGATTCCAACTACGAAACTGAATTGTAACGTCTCTTTCCACTTCAGAAATGTCGGGTCATCGTTCGTTGAGTTTTTTTTTCTATGAGAGTGAAGCTTATTCAATGTGACCCCACCCAAAACATTGTGCAGATTATTACCCCTGCCCCACTCACATTTCGTCTTACTCCTAACCCTAGCCCTCACACTTCAGTGGAGGAAATGAATAGAATCGACGAATATCAGGTAAATGAAACAAGCGAATAGAGAAAATAGTTTCACTTCACCTTTCCTCACTTTCCTTTGTAGATGGAATGATTCATTGAAAGAGAAAGATAGGAAGTATGAAATAATGATAGGAGAGAGGGAGAGAAGGGGACTGATACTAAGAAAGGGGAGAGAAAGGGATAGAGGGGGAGTAGTAATGGAGAAAGAGAGAGGGAAAGAGTGAGAGAGTGAGATAAGCGAAGGGGAATGAGTGGCGGAGTTCAATGGGGTGCAAGGAGAAAATGATAGCGAAAAAGAGGAAGATAGATAGATAGATAGAAAGAGAGAGAGAGAGAGAGAGAGAGGGAGAGACAGAGAGAGGGATGGAAATAAAAGAACAGTGTGTGTGTGTAAGAGAGAAGGGAAAGCGAGTGGTTGGAGGTGAGAAAGGAGAAAAGAGAGAGGGGAGAGGGAGATGGGGTTGATAAACCAGTAAGGAAAAAAAGGATGACAGAAAGTCAGTGAAGTAAGAATGGGGAATGGAATGACAGAAATGAAGGAAGATATATATATATATATATATATATATATATATATATATATATATATATATATATATATATATATATATACATATATATATATATATATGTGTGTATGTATAAAGAGAGAGAGAGGGAAGGGAGGAACACAGAGTAATGGGCGAAATTAGGGATTAGAACGAAAGTTATGTATATAAAGGAAGAAAAAGAATGAGATACAGAGAGAAATAAGGAAGAGATAGAAATAGACAGACGTCGGCATATATATATATATATATATATATATATATATATATATATATATATATATATATATATATGTATAAAGTTATTTGATTAGGGAAATGTCTATCCTCAGGGGTAAACAGTTATAAAGCTTTTTGGTAGTGACTTTATCAAAATCATCAGAGTGCTCGATGACTGTTTAAAGTAAGAACCGAGTGTCAAGACCTTAAGAATTAAACTAAACATAATGAAAATATCAGAATAATTAGTTATAATGAAAATCAAAATCAGAATAAATGCTCACACACCGAAAACCTTAGACACCTCACCCCTTATTTATAAACTACTTGGTTGATCTTTCCAACCACCTCATCAACGCAGAATACCCCCAATAAAGAATATATATATATATATATATATATATATATATATATATATATATATATATATATATATATATAGTGTAATACAGCCGTTTAGTCGTATTACGACTCTACAGTGTGACTATAAACTAGGTATCCACTCTACAGTCGCTAGGGGGAATTGAAACCTTCTGCTCCATAGCCGGAGTCTGGTATTTTACCCCTACCCTAGACGGTCAATAGGACTGAATTGAGTCATATGTTCCCTTGCATAATTCACCATATATCTGTGTGCTCAGTTCAAGAGTTAGAAGAGCGTTGCATAATTGCTTTTTGCAGATGAGCGTCCTATCTAAGAAAGCTCAACCCTAAAGGGGGGAACGGTAATAATAATTGATGATAGTGTTATATATATATATATATATATATATATATATATATATATTTGTGTGTGTGTGTGTGTGAGTGCGTTTGTGCGTGCGTGTACATGTATGTTTGTTTGTGTGTATATATATGGGAGAGGGAGGGAGTGAGAAAGACAAGAGAGCGATAAATGGAGAGAGAAGAACAGAGAGAACAAGAGGGTGAGATGAGCAAAGGTGTGATGGAGATAAGAGGAGATGTTAAAGAGAGGAAGAAAAAGAGGAAGACTTTGATAGGCACCTTAAAGGGAAAAGTTTTATACTGCAAGAGAGTTAAAAGATCCGTGAACAACAAGAAATGCAGGAGAAACTCATGATCAGTGCATACAACGCGTACCCTGAATTTTTTTAGCTCATCTGCACCCCCCCAAGAAAATCATCAGATAATGAATATCTCTGCTAAAACTGTACACTAAAAACTAAATAAGAATCAGTTCATTTATAGCAATGATTCCAAACGTACTTTTGTGTAGTTCTCCTTGATCGTGTCCTCTGTATTTGTAGTTTTTTTTCCTTCAGTTCAGCTATTTACAGATGGTCAAAACGACAGGTCTATCAGAATAGTTTTCTTCCCAACGTTAAGATTATTGTCTTGCAAAACATTAAGTTAACCAGCAAATGTGATTTTTCAATAAAGAAAAAGAGACGTAAAGGAAAATTGTATGTAAAGACTTGATCTTTTCTTATTCTTTATGTAAACGCTAATGGCTTTCAGGAAACACGAACTCCAGTGAAATGATTATGAAATATCTCATGGGTGTACGTAAAAGGTTTTAAATAAACACTGAAAAATAATGATGACAGTAATAAGGTTTTACACAATGCACCAAAATAGTGAATCTTGTCTGTGTTCTACAGTCATTTTTATAGACAATTTATCTCTTTTTCTCTTCTTTTCTGCGTGAATATTACCAGAAAGGAAACTCAAATTCATATGCGTGTCAATTATCTGGAAAGAGGGAGGAAGAGAAATAATGTAATGAACAGCGTGGATTGACCACAGGCCATAGCAGTGTATCCAAACGGAAGTGATTGAATGAGGTCAAAGTGCATGATCAGGTCACATGACAAAAGTATACGCCAGGATTACTCTGCACTGTCCATCATCGAGACGCTTAAAAAGCGACCAAATAGCCACAGAAAGCAGAAAGTAAAATCCAGTGTTAAAAGATTCCTGCCTTTCCGTGTGGTCAAAGTAAAACTCCCATCTACAACCACAAATGTCTATATCGTATATTTCGACGTGTTTACTATTAAGACTAAGAGGATCACAGGCCATTCCATTGACTTTTCAATACATTGCATAGTGACTGACCGTAATCTATTATATTGGCGTTTTGTTCAACCATTATTTTTATATCATGCTAGTATATTAAGTTCGATCCCCATTTGTTGCCTAAAACACGTGGCCTGGTGCAAGAGAAAGTCAAACTTAGTAAATACCTCTGATTACTCTACAAAGTCGGAAGACTTATGTGTATACATTTATATTTGTCTATCTGTTCTCCATACACGGTATCAAAATGTGTTCAATGAATTTCAATGAATTTTTGGAAGAGACAGCCAGAGGGTAAAGAAGAATTAATTGAATTTTAGGACATATCCATGGATTATCTTTGTTCTAAACTGTAGAATAATTTTTGAAAAAGATCTTTCAATCGATCATGAGAACCCAACCGTTAATATCTATCGTTTTGAATTTTAAGGAAAATAAATTTTCACAAGTTTTTACCTCTACCAGCAAAGTTGGACGGAAATTATGAATTCATCCAGTGTTTTTTTTTTGTCTATTTGTTCACATAATACTACCTGTAAAAAATATATCTGTGAATTTCAATGGGCTTATCTTGAAGGTTGGTACATGGACCGAAACAGATTTAAGGTCGGATCCAGGATTATCAATCTTTTTTCAGTAACAGTGGCGTTGACTGAGGTATGCGCTCTCTGAACACCTTTGCGTCCCCACTGTATTTTGACGCGACTGGCCCCTGCAGTCTTATTGTGAAACAAACAATGTGAAAGAAGAGAAGAGAAAAAATCAGGAGTATTATATAAGAAAGGGGTAAAAAAGTAGAAAAAAGAATAAAACAGAGTAAAAAAAAAATGATCAGAAGAGAAAACGAAAAAAAAAAAAGGAATTGAAAAAAAAATGAATTAAAAAGAAGAATCTCTTTCGCTTGGTCGGCTGATTGACTGGCATGCGTTGAACGGTGGATATTATTCGAAACATTGTTAGTGTTTTCTTTTCCTTTTCGTATATAAATAGTAAACATCTTCACAGATTTGCACATCTGAACGCGTCCCGTGCTGGACTTAATTCAATGGCTATTTAGGTCAGGGTCTCTTATTTGGATGGAAAGCCTGTCAGCACGTCAGATACTAAAATCCAATGCTTTATGATGCGTAGAAAATTCAACAGAAAGTAGAAGCCAGAAAGGAAAACAAAATAGGGAAGAATGTAGAGGGAAGAAAAGAACAGTTAAAACCGTAGCAGCTACAATTTGAAAAAAAAATCACAGGTATGATTAGTCATTCGATAGAAACCGTCACGTGACCAATGTCTTTCGACAGCTTGTCGTGTTGGGGGTGATTAATTAAAGAATTGTGTTAAGTGAGGATCAATGAAGTGACTTCTCTCGCCTTTTTTTGTTGGGCAGTGATAGGTAAAAATGTACAAATGAAGAAAATGAAAATAATTATGAAATTTGCAAGACACAAAAAGGGATCAATTAGCATAAACACACATTGAAAATTGCCCCCCCCCCCCATAAAAAAATTATCAGATGGATTTTTAAAAAATCATTGACACAGTTGCACTGGTGCATCCTGTATACATGATTCATACATAAATTCATATATAGCAAGCCAGCCAGTCTGACCAGCTTAAAAACTGAGGAAACTTATGTTGGCTGTTTTGGTCGACGGCTTATGATAAAGTGTTTTTGTTTTAGCTACGAGGTTGGAGCATAGGATTATCTTTTGAGTGGTTTTATCTCTGTCTGAATTTCTGAAATAAAGAATAACAGGTATCCTCCCGTTTTCAAATGTTCACATTACGCCACTTTTTCTTTTTCATGAGAAAAGAAGGTGATTTAAACATAGCATGTTGTACTGCTTCTTTCAAAGTTGTATTCTTCAAGGTTATCCGCTATCTTTTATCTTGACTCTTATTTCATAAGGACATGGTCGAGTGGATAAGTAAGCAACGTTTTAGGAGAAAGGCGTAGCGGTATCATAAAGAGGAATAGACGGATACTATTATCTGGGAAGGGCACTAGACGAAGACTGTATAAAATAAGACCAGCATGTCCCTGAGGATTAAATAAAATGTCTCGATATTGAAATATCGCTGCGGTGGGTAACGCGTGTAGCAAGAATGGTGTGCTTGAGATTACCAAAGGCTGTCTTCTTTGGCAAAATTCGTGAAGGCAAACGCAAATGAGGAACTCCAAGTAAGGGCTTCAAAGAACTGCTCAAGATGCCGCTATCATCAGTCCACATCTATCATCACTCGTTGCACCAGGAAGCAAGTGACAGAAAAGGATCGCAACATTGTATCAATGCAGCCAGCCTTAAGCTTGGAAATAATTGACGAGCAGCCGCTGACGACCAGAGGGAAAGGCAGTTACTACCATCTCAGGGCTTCCCTTGTCCAAACTGCAGAAAGGTCTGCAGGCACCGATTGAGCCTGATAGCCACCTTCAAGCTGGCTGAAGATAAACCGACCACCCTCAACTGATACTTGCAAGCGAAGAACAAACCAAAGAATGAAGGGTTTCTGTACAACATTCCTGGAAGGTCACCAATAGAAGTAGATACTGGAAGAGTGAAGACACTGAAGAGTTTATAATTTCTCCGGCTAACCACTGGATGTACATAAAAGGCTTTTAAAAGAGTCAGCAATTTGTTTGGCTGCAATGTTTATGCTATTCTTACATGTTTAAAACTGCATTCGTTGTCTATGCTTCTCATGCGAATATGTTTTAATCTTTCAGTTATCCATGATAAACAATAAGTATGAGTTATGGTGAGGATTAATCTTATTACTTCATGTATTTGTATATTGGTGTAATCTTTAGTATTTAGAGACTATTTTGTCTGTTGCGAGGTACGTCCTATATTTTAAAATTTAACCAAGTTTAGGGCAATCAATGACTGAGAAAAAGATTATTGATGAAACTTTTACTATCTACATGATAAATCAACTTACTATGGTTTTGGGTATTGATCATCACTTTTAAAGATAACTCTGGCTAATGTCAAACTCTAGGCCAAGTCGGAGGCAAGAGTTGACCCTGCTTTACTTCTTTAATAAAAATAATTCTCATCTAATTTAAGGGAGTGAATTCTCCGCTGTTCATCTGTCTTGTTGAACCGAACCGATTTATAAAATAAATATTGCCCTATAGTGATTTGAAATCACAACTAAGTAATCGGCAGACGGGCTTCATGCCGACTGAGAACCAAATTGACAATTCTTCCATATCTACGAATTTACTTATCTTAAATACAATACAATAGGCTTGTTCAGCAGTGACTCTTTTCTAAATTATGTAACTGTATTTGTTTCATCAAGATAAGACCTGACACTTCAATTAAAATGTGGTGGTGTCCTATCTTGTGGAAAATAATAATTATCCCTCTTCATGAAATACCCAAGAAATCGCTGACACGATTGAATTTTAAAGCAAAAGCTATCCAACACCACTTGATTTCTTCTCACAAGGACACGTTGACACTACATTATCAAATACATATGTACAAGGGGCATAACGAGTTTCCCGTTTGATCAGTTGAAGGAAAACAAAAACCAAAACAAACAGATCTTGTTAGTCACTGAATTATTTTGGCAGCATGTTGAAAAAGGGGTAATCAATGAAGAAGTAATTCTCTCGCCTTTTGTCTTGCAATGATCACTAAAAAAGTTTGAATTTGAAAAGAGGCGTGAATGTTACCGGACACTGAGAATCAATTAAGCATAAACTTACGATACAAATTGAAACCAAACGAACCTATTCAGCAAGAAAAATGATTTGAAAAAAGATTCCTTAGTATAATAAAGGGTCAATGTTAAAATTTCAGCCCCGTGCCTCCATTGTGTAGATGCGTAAATACATGGCCAACCAGCCAGATCAACTTAAACACTGGAGGAACCTATGTTGACAATTTAGCTGACAGTTTAGGTTGACAGTATCTAATTTTGTAAATATTTAGACTAATCATCTTAAAACAATTAATTTTTCCACATGATGGATTTTTATAACATACTGACCTACTGTAATCCTCAATGTTTATTGACTTTTGAAGAATTTATCGATTGTTCCCTACATCAGTCTCTGTGTGAACAAAAATCAGCATTAGTATATTTAGTGAAGATAATGGACTGTCTTCACAATCTTCTTACATGAATTATCACTGTAATTCATGTCCATGTTTAATAGCTCCCTGATTAGTTACATTATATTTTACAGATTTTGAATTTTTTTAGATTATATAGCACATATAATAGTATCTCTACTATAAAAGGCTGCTCACTGTATATACATAGCCTATACCGAGGCTAACCATTGGGTGAGTAAGCGAAATGTCACTCAGGTTTGTTTACGTTGGTCCAGCGAAACAGATTAGTGGTCCAAATAAATGAAAGAGATTATTACAAATATGTTCTGTTTGTCTCTAATCCCTTCTTCTCATCTTCTCGGTGTTTTGACCGAGTTATTCTACGACCCTCTTCAGGTATAAAATGTGATACCTGTAATGAAAGAAATTAATCTTCTCCAAGTTAAAGATAATATACTTTGTTTATAAAGTGGTTAGTCTCTTGCTGTTGTTTCGCCTTGTGTTGGCGAGTCGGACGTCCTTCTCCACTGTTTATCTTGGACCATCCTAGCTTTCTCCAACCCGTTGGCGTCCATTTAATGGCTTGAGTCGAAGATGAATTTATACAGAGATCTTGTACCACTTTTGCGGCGCTTCTCTGTCCCACTGACCTAGCGATGGGGAGAAAAGTGCATCTGTAAACCCTGCGGATATCATTAGAATTTTATACTGCTAGTACTTCTCAAATCTTCCCTTGTCAGTGGTCGATGTTGAAAGGGGTGAATTTTTTTAAAAGGGGTTCTTGTATGTCTTCTTTGGTAGTTTCGATGACCTCGGGATATTTCACTGTAAAAAAAATACTCAATGTTTGTTTCTATTAAATGAAGTATTGCGAAGCACTATTAATAATGTTTTACTACTATTTACCTTCATCTTGAAGTTGAGTTGTTTTTTCATCACAACTTGATTCAGACCGTCGATTCATAGCAAGGAGTGAATATTTAAAAAAAAAGAATATACTCCCGGTGAGACCTTAGCTCACGTTAAATGCACCGGCTGCTTTGCAATCTAAGATATAGGAACTCCGATGGCTTGCAGAAGTCCAACCTTTAAACTCATTCTCTATCTTTTTATCTCCAGGGCCATTTTTGGTCTTGGTTCTAGATCTAATATCAATCAGGCAATTATCTTTTTCATCAAATGAATTATTGTAATCGATCATAAATAGATATCAACTGCTCTATACTTCTTTCCTAACCTCGACATGTAAACTGTGTTGGGGAGAAGATTCAGATTCGTAAAACCTAAATTTCAGAAGAAATTCATTCTCATCATACTCCTCGAACTTTTACTAGTCCTGTATCCAGCCTCATCAGCCATCAACAGGCCTGTACCAGAAATGAAACGCATTCTCTGATCGTCGATTGTTAAGCCAAAGTCACCAACTCGCTTACTCCAAAGACATGGTGTGTATAGTTGTCATTCTATTTGATTCGAGGAAGAATTGCATGTTCTACGTACATTTTCTCTGGCTTCTTTTCTTGAAGTCGGGGCGTAAATAGCAGACAGTATTAAATATCAAAGGAAAAGTAAGTATAAAAAAAAACAAAAACGGATAGACTCTTTTTTGCACTGCTTAGAATTAAGAAAATTAAACCTGTGTGAATATCTCACTGGCGCCGAAGTCCGTATCAAACCGAGATATCATATATATTTGTAATTTCAATCTATTTATTCATACATAATTAAATATATGCGGAATTCAGTCATCATAAACAACTTTGAAGGATGAGGAGGCGTTGTGTGTTAGACTCCCGCTTATTTTAACGGATTTAGTTCTGGAGACTAACGCAGTCGACTATGTATTGTGGGAAATATCTTGCTGTAGCTAGGTGTACAGGATTTGCTTGATGGCTGTCATCAATGCATCTCACAGAAAATAGACGTTCAACACAATGACATTCTCTCTTCTAGAAAAATGATTCTCGACGAAGAGATAGTAACTCGTGGAAGGCCGAAACTTTTTTATGGGACATATGCAGCATTACTATTCAAGAACTCTTCATTTAGAACACAAGATCGCCGAACTATTAGAATATATCAAAAGTAATTTACAAACTTTTATGGATTTTGATACTCATGTAATGCTGTACTTCTCGTATCTTTCAATGATCCGAGCTCTTCTGAAAGTTTTCAATCATTCGTGGTCAAGCTCTCTACTTTGTGTTCGCAACCATCACAATTGACGACTGATTGTCGTCTTTTTTAAGGCTTGATTTCAAAGGTCAACCTTAAAACGTTTACATCAGTTTCGGGCAGCGCGGTCAGATATTGTTTTATTTCCTTCAACTTCCCGAAATAAGCTTTGGAGTAAAGGTCTGTTTAATATGAAAATATCTCTGATACATCCTAATATGATAGTTGAGTCGGTTCCATCATTTCTGTTTAAAAGATTCCGTCTCAAATTGTCATAATCAGCTCAAAAACTATTTCGAAGCACCGTGCTCATCATTTAGCATTGGTAACATTGCAAAATTTGGAAAGTGCACCGATTAAAAATAGTATTGTAATTTTAAAATCAAATCCGTCATAACTGACAATACATACAGTAACAACTGTGAGAGTTAAATAAAAACCAAGTACCAAGCTTTTTTTTTTCTTTACAGTTCACCAGATTAAGCATATACCCCAGAAAAGTTAAAAAAATGTATCAACTGCAACCTTGCGATAAAAAAAAAAAAATAACAGAGACTAAGACACTAATCTGAATAATGTAGAGAGTAGTGAAAACACTCTATTCCAGAACTTCGGATTATAGTTAATGACAGAATTACAGCATCCCACGTGATGTTATTTCAACGTCAATTAATACCACCACGGGTATCCTGTATTTTAATTGTACACGGTTGAAACAGTCCCAAGATGCAGGCTCATAGGCTGTTTTTTATGGGCAAAACTGATCAAAGAAACAACGGCTTTACGGGCTTAACCGTGACACCCGGCACCCTTAGACCGTAAGTAATGAACAAGAAAAAAAAAAAAAAAAAGCGGCTGTGAATAAAATTCTAACGATATAACTTTGATGTGTTGCAAGCGAGCCGGCAATTTTAACCTCATGCATTAGTCCACCCTGGGTGGATGGGTGGTGGCCAGAGATCAAAGAATTCGAGATTCGCTGCACAGCTCTTACGATATTAGATGACAGGACGGATTTACATAGATATACGAATCATCAAACATAAAGACACTTAGAGATAAAGGCTCAACAAACACACATTCATAGATGAATGCAAATGCATACATACGTACGTACATACATACATGCACACAAATGTTTGCGTGTGTTTTGGGTATATATAGAAGTGAGTAAAAAGGTGGACATATGTGAAAGCTGTTGCACACTCAGAAGAGGAACAAATCAGAATTTGCCTATAGATCATGAGAATACCTACATGAGTTCTCATTCCATCACACACACACACACACACACACACACATATATATATATATATATATATATATATATATATGGTGAGGTAAAAATTTTTAGCACTTTTTGACAAAATCTTTTATTTATATAAATTCATAGCATCACTATTCAACCCTCGAAGTATTTTCACTGGGTTTCTATGGCCTTTCAACTAAATTGGAAATCATAATTATTTTGATTTGATGCATTCTTCAACAAGTTTTTTTCTCGATATTATTAATTGATTAGAAGTGCAGACAATGCAGGGTGTGTTTCATGGAGGGAAACAAATGATAATCTGAAAGTGACAGTTCTGGAAAATACATCACGGGTAGATGAACATCAAATCAGTTCGCAGTCGATGCGTCATTCAAAAAAGCAAGTTGCTCACTGAAGTTACAGTTTGTCTCGGCCCCAGCATCTGATGTCCCCTCTAATTCTGTGGTTTTAAAGCTTTGAAAAATAAAATTCTATTAATGGAATATTCTGGCAGATCCCTAGCATTTTTTAACATTTAGTTTTTAGATTGTCACCATTGAACTATAATGATAAACAATGTTTGACTTTTGAAAATCATATTGTAAAAGGATTACATTTATCGTAATTCTTATGTATAGTACAGGTTTGTGTACCATAATTTTGTTTTTCGATAAGTGTACGATGTATGACGTCATTTCTCAGTAACAAGATCCGGTAAGTAAAGTTTAGAGGGAATACTTTTGCGGACCCCCGAACATTATTTTTCGAACCTCTGTAGATCAACAGACCCTTGGTATGAGACCCCCCCCCCCTAATTCATAGCAGTAGCAAAGATTTTATGTTGTGCAATTTTTTTCATTGTGATACCACTCTGTGCACAGCGAATGTTTGTGCAAACTTGAAACTCGCTTCAGTCAATGACAACCTGAACGGAAGCCATATAAAGAGATTTCTTTTCTAGGATAAATATGGTCAGAACTAATTCTATTCATGACATCACTGACATTTTCACTGAAAAGCACCGAAATTAGAGTAAAACAAACAAAAACACACTGAACATCTGGATTCTAGATTCTAGAAGATTTTTTTCAAAAAATCAATGTAGAATTAACGGTAGGATAAGGAGTGCTGGAACACGCAATCATGTAAATAAAATGCACCCAAAATTAAAAAAATGATAGAGCGCTTCGCCATCTTTGTTTATTACGGGTATTTAATCAATGATATCCAAAAGTGGTATTTGAAAAACTGACTAAATTGTTACCAGAAACAGTTTGTTAAAATTTCATTTTCAATGAGTATAATTACAATATATTATTACACTTTCAATTATAAGTATGTTTATTTATTACTACATTATTTTAAGTATCTAATATTCAGTGCGCACATTGTGAGCTGGTTGCAAAACGTATGTGTGGGTGCAAATGCACACAGCATGAGGCGTTGGGCGACTACTGGGCGTGGGCGTATTGAGCGGCGACAACCGAGCATAGGGACTATCGAGCATGAAATATTCAGCGGAGGACTGACTGATCTTATAAAAAATATAAGAAATAGTGTTTTATCATTTGATAATATATGCATTTGTGTATAAGAGAGACACTGAAATATTGGTTTGCTTGCCTGTTGGAACTGGTGTCGCTCCTATGCAGTGAGTAGAAAGTGAATACTTGGCAGTTTGCAATTGGATGCGATTGGATAAAATGGACACACACTTCAAAACAACCGGACTTGAAAGATCGAAACAATACTAACCACTAAACACGTCCTCAAAAAAGTTAAAGATTTAAAAGACGATTTTTTTTTTAGCTTGACAATTTTATTATGCTTTTAAATTTTTCTTCCTTGGTGAAATATTGTTTCACTAAAACTCGTTCTTTCAGTTGTATCCGGAACAAAATATACGACAGTTTTTAGAATAAAATATAAACGTGGTCAATCAAGTACAGTCTGGTAATTCTTCTCTGAATAAAGTTACTTCAATTCATTTTCAACTTACAAACTTATCCTTCGAGATATAGCGTATACTTATATAAATAACGTTTTTTTTATCACTATATACAGATTGGCTTACACCAATAGAAATTGAAATGAGGAAATTAAATAAGAAATAGACGAACATTCCTTTCGAAAGTATACAATGGAGAGAAGGTACGTGATAGAATTTTGAATTTAGCTGGTGCAGTCAAAATTGCGACGGAATAATGGACAAGGTTGCGATCGGACTCATTGTGAATAATGAAAAAAGACTTAAGGATACACAATTTTTGACGCTTGATACCTACCTTTGAATGAAATGATCTTCTCATTAAGAGAAAAGGGATTATTAGTGTTCAGGAATTACTGCAATCATTACTGACAGAACTGTATAATGCTCATATTGATATGATTACATGAAAAAAATAGCTATATGCAAGGTTAGAGCAAACTTTTGTCAAGAAAAAATGAACTTGAACCGCACACCACACACACTATATATATATATATATATATATATATGAGAGAGAGAGAGGGGGGGAGTGAGAGCAAGGACGAGAGCTTAGTTTTTCGGCGTGGTATCTTATTTCTTGGAAAGTTGGCAAAATGAAACTTCAAGACCAGTGATAATAGGAGAAAAACAGAAAAGAAAATTGCCAGGTGTCAGAAGTATGCTCCGGTCAGTGCAAAAAATACGAGACACTCTGTCCATAGAAACAATAGTGTACCGACGGGATCGGGTAGCCGCCTCAGGTGATACCATTTAAGGGATGACTGCCTTAAAAATCAATATATTTTGTAATTTGATAAATTCAGAATGATTTGGCTTTGTTAACTCTGGAGTCAGGTACAATGATTATCTTTCCATTATGAAATAAAATCTCTGAATTATTTATTTTATATTTCATAGGTAGAAAAATTAATAAAAAACAATCTTTATTCCTAGAATTTGTAGATTAACAAAGTTCTGTGTTTTGTTAAATTCATTTTGGCTCAGGGTATGAAACAATCACGTTTCTTGATCTTCCTTGCATTAACTCGATCGAGAGTCACCTGTTTTGTTGGAGAGCAGTGTTGCCAAATTAATGATTTTTTGGACAAGATCTGATTCAAATTTATTCTGATTATCCGATAAAGATCTACGATAGCCGAAAGTCTGGCCAATTTTGAAACTAATTAGTAAGTTTGATAAAAGTAAATGTTCATTCTCATTATTAATTTGTTTCGGTTCTGAGTTATTTTATTTGATTAGTGGTCTTTAAATGAGTATATGAAATATTTTTAGCGATAAAGTTATCTGGGAATGAAAAAATTAAGCCGATTTCCGCCATTTTTAGTGTCAGGTTCAAAATATGGCGCTCGTTGTAAACTTTTTAAACCCCGCTCCTCCTCAACTCAATTTATTATTTTAATAACAAATCTATGCTGTTTATCGCTGCTATATCTTTTGAGAAAATACCTTTTGAGTTGATAATTCAAATATCATCAGATTAAAGTCAATTAGAGGAGGTCAAACATTTTTTCTTTCTCATTTTATCCATCTCTACATCTTAACATCTACCATGAGCTATTTTAGCTCTCCTCAACAACGATTGCAATTGTTGAATATCTTTTTTGGAAGTTTTTCTTGACACTATCGTAGTTCATTGACCCAATCTTTTACAGTCTTTAGTTCAAGATCAAAGTGTTGTATCTTTTTTTCCTTTCTTCGACCACACATGACAATAACTTTTCCACTTTAACTTTTCAACTCAAAATGTTGTTATAGTTGCATTTAATTGTTTTCTTCATCGATTTAATTTGAAAAAAAAACTCAACTATACGGTCGTATTTTGATTGTTGGTTTTTTTTTCTTGAATTTTATAAAACTATCAAAATAATCGAAATAATAACTCAATTACAAATACAAAACTATTTATTCTAATACAAAATTTTATAATAATGAGATGGAAAATCAGCAATAAACGACAATATATATATATATATATATATGTATATATACATATATATATATATATACATCTATATATATATGTGTGTGTGTGTGTATATATATATATATATATATATATATATATATATATATATATATATATATATATAAAGATAGAGAGAGAGAGGCTTACAAAACATTCCTTCGCTCATTGGCTAATGCTCTCTGTGTGTTTCCCACTCACTCACTCACTCACTCACTCACTCACACTCTCTCACATATATGCACGCATATTCTCTCACGTTCTTTCTCTGGAACACATTTCTCTCAAGCATTCACATTCAGTTTCTCAGACAAACAAACTCACATACATACGACTTCTCTCTCTAGTACATGTTCCCCCCCCCTCACAAACATGCCCTCTCTCTCATACACACACACACATACTCGCTCTTTCCGATTTAAATCTATGAGTGTTGTTTGTTTTGCAGTATCAACACTAGTCTTTAAATCATTATGCCTCTCACCAATTGACATCAGACTTCTCCTTGGTTTCTCATAAATGGTTACACAACGACACAGCTATTATCTATGTATTTACATGTATGATATTTGTTGACAATGTGAAAAGTCAAATTCTTCAGAAAACTAATAACTTACTGACATATTTCACTGTTTACAACTTCATCTAAAATCAAGTAACCTGCGGAACATGACAAATAATTGTAAATTTTTCCAAACAACTTGTCTTTCCACATTGTCATTCTCCTGTCGGATATCATTATCTGAATATTGATCTTTTATAGATATGGAAGACCGAAGCAATCGATGTATCGACTTATTAAATGGTTTTTAATCAAATGCAAGAAGCCTTTGATCGAAATTACTTGATCATTTTCTAGCATGAGAATACTGTTTTGAATTTCTGACTTTTCCATTTCACAAGGAAGGCTTTATATGCTGTACATACATTCATATTTAGTTGAATAAGATGGTATATACTATGCTGCGTTAATCATTCAAGTCAGTAACCCTTATTATCGATTGGCACAATTTTTGAGCCTTTCAAGATCCCCAAAATGGTGATGGTGGTATGTTTGGCTGATGGTTGGGATGGTTGGAAGTATGGGATATTGAGGTATAAGAGAGTGAGAGAGAGAGAGAGAGAGAGAGAGAGAGAGAGAGAGAGAGAGAGAGAGAGAGAGAGAGAGAGAGAGAGAGAGAGAGAGAGAGAGGGTGATACCTCTACAATTTCTCTGTGTGAAACTAGCGCTGGAGCCTTTTTTCGCTACGTAAAAACGAATAAGTGGCATAAAGTGAACTTTCACAAAGTGGGGGATATTTTTGTTAATTTATCGAATTTAATAGTACGTATGTGTGCGTGTGAGAGGAAGAGAGGGGGAGAGAGAGGAAGAGAGACAGGGGGAGATAAAGGAAGAGAGAGTGATAGATATATGTTCGGTAAATATATCATAGAATCAAATCCAACGGTTCTTTTCTTCTATGCCCTATGATCCTACCTGGTCGTCACATTCGAGATTTTCAAGACGGTCATTTTTAGATTATCTTTATGTTGGGGATGTGTTGCTTTTTCGGGATATATCATTTTACATATTGTTAAACGCAGACCAAAGAAAAAGGAACGTCTTTTCGAAGTTTTAAGGAAATGACCGTTATAGGATATGGCCTGGATATGATTGCTTGTTTACTTATCTAATATCGATTTGATAACTGGGAACCGGAGAAAAACGGACGTTTTTTTCGTAGCTCTGAATTAACCGTTTTAATGAACGCACCATGTCAAAAGAATGGATTCAGTGTACACCAACTGATCACAACTTTGAACAATAAGTGGAGGCAATAGGAGTGAGAAAATAACCAGTCCAGGGCATCACTTGTCCTGGGTACGAAAAGGCCTGCGCTTCACGAATTGGCTTCGGGGAAATCATCCAAATTGCAGAAAAATAAACAGACGACCCTCTTCTTAGAACAAGTAACAGGACCTCATCAAGTTTGCAAGAGTGAATATTGCTCTTTCCAAACAGATTACGAAACTCAAAGCTCCTGGATTTGGGTAATCTCATCATCGTCATCAGACTTTTAGCGTCAGTCGTTGAACGTAGACCTGACCCGGGATTCGCCAGACATTTTTTTTATGGGTGTCGCAGAACCAATACTTCCCGAACTTGTCTAGTTCGTCTAGCCATCTTCTATTTTGCTAGTCACAGTTTCGCGTATGATCTCTGGGTATCCACTTTGTGAGTCATGGTGTCCATTGATTGTTGGACATTCTTGCAACATGCCCTTTGAGTTTTCTAATGGATTCTTTGATACCCCTGACTCCCGTTGTTTTTCTAATATATTGCGCCGTCTTGTGATCTCTGTATGTGAAGCTGAGCATGATTCTCTCATTTTCACATTGCATGGTTCTCAGGTTGAGGATTGATCTTTTGGTTATGTCCCGTGTTTCAACTCCGTAGGTGACTATCGAGAGAATGCATCGGTTGTAGATCCTTCTAATTAGAACTAATGGGATTTTCTTGTTCTGAAAGGTTGAGCTTACCCCACCGAAAGCTTGCCACGCTAGAACCATGATTAGATTGAAAGCAAACACACGCCTAGAAGGAATAGAAACAAAGCTAATGACGAACATGTTATTACTAGCTGCAGCCTGAGATGCATCTCCGCGCATTAGGTACATTTGTCTGGCCCTGCCGACCCATTTCGAAACTATCCTTTCAACTCCCCAATCCCTGCTTTGGTTTTCGATGTTCCAATCTATTCATTGCTTCATGGAAACCACGCGGAACAAAGGCAAACCAGACAGAAAGGAAGAAAACAAAGATGCCAAAGACCGAAAAAAAAAAAAAAAAATGACAGAGAAAGGTAAAAATAGTTAGAAAATACAGGAAAAAGAGACGCAATAAAAATCTAATGGAAGTGCAACATGGGTGGCGAAATGAATTGCTGAATCAATAAGTAAGGAAAATAAAACTAAAAAAAAATACATGAAAAGACTTTGAAAAAAAGAGGAAACAAAGATAGTAATACAATTAGATTAACCGACTCTCTTCGCGTCTAAACATTCTTCGGTCTTTTTTTTCTGTAGAGTTCTTTATCTTTCTGGTTCTTTTGCCACATTCTTTCGTTTTTTTTCCCATCATTCTCTGATTTTCTTCCTTCCTTCTTCCTTTTCCTTTTGTTGCATTCTTTCTTTCTCTCCTCCAATAGGATTTCTTCTTTGTTTTGGTTTCTTCCTATCTTCCTTTCTTTCTTTCTTTCTTTCATTCTTTCTTTCTTGTGTGGCATTCTTCTTTTCTTCTATGTTTTGTTCAATTTGTTCCCTGCCTTTCCCTTTCTCTCTTCCCTTTTATCATTTTTCTCTTCCTATCACCCTTCCTTCCTTCCTTCCTTTTTTCCTTTTATTCTTCCTTTCATCGACTTTATTTTCATTACTTTTCCATCTAGTAAGTTTTTCTCTTCCTTGCATCGATATTTCCATCCAAATCTTCTCTTCCTAACCTTGATCTCTTATTTATTATTTCGTCCCAATATATCAATTCTATTTCACTTATTCCTCTTACTTTCAATTTCCTTCATAACTCTTCGATCCATATCTTCTATAAATCGGTGCCACGATTTCATAAACCATTTTGCAGATGACTAATATTTCCGTCATTGCAGTTCTGTTGCTTACTCAATGAAAAAAAAATCTGTTTTATTGGAATTGATGGGATCTCAGTTCTATCTGTGAGTCAAGTCTTTTATCTAGCAATGGATTAATTGGAATGAATAACCTGCGATGGAATATCTCACTATGGATAAAAGTTTTTATCTACCAATGGATGAATATTGCACTTATTTCGTTCTGTAGTAAATGGGTCAATATACTTTCCTTCCTGTAAGCCTCCACGAATTGATCACATCCTTGGTTCAACGAAGAGAGATAAAGGTCCCTGTATGGCCAACTACCACCGCTGTTCAATCTTCACAAAGATTGGAATTCCTCTTTAATTCTTCAATATGAATAAATTGCATAATTCTCTTATTTTTCCAACTGAAAGTGACAACCGACAGTAACCGCAAATACCCAAACTAAATATCGTTCCTGTTAAATGCTGCTCTATTTAGAGCTAGACCTTCCGGTTTCTTTCTGTTTTTTTTCCTATGTTTTTAATCTATAAATCTATCTATAAACCAGTGAAGAGCCGGTGAACTCAGTTTGATCTTTACCTGGCTAATATCATTGAGAAAAGTATGATTCTGCTACCCTCTACAGAGAAGAAAATGTGCTTGCGGACGCTTAGGCTGACCACTCTTCCATAACTATCTAACTCATCCAGGCAAAAATAGTAAAATGCAATTACACTCATAGTAACACTCTCACACGCACACACACACACACACACATATATATATATATATATATATATATATATATATATATATATATATATATATATATATATATGTGTGTGTGTGTGTGTATGTGTATATGTGTGTATAACAATACATATATACGAATATATATATACAAATATATATATATATATATATATATATATATATATATAGAGAGAGAGAGAGAGAGAGAGAGAGAGGGGATGTGTGTGTGTGTGTGTGTGTGTGTGTGTGTGTGTGTGTATGAACCCATCGCAACCCTTTTCTAGCTAGGTTTAAAATTGCAAGTTAGGTTGCTCTTCCTAGCTTTGGAGAGGCAATCAATCTAGGAGAAGGACAACTCTGATTCCAAACTAGGGAGTGAGGCTCCCTTGATGCTGTTGTATGCTGACTTTGCCATCTTTCCGAGAGATCTTGCAATTAAGTTGATGCCAAACGTATCGCACTCTGCTCCCCGTTAGAATCAACAGATTTCTGACAACTTGAAACAAGCACACAGAATTCTGATGTCCAAGAATCAATGCATCCTTCGGGGGCGTTTTGATCTAATGCTTGTTGAAAACTTTCTTTCACAGGAAGTGTTCGAAATGCTTGTAATAGTGGTAGTCGTTCGGGGAGAGGTCTGGTGAGTAAGCTGGATTAGGTTAGGTTTTGTAGCCTAGTTCTTTCAATTTCTGCGGGGTCATTCGTGCTACATTTGTTCGGACGTTGTTGTCGCGGAGAATTTGTCTTTTCCAATTGACCAATGTCAGGCGTAAAGATGATAGTTCTTGGTGCATTTTGTCGATTTACTGACAATACATCTTTGCTGTGACGGTTTCACCAAGATTTCCAGAGTTTATGTTGAATTATTCCTATTGCCGGCTATCAAACAGAGACCCAAATATTCTTGGGATGCAGGTTTGGTTTTGGGAAGTTTTTTGGTGCCCCACAATTGTCCAGCCACTGCGCAGAACGTTGTTAATTGATGTAAAGAATGCATTTTTCGTTGCGTCACAATGCGATCAAAAAATAGATCGTTTTGTTGGCAAAAAAGCACACTTGGTTGATATAACGGGGGATTTCCGCTGCTTTACGCCCCATTTTGAACTCATACAACAAACTTGATCAGATTCGCTTTTCTCGTCTTTGGTTTGACAGTCTCAAATAGACCAGAATGAATAAAGAAAAGAAATCGTTTAGCTTAAATAGATAGCGCAGAAACCACACTTTAAAATGGATATTCCATGAACATAATTTATTTCTAAATAAGCTTCAAAGTTCAAAATAATAAAAACCAGACTTAATTTGCACCAACCTAATAACATGGTGAGGGGTCCCCCGCTTTCACTTCGGTACGGCCCTGACACTAACGGTGGAAGACACAATAATCAACGAACAATCATACGAAAAAAACAAACAAACAAAAAAAAAAAACAAGCGAGGAGTGTTTAATCTTCAGAGTTGAAAATTAATAGGTGTTTGTTTTTTTCTTCTTCTATTTTCAACAGTTTAAAGAGGAGATGATTCGGTACTTCGAGTTGTTTACGTTTTTTTATTAATGATTTTGACACTTCCGTCTGTTTTATTTCAACGGTAACTAATGAATAGAACGATGGAACGATTGGAAAGAAAGAATAAGCCTCACTGAGAATCAAATTTGTACATAAATCATACAATAAGTATTCAAAACTAAAAAAGGTTTATTACTTATTTAACCGTAGCTTAACGAAGGGTGCGCTGGAAAAGAGATAAATTAATGTCTTTCTCGAGGGCATTTGTGAATAGTGAAAGCAGATTGTCACAGCCGCTCCTCCATCTACGGTAAAGTATGTCAAATTTAAAATCAAGTCGTCAAATGCATGATGAACATTACGATATATTGAGCGTATTATCTAGTCATGTAGAGGTGTGGGTGACGAGCCCAGTTCAAAATCTGAACGACACCATTAGGGAAGGCATGAATCCATCGCTTCTCTCCCCCCCATGGCAATGTTTAAAATGACAGGACACACTGGACTCTGTAACTTTGAGAGGCAACCTATTTAAAAAGACCACTAACTTCCTGAAAACCCATATGACCATACAATTGTCATGGAAGGAGTAGGAAAATGCCTTTGTCCAGCACTGGACCTTGAATGACAGAGGATCCTACCTCTTGGTACTGAATGGGATGATGGATAGTCGATAGCCACACTGAAGAGTTGTAATACAACGAAACAGCTGTCTGTGAATGACATAATTATATATATATATATATATATATATATATTTATATATATATATATATATATATATATATATATATATATCGGAATAAAATACAAATTATCTAAAATATATTGATTATGATGAACTTGAAGTGATGAACTACACATGTAGAGGTAGTCTTAATTATCACTTTTTTTCGAATCCACAATTCAACCGTTTTCCCCTCCTGTGATTTAGTCGACTTTTCTTCAAGCTGAGAAGAGACCTTTGATCCCCTCGTCAAAAGCATCCGGATGTTAAGGTGCCTTTTCTTTTTCAATGCGCAATGGCGACTGCGCACGTCCGCTTATTTGCTCTCGGCTTTTTACATGTCTGGATTTCTCGACGTTCTCAGCCTTTTTTCTCTTCTTATGGGCAATTGTGTACACGTGTGGGTATAACATTCGTTCTAGTGTGTCTGCTTGTCCGTGGCAAATCATTATGTGATATTTAAAGTTTACCTTTGAGTTCATACCAGTGCATATCAACAGAAATTTTGAAAGATGAAAGCGTCTTCATGAAATTCGTGCCCCATTTGCTCACTAAAAATTAGAAAAAAATCTACAAACGAACCACGCCACGATTAAGTTAATAACCTCAATTCACTTTTACTTGGGTGTTAAAGAACCAATCTAATACGATTCATACTCGAGAAACTACTAATATATACTTTATAATTAAGTTAATTGAAATTAAATTTGAATAAAATAAAATATTCCGATTTACTAAGTACGGTCTTAAAAACACACACACACATATATATATTCCGACAAATTCATTTAAAATCTGTCATATTATAAATCAATTTCCTAATATATATATATTTGAAAATGGATATATAATCCAACAGATTAATATGGAATTTGTCATATTATATATCCATTTCCTAATAATATAGTTGTCTGTGTTGAGAAACCACAGTGAAGACATGGGCAGCGAATGAACAAGATAAAAATGTCAGGATTAAGCAGTTACGTTGGCCTTCACCTCTCCGCCAGACTATTTAGCTCAATCATAAGAGCGACGCTACGAGGTTGCAGGTTCGATTCCTGCAGCAGCTCCATTTTTCCAATTGTTTAATCTATTCACCCTATCCAGGCCACTTGACATATCCTCCATGTATTAATGAGAAGTCATCTCAAATAGAGTACAGCGCATTCATTATCACACGCATATATATATATATATATATATATATATATATATATATATATATATGTGTGTGTGTGTGTGTGTGTGTGTATGATTTCATGCAACTACTGCTACGAAAACAGGAGCATTGCCAAAAAAATCTTTCTTCGAATGATGATACTGCACGCAAGCTGGGTTACGTGGCTTAAATATCAGCGTGACCAACCGAAGGCGCTTAAGCAATACCCCCTCATATCATAATACTTTTTTTTGTTATCCGACACATGGAACCTCTGCCCAATCTTGAAGTCTCTAAATATATTCCATCATTTCTGGTATAGACACGTGTGTGTGTGTGTGTGTGTGTAAGTACAAAAATTGACTCTTACTTGTTGACAAAATAATTGACATCTTTGTGATGCAGGGAGATTTGGAGAAGAGAAAGGAAGAAAGGTAAAAAGAAAATTACTAAAACAGATTGAAAGGAAAATGTGAGTGGACGATTGATCTTGTCTGCTTCCAAATGTTGGCTTTCTAACGTCTGAATACTTTTCATCAGATATTGTTACAGTGGGAAAAAAAAGATATCTGCTAGACACAAGGGGAATAAGTCGCGAGAGTAATATACTGTGGCTTGTGTGCGCAGTCACTTCTCTAATTGCTTCGCAAGAAAAAGAAGTCCCTGAGTTATCTAAATAATAATAATAATAATAATAATAATAATAATAATAATAATAATAATAATCTTGGTAAGGTTGGGACGGTACAAACCACGGTGCGCTGCTCTGTTACATAAGGAAGATGAGTAGTGGGCTGGAGACCTGAGGAGACTTAATGTCATTCGGCCTTTAGCGACCCAAACCAGACAATTGATGAGAAGCCTGAGAGACAGAGAGGGGGTAGGATGGGCTGGAGATTTGAGGAGACTCGAGGCTGTCATTCAGTCTTCAGTGACGACCACCAGGCAATTTCTGTGAAAATGATGATGATGATGATGATTGACAGAACCCAGACAAACAACAAATGCCACCCATGTGAAGAAAGGAATGAGACTGCACACTGCAGTGAATGTAATAAACTAGCCTAAAAGGCTACAACAAGGTAGCAACTGTTATGTACGAGGAACTATTTAAAGGATTGGTATTCGACCACGTAGACAAACGGTACAATCAAAAAATAAAAGCCATCCTGGAAAATTGAAGTCGCAAATTACTCTGGGACTTCAACATCAAAACCGACCATCTGATCCAACCAAGAAGACCAGGCCTGGTAGTAGAGGACAATGAAAAGAGAAATTTCCAAATAATAAACATGGCTGTAACTGCAGATCACGGGGCTGGAGACCTGAGGCGATTTGCTGTCACCCTTGCGACGATCACGAGGTCACATGTGTGAACATGCCGATAGTAATAATAGAACACTTAAAATGTGTGGGTATCAAATCAACACCTGAAAAATGAATGGCTTTTGGAGATGGAACCACAGGAAATCTGCAATAAAATACGAAAAGAACCAACGTGATACATGGCAAGATGGAAACGGAATTTAAGCATATTGGTCTGAAACTAAACCTTGAACATTTGTTTAAATCTTCTCAGTACAAGAGAAGATTTTCGAAGTATAGAAAACTGAGAGTTTCCCGCTTGGCTGGGCCATCACCAGCTAAACATAATTTGCAATGAGGAAAAAAACAAACAAACAAAAAAAACAAGCAGAAATGGTGGGGATTCGGTTGAGGGGGACAAGAATCTTCATTATGATTTCAAATTTCATCTCCTCATCCGTATCTTGACTAAATGGGGGGGGGGCAGTTTTTGTAGCCTATAACATCCGTTGGATTTTGTTCTTCACTTCATTTCACTCGCTCGCTTGGAAAAAAGGAAAAAAAAAACACCCAATCTGACGGTTCAAAATGAGTATGCCGATTAGCAGCACAGTGATGGCTAAGTGGTTAAAACCGATAACCATGCCCGCACAGGTTCGTCGCAGGCATATTTACATAAATTCTAATTTTGGTTTGAGCCTCTATTAAATTCAAGAACCGAATAAACATTTTTTTATGAATTTATCCGTATTTTTTTTTCTTGAGAAAATGAGAAGGGTCCAATTTTAGGTTCGCCAATAACATCCGTTGGATTTTGATCTATCTGCATGGATGTTTTTGTGATTTCTGGATCTGTGTATAAGCCGCGAATCGACTTTCTCTTAATGAAAGGATAGGCCTATATCTATATCCAAACTTCGCTTCCTTTCACTCGCTCGATTGCTTGTATGAGAAGAAGAAGAAGAAGAAGAAGAAGAAGAAGAAGAAGAAGAAGAAGAAGAAGAAGAAGAAGAAGAAGAAGAAGAAGAAGAAAGATAAAAATTGAGATGGCGAACTGATAAGTGGAATGGCGGTGAAAACGTTATATTAGATATATTATACAATGTATTGCAGAAATTATTTTTTATTCATTTATTTCTATCATTTGATAGATGAAGTATTATAAATCATTATAATTACTACAAATAGAAAGCAACTGAAAAATTGACAATAAGGTAAACAGTAGTCTAAAAACTAATAATAATGAAATACAATTCGACTTCCATTATATATTTTATAACATAGTCATAAGTAACAGAAAAGTTGGAACAATAGCAATAACACCTATTATTCCATCTACTTATCTGTCGGCCAGTCTTTTCATTTAGGTGGTGTTTACGAATGTGCTTTTGTCTTACTGTGTGTATATGTGCGTGTATGTGTTAGTGTTTGTATGAATGATGGCAAAATGATTTTATCCTAGCAATGACAAGAAACACGACGGAATGAAAGCTTGTGAAAATGCAATTAAATTGCAAAAACTACTTTACAACTTTTTTTCTTTAAATGTTAAGTGAAGATGGTTTAAATCATCATACGAGGGATACCAATACCACCTCTGCCCCACCATCATTAGCATAGCTAGGGGGCGCTCCCTTGGAGTACATTCTTAAATAATGGCGCCTTTCCATCAATTCTTTTTAAGCTTTTTAGTTCACTTGAATGAAAAGAGTCGAATCTCATTATATTTTTCTACCTGAAAAAATGTAAAGCAATCAAATAACACAAGTTTTTATTATGTTCTGATTTTAATCACATTATAGATTTATGAGTCTATTGTAAAACTTTATTTCATTGTGTTTTGAATTTAGATACAAAATAACAATTAAACTTAATAAACAATTAGACTTTAAAACTATATCTTCTGGGTATTTTGATTTCAAATACAAAAGTACCTTTTTATGTGTCCCCCCCTTACTTTAGTACTTATCCACACCATTGACCGTCACCATGCTGATTTTAAAGGCATAGAAACCCTTCCCACTGGAAAGCACAGTGCAATACATTTTTTTTCATCCTGAATTTACTCCATTTGGCCTTGATGCGCACTCTGCTAAGCTTTGTAAATATCAATAAAACAACAGAAAATGTCAACGCAGATTTCAGAAGAGAAAAAGTAAATAAAAAGCACATCTGATTAGGAAATCCTGTTGCCATGCCAACGCCGCCTGAGAGACGGCTCGTTTCAATATCTGCCCCCGATGCCGCCAGCGAATCGGAAGGTTATTGAATCAATAGCGAGATTTGCTTCCGTCGTATTGTTGGCCACAATACCCTTGATCCCGACTGTTGACGAGCGGTATTTAGACGGCCTTTCAGACTGTCACATCTCGCGTTTTCCCGGCCTCGCAGCGAGAGGTCGACTCGAGTGCATGCCTCTACCGAGTAATGACGTCACAGTATTGTCAGTAGCTGCAGGTTGGCCGGCAATAATATTAATTCACAATCAAAAGATGATTTAGAAATGCAACTTGTCAATCTTGACTAATTTATTTGGCTTAGCTGACTCTTCTCAAAATGATACCGAACGTTGTTGATTAACTCAATGTATGCACACATAAAGTCAGGCTTGTATCTTTGACAAGGAAAAGTAATTAACGTCTTCAAGAGAAAATAAGCGAAAATACAACATAATAATCTATATAACAGGTTTGGTTTGCGACTCAATAGAAACTGTCAGGTGACCAATGTCTTTAGGTAGTGTGTTGGGGTTGATCATTTAAAAATGGGAAATCGAGGAACAAATTACGCCTTTCGCCATTTGTGAGACAGTGATCATTGGAAAAAAAGCGTTAATACTGCTTGACGTAAGGTAATGGTCCAATTCAGCATATACTTACATCACAAATTGAAGCTAACATTAAAAACTAAGGGAGTTATTTGAAAACCTTTCAACGACATAATAATGGATAAGTGTTTAATTTTTCAGCCCTCTAACTCCATTGGTGTTGCCTGCACACGTGCTTCATACATACCAAGCCAGAGAGATAGCAAGCCAGCCAGACCAACTTGAAAAACTAAAGAACCTATGCCGACAGTTTTGGTTGACGGTTTCTAATGCAAGTATGTTTCGACTCATCTGCGTGTTATCCTTTAGTAGGTGTAGTGGTGTGTTGTAGTCAGAGATATTGAATTAAGGTATCCCTAAAAGGCACTTAGTGAAAGAAATAAAAAGAAAAAAATGATGATTAAAGTGTAGGGTCTGTTTTGTGCTCACCCCTATTTATATCATATTGACCGATTTGTTAAATGAGATTCCTATCGAATGCTTAATATAGTGTAGTTTCTCTCATTCTCTTATTTGAAAATTGCGTGAAGAAATCGGGTCCATTCTGGCCACATCAGGTTTCACTAATTTTTAATGGGTCACAGGGTTTTCTGGTATCAGCTGATAACTGCTTGGCTTTAGCAATATGCTCTCCAGTAGCTTTTAGAAAAAACAAAAACATTCATAATATCCATGAAAATGCCGAGGATTTAATCGAAATAAAGGAGTAACATCATTATAGGTATTGGGGTAGCTTAGATTCATCATCATAATCAGCTTTTAAAGTCGTTCTTGCACGCTGGCCTCATCCAAGGTCTGTTGTTGCAAGTGTGAAACTTGGTGAGCGATGGGCCTTACCTTGGCACGCTGGCCCATGAAGCGTTGAGGGGTGTCTTAAGCGAGTAGTTAATTCTTGGCCACCTCGACTAGATTAAACTTACTTGGTATCATCCTAAAATCTTTAAATGCATGTTATCTTTTTGATTACATTCGTTAAAAGAAAAAAAAAGTTGTTTTCTTGAGCTTCGGAAATTATTTTTAGTCTTAATTCACGTATCAGATTTGCTACTTCAGATTTAATAAAGCTTTTGAAAGAGTTGAATCTCGAAGTTAGGCAGTGACTAAACCCGTAAGAACAATAAAAAAAATTGCCATTTTAACAACATGTCTCGAGAGACTGTTTTCAACCACTGAAATCACAAGATTTTCAGGGACTGGAGCAGTAACTGTATGTTCGTGATCACTCATGTTCATCGATTCAATTGACTGGTCTTTTCAATCTGATTGCCGTATTTTTCAATTTGTTTGCTCTATCTTTTTTTTTTTGTTGCTTTGCTGACCCTATTGTTTTATCTATTTGCTATACTTTTTAATTTACTCTGGTTCTGCATTTAGCATTCACGTTATCGCTCGAAAGAATCCGACGGTCTCTATTGCGTTAATGAAATAGGTCCATACGTTCTTTTATATAAAGAATCATAAGAGGCGATGATATGTTTTATTAGGAGGTCATGGTGGGAATATAACACTTAGAAATGAACTCATGGCGATTCTTCAAGATAAAAAACCCGTACGTCTTATCTTGATGTTGTGCAACGACAACCAAAGATCTTTCTTTCGCACATTCTATCATTCAGGTCCATCAAAATGTTTCAGTAATATCTCGGCAAGATTTACCCCATTTAGCACTGACTCACTATAGTGCTCTTTTAAAATATTCTTGATAAATCTAGTCATGTTAAATTTTCAAAATAAATAAGGAATAGTAGAAGACAGCCTAATGGAGTATCTCTCAAATAATTCTATACCGTACACTTTGGTTAATATGCCTTGTGTATGAGAATAAACACATACACGTACACTATAATTCATCATTGATCATTGACACCTAATGATATTCATCAGTTCAACCAGATGAGATACACAGCACTAATCCTTTTCATCTTGTTCAGCCTCGACAACTGCATCATATATTTTAAAATAATGAAAATGACCTTGACTGGAAGCGTAGCAGCAAGGCAAAGAAGGGTGTTCTTTGTATGCTATTTTTGCTGTATTGTGATGACCTCGTTTAGCACTATATCGTTTACCGCTGTTTTAAGGAACGTATCTAGAGTGCTAACCGAGATACTGATGTATTGTAGACCATATATTGTTATGTCTTCAAAAATGTTTTCTTTAGAGCAAGATGTTCTCTGGTCAGTGGTCAGTGGAAAACTTCTTCAAGAACACCAGGTGATTTATTATCATAGGTTTGTGTCAGATTTATCTAAGATAGCCAATATATATATATATATATATATATATATATATATATATATATTAACATCTTTCCGTCTGTTCCACTTTGTAGGCCACAACCTGGCATGAAAGGAGCTGAAATTTTGCATTGCGTTACATATTTTCGTAGTTTTGGACATATGACGTACGTAAAGGTTTCATGGAATAATTTGATTTTCCATGAAACTATAAATTTAAACTAGACCAAGACTTTTCCCTTCCGGAAGTTTCTACCTTACGGACTTCACTTCGACCGATTCACCACCTGTTCAGATTAAAGAGGACGGACATCCGACACTACAATGACAGTCTACCTAAGCAAATGAACGCGCTCAGTACCCCTATATGCGTATATAAATTATATTTCCTTCAAGTTATTTTGAAGTTATGATTTGAAAAATCAGTCTAAAGGCTTTCGTTTTTGTCTCATGCGTGTAGGAGAAATTTGTATTTTCACGGGTGCTGTTTTCATTTTCAGTACCAATTTATCTTCATATATTTCCTTACATTTTTCAAAATTAATAATCAGTCGAAAGGCCTTTCAGGTCTGGGAAGTAAAAGAGGAAATCAGTTAGGATCTTGCAAAAATATGTAAATAAAATTGTTACTACGACAATGACGACGTGTCTTCGACTAGCCAACAGCAACCCACTGAACTAGGAAAATACGAGATTTTATGTGATATACTGAACAAACTACTCGGTCTTTTATCTACGTATTGAATCGATTACATCAATGTTTATGAACTTATCTACTGAATGTACTAATATTGTCTTGGATTAATGTTTCAGTGTGTTTCTTTAGTTCTTAAAGATTATTATTATCTGATGGTTTTCATTTTTGTCTCACGTTGGTGGGAGAAATGTATATTTTCATAGAAGCAGGTTTTAATCTTTTTCATTTTTAATACTGATTCATTTTATTATATTTCTTACACTTAGTTTTTTTTTTAAGAAAAGATACTTTTCCTTAAAGAAACTAAAGCATTTAGACTGTTTATTTGTTTTTTTTTTCAGTTATTACTTTTTGTTGAAAATTTTCATGTTTGAAATCATTCACAATTTTTGTTTGGCAATCAGAATATTTCGAAATATCATTTTTGCGAAAATCTGACAGGATGAACAAAATAAAAACACGATACACAAGGGAACACTGCAATAGACGTCTGGAAATAAGAAAAAATTACATTTTGCATCCTATATTTGTCAATTTCTTTTTATGTTTTCACAACAATTTGAAAAGGTAAAATTGTACTTTTTTTAGGTGATTATACCAATACTTTCCACAACTAAATAGGGTCATTCGGTGATTATAATAGTATTTCCTGCAGCTACATTGCTATAACAAGCGCACAAGGTGCGCATCTTCTTAAAGTAATTTATTCCAATTATTGCTAATCCATATAATTGTATTTATTTAAGGGATATAGAAAAAAAAAGGCAACATCGGATATTTCTGCTAGTATATATATATATATATATATATATATATATATATATATATATATATAAGCTCAAGCTTCCGAGAGTACATGACAGACAGAATATTATTCAAGTTCAAAGTAATAAAAATTCAATACGTTTAATCTACTAGTAGTAAATTTCGCGTTGTATGCTATACTTCAAACAGTGCAGGTATCGATGTAGTACGGTTAAGGTATTGCTGCTAAAATTAATGTAAATAAGTATAACCCCAACACAAAGAGCACATCAAATTATTACAAGAACTTGAGCAGTGCGGTTTTGAAGAGCACGGAAAGTTTTGAAAAGAATTAACCACACTAGGCAAGGTATATCTGTGCACTCTCTTTCTCTTTCTCTTTCTCTTTCTCTTTCTTTCTTTCTTTCTTTCTTTCTTTCTTTCTTTCTTTCTTTCTTTCTTTCTCTCTCTCTCTCTCTCTCTCTCTATATATATATATATATGTGTGTGTGTATATATATATATATATATATATATATAT
Source organism: Thysanoteuthis rhombus (assembly GCA_963457665.1). Lineage (NCBI taxonomy): Eukaryota > Metazoa > Mollusca > Cephalopoda > Oegopsida > Thysanoteuthidae > Thysanoteuthis > Thysanoteuthis major. The sequence continues at coordinate 30,945,819 of OY735205.1, forward strand.
ATATATATATATATATATATATATATATATATATATGTATGTATATATATATATATATATATATATATATATATGCAGAGAGAGGGGGAGAGTTTTTACTAAGTGCGCCAACAAATCAATTATTGCTAAAATTCAACAAGAGAAAAATGGCGACTTGGAAAAAAGACTGAGTGCCATATTTAGCCTCGTTTTGAGGAAAAAGTCACAACTGTTTTCTACTTTAAGTTGAACACAGGTGTAAACTTGAAATCTGAAGCAGGTCTAATTAAATCAGGTAGATAAAAGGTCAATTTAATTTTAGAAATGGAAAACTAATTAGTTTGTTTCCTGCTAATCAAGACGTTGCCAGCTGAAGCAATTAAGTTGTAAGTTAATTTATTTAACAAAAGCGCAAGAACAAAAATACGTGGGAAATTGACACTTGTAAATCAAGAGAGAAAAAAAGAGGGAAAAAAGAATGAGAAAGAGAGGGCAAAAAGAAAAGAGAGAGGGGGGCTCGTACAAATACGTAAACATACTGAGAGAGGATGAAGGCGCAAAAAGGAGAGATAGAGAAAAGGATAACAAAGAGATGGATGACAATAGTAGTTGTGTAGAGAGTTATAGATAGAGACTCAGACAGTCAGACAGATGGACAGACAGATGGACAGACAGACAGAGTGATAGGGATAGATAGATAGGGAAGAGTAAAGCGTGTTTCTGAAAGATTAAAGGCTCTCTCCTTTTTGACAACGGAAAGTGGAAACATTAAATAATTTTGCATTATGAATATGATATTATAAAAGAAAGTAGAGCCTTTACAATGACCACGGATTTAGCTGTCCCTGCCTGGGGTCCACATACTACAAGATTCTTGGTCTCAGCTTTCTTCAAGTTTTGCAATATTTAAAATTTGGACAAGCCCCCAAACTGGTGTCTCTCACTTCACGTGCTTTTTTTTTACCAATAGCTAGACGGATTCATATCTCACCTTTGGGCATTAGTACCAGTCTAGGATTGAACTGGGTTTGCCTATTCCTCTTTCCATGACGCCACCAGCACTTCCTGTATGATAATTTCACTCGGTTTAATTTTAAGGTTTCCGATAGTTAGCATTAAATTACGACAATTCAGCGAATCACCCTCTGTCAAAATGCATAACCGTCGCAGAAGGCTGATATTTATGTTTCAAACGAAGACGCGGGTGTTCTAATGTGACACGTTTATCCGGTTAATGTAATTATAAAAATGAGATGAAGACGCCAGTTTACTGGAAAAGCATCACGACGAAAGCCGTGATAAGAACGCGCGCGCGATGCTGTCACACAGATTATAACTAGAGGGCACACAGAGAGCGCATATCTCTGCCAACACCATACACTAAATAACAACTGTATGAAAATCAATTCATATTCAGCTACTTTACGGATGGGACTGGGTAACTTTCGATTTTCCATATTCCCGACGAATGTCTTAATATATGAAAAAATGTCTCTCAGTCAAAAAAGAAAATTACTTGATCCACCTTAAATTAGCCCATAGTCGACCATTCCTCAAAATGTGATTGAAATTCATCGAGAACTTTTGGAGATATTATGTTGACCAACAACAGTGAATACATATATCTCTTCCACCTTCGTTGATAGTGGTAAAGGATAAATCTTCTAAAATGGGGGATTTGAAAAGAAACTCGCCGGAGAATTCAGTGCATACAGAGTGGGTGGAAAAAAACCCTCCAATTGAGAATTACTAAGAACTTTACTATTAATCGGACGGTTTCTCTTAATTTTTGGGATGAGGTATTATTATCATTATTATTTCTATTACTATTCGGACTATCCTCATCTTGGTTGTTTTTCATAGAACGTTTCGGCCGTTGTACTCTACTTCGTTACTTCCCCCACACCTACCAGATGATACCTGATAAAGGCTGTAGAGTACAACGGCTGAAACGTTGTATGAAAAACAACCAAGATGAGGATAGTCCGATTAACAATGAAAATAATAATTGGACGGTTGTTGTCAAACCAACTTTACTTTCGACCATACAATGGTAGAATGCGCCTGCTGTGTTGAAATTCAAAGTTGTCCACCCATTTTCGTAAGCGTTTCAGTATGATCCCGATAGCCCTTCGCAGGAAGCCCGGTGGTATGTTGGTCATAACAAGTCGAATGTGCTTCTCCAGTTGATCCTCAGTTTGCTATTTGGTGCGGTACTCACCTTCCTTTGTCCACAATCATAGGAAGAAGTCAGGGAAATAGAGCAATATCTACAAAAGCCAGATAACATTTCTAATAACAAGTTAATTCTCACCCACCTTACATATCATAGATAGATCGATCAAGAGACTGTATAAGTTGTGAACTTTTTGCATATTTTGCCATAGATTTAGTCTTTGCATCTCAAGCTGTGAACTAAATTTACTTGAATTTCAACTAGTTATTTATGTATTGCTTTATACAATGGATAGACTTTTAAAAAATACGTCAAAACATCTATCCACTCTGATGAATAAACATTTAGTGACCCAGTATATGTAACACTGTTTTAAAAGAATTTACAATAAAAATGGCTTGTAAATCTTTTTATATATACTAGCTGTTTATGTAATCGTTGATACAAGAGACAGGATTCACTGAACAGATACACCAAAACTTCGGCTCATTCTGATGATTACACATGTGGTGATAGTAAGTACAAAAAACAGACATGGAAAGTGAGGGTAGATCAAATTTTCCACAGGAAATTTTAAACTGTTATTATCCAGATGACTGGAATGCTTCCTTTGAGTCAAAGATTTTAAAAGTAGTGAAGGGATCAATTAATCATCATCAGAATCATTTTCGTTCAGAAACCCAAATTTATCTCATGATCAGCCACCAAATTAAATGATTCTAAATATGCAAACTGATTTCGGGCCTTGACCATGTCCAGTACAAGTAATATCTTTTGCCCTGCTTTTGCCACTTCTTTAGCCTGTGTAGTGGTTTTATCTCTGTATCTTGTGGAATCACAACTTTTTCAACGACAGATGGATCAAAAAGGTGTAATAAGTTCATATATCAGTACACTTACATAAAAGTTTTGTTTATTGACTATTGAAATGTTTTTTGTCTAATTCATTCCATTTTTACAGTCGGTGTGCCACATACGTCATTTGTATTTCTTACCGTGTCGTCATTTAATAAAGTTTGAGAATCTCTGACTTATGTGATTGTAATCATTGTATGTGGTTTGTTCAGACCAATTTCCTCGTCTTTTCATTTTATTTTTTTTCACAATGTCTCGAATGGGTACCCTCCAGCTTTCCTCGGGTGTCTGCTGTCTTCTGGAATGTGTGCTGAATCTTATACAGTTTTCATGTAAACTAGAAGAACCAGCCATCATATCGCCAAATGACAAGAATCGTTATATCGACCAAATAAACGGGGCTTCCCGCCATGGTCTGCTACAGTTTCTGGCGTCTTCGAACAAAAACCAATGGCGTCTATTGACAAGTATCAGAATGGTGTACCGGCCTGGAGTCGAGTGAATTCACTGAGCACAAAATGTCGCCGGGATCATACGGAGAGCTCCTGCCGATTCATGTCCGACTATTCAATAATTGAGGACAGTCATGCGCTAAGAAGTGCCATGGCGAAACGGTTAGCGATACGGGGAATGGAATAGACGAACCTTGTTCAAACTCCGGCTGAGGGAGGTTGCGCTCTCTTGCCCTTGTGAAAGGCATCTTTTCCCCTTACGGCTAAAATAGCATAGAGTGAGGTGACTGACATCGCTTCGGGTGCTTGTCGCCCCTAGGTCTATTTCACATCACAAGCATCGAAGAACTAACCAAGACAGAGATAATCATCAGTGGTTGCTAGTAATTTTGAGAAAAGTTCATTCGTTAGATATTGATGAAATAGAGTGAGTTTCCAAGGTCTTTATTATCTTTTTCTTGTAAAGTCGAATCGCCATTTCTAGAAATGTCTAAGGTTAGGTTTATGGTTAGTGTTAGGGTTAAGGTCGACTTCGGAACAAATTAAAGCAATAATAAATCTATGGATCTTTTTAGCGAAAGGGTTATGCATTATTTGTATAAATTGCTTGAATATGTGAAGAATAAAAGTAGTAATAACAGTTTTGAAAGAGTTCGAGAAAATAGCACAAAAGATGAATGAAATGGTCAGGAAACTCTCTGAAGAAATCTTTCAAAAATCTTACCAAGTAAACAGTAGAGCAAGCCAATGTATCATGAGGCGATGTTGAACTAAAGTAAGATTTTTAAATGTTGATAAGACAATATACTATAATAGGATGCCCACAGAGGCATTCTATTTGTATAAAAAATAACCAAACTTGTCATTATCGTGATGGTACTTTTGCTAGTGAAGTTCTGTGAGAGATGTCTTGAATAGAGCTTTAATCGCACCAAACCGACGCCAAAATATGTCTAAATAACTTATGCGGTCCCTATAAGAATTGTCAGTTTGCACCACTTTAGTACATAATAACTCCGTCTAAATGATGAAAAGAAAAAATGAAACCCTAGTCTCGCTGGAGATTCATCCTCGTATTATTTATCAAACTATCCACTATATATGCTATCGGAGTTCACGCCTGATCAGCCATCAGTGGACTTGTATAATCATTGAAACACCTGAGATTTTCGCTCGAGAAATCAAAGCCAACATTCTTTGTTGGATAATTCATAGCATTTATACTGATATCAAGATTGAAGTTTTGTCCAGATCTTAGGTATTGCTTACCAGAGTTAAAATCGGTAAAGGTGTTTCGAATCCCATCCTATGATTGAGAGTTTAAGCATTTTAGGTTCTCATACCTTAAAGATATGGTAAGCAACGTATTCACGCAAACCATATCTAATGTAATGAGTAAGATCTTCAATGGGTGCCTCACACTTGTAGCTAAACTTATTAAATACCCTACGAGGGTACCTTGCCATGGATAAATGAATGACATGTTAGACTAACAGAACATTATCAGTGAATTGAACTCGGGTTACTCATGCATGAGGCCTTGTAATACACTCGGTTAAGTTTACTTAATAAAAGGATACTGCGTGTAGAGCTAGAATTGGTATACTAGTCTTGCAGGCCATTAGTAATATGAAGAGTTCAATCTTCCCTGGGTTCCCCATACTTGTAAATATGCAATGTACTTGGCTAAGATTATCAAATTTAAAAATGCGTTGCCGTGACGTTATAGTTTAGAAACAAGACTTGAAGAAAATTACTAATATTGAGAGTTTGTTCTCCTCTATGTGTCCCATGATTAATATCACATGATGTACAAAGGTAATGTTGATAAACATAAATGAAGCACAAACTTCTTGATATCTTTTATTAATGTTTCAGATGGTGGAAAATCAAGTGAAAAACTCAAGAAAGATATACTGAAATCTAAAGGAGATTAAAATGTCAAACATTTAAAAACTAAAGAGTTTTCGAGTCTGGAGAAATTTCCTGAAACGTTCTGATCTATACTGAAACCACGAGTTTCGAGTTAACAGCTCATAGTTCATCAGATTTCTGTTAGGGCCAATAGCAAATAATGTACGAGCGTTGAGATCAATATAGCATCGGAACTGACTATCTCACATTATTTCGTTTCGTTTTCGCTTTTACGTTCTCAAAGCTGTGAATTTCATCAAATCGTATAGCCTCTCAGGCACATCCGTTAGAAATACATAATCTTCTTCAATTTATTCTTCAAGATGAAGATTCGTTCCATAATCATAGCTTCCTGCTTCGGGTAGAGTATGTGGTAGGCCCAATGGCGGCCAGAGAAATCGCTCATTTGGGGCTGGGCCTTTTTTTCGAGCAGCCGACACAGTTGCTTCCCTTGGAAATTGATCAGCGTAAATGAATCGGCTTGGATGTTAACCCGCTGTCGGTAAATGTTTTGTATCAAGTGGCTCAAGTAGATTATTGGAACGATGACGCACAGCAGTGTGCTGAGGAATCCCATGCACGAGGCTTGCAGTCGCTGCTCTTGGAGTGCGGAGGAAATCTTGACCTCGTTGTTGAGCTCAATTTTTATATTAACGGGGGATTTTTGGCTCAGTTCCGAAGATAGCAAAGTGGTTAACGTAAGGGCGGCAGTAATGCCGGCCAATTGGCAAATAAAAATCAAGGACATCTTTAGATCATTGTAGTTGACCCAGCGACCCAATGTGTGGGTGATCATCGCCCTGATATCTCTCAGGGAAATGGTCGACAGATAATCACCATTCATGTTTCTTAGGTTGGGACAATCGCAGGTAAAATCACTCTGCTTCTGAAGCAACCTGGAATCCACCAACAGATTTCCAAATAAACACCGAACTTCTCTGCACTCCATACAGGGATATTCCACGACAAGGATACGTTTAACTGTCATCTTGTTCCTCTTAGCGATGTCGAAGGTCTCTCGGCATAACCAAGGGTCTGACATGGGTCGGACAGGATACGCCCATAATATATGACTGTACTTGAAGAGAGGAAAAAAGAGCCTTCCAAAAGCGAGTACAGTAAACAATGAAAATATTTTACTGGTGTCTTCGTGAATTATACATGTTGTTAAAAAATATAGCCCGATTATGCAGACACTTATTCGATTCGCTATTGACAGAGGGAGCGTGCACTTTTCTCTTAAATCTGGTTTTAGCATCCATTGGAACAAGGAAAAATGAATTTCGTAGAATAGGTATAACATTAAAATGGGCAGCATCACTGTCCAGACGACCTCGTAATCATAATCATAAATCCCGTGGTATGATAGGGTCTTTGACAACGCCTGGTTCAGTGACCACAGGGATTCAGGGAGTTCAGTGAGCAGGAAAACTAAGGCGAAAACACAAAGACTGAGCGATTTAGCAACAGTTACTAGAACGATTTTGGTTTGCTGGTGCTGGAACAGAGAGAACTTCTTTGGTGGACAGCTGTTCCGGAGATAAGTAAGCTTCTCGGATCTAATTTGCTGGACAGCGGCGAAGATAGTGAAAATGATGAATAAGGAATAAACACCAATGGCGGCAGTGATGAGAACTGCCATCTCCAACGAATCTCCTGCGTTGAAATGAAGCCTTTGTCTTCTTTTTTCTTTTTTTCTGTCCGTCAGGTTGATAGTCAGGTTCGGATCGTCTTCAACTGTGTCGATCTAACAGCGAATGCATCACCATGACGTCAGAGAAATAGAACTGAACAAGACGTCATAAATGAGAAATGACATTAGAAACTAATGATTATCATCATTTTTTTATACTACAATCTACCTTCATTTTAATTTTCTAGTTGTTTTCATACATTTATATAATGTGAAAGAAAGTTGACTAGCTCTTTTTTTATACAAGCACACATAACAAATCCCAATCTCTACAGTTTTCTGATTTTGTTACTCCTAACTCATTTAACCTATCCTCGTAACTCATATTTTGTTATTCTAGTACTAACTGAGTTGCAACTCTCTGAACTGAAGATTTGAACCCATATCCATGTTCGGTGACTAGGCTTATACGTAATTCTCAAGATGCAGACGTAGAAGTAAAGAATTCTTGTCAATACACGAAAAATTTACGCTTTATTTGCAGTCAAATAGTCAAAATTTTATCACAAATAATTGTCAAATTTGTTCTCCAAATCAATTCAATGGATCAGAATACTACAAAAAGTAATAAAAAATGAACAATGATATGGTATGAAATATCATTATTATATGATAACCTATTTTAGATGCCTATCTAAGCGCAATTCTTAGCTAATTTCGCAAAGCATATCACTGGGTGTAGTGAGTTCACTTCTTACTTAGTGCTCCACTAGAATAACCATGTGCCATATTAATCTAATCTTAGTAAATGATATATGAAATGAGAGGCTAAAGTGGTTGTGCCACTAAATTAAGCTTGGTAAATGATTACATATACTTGGGTATAGGCTTGAGTCCTAACATGTTGAAACTAATGAACGATTGTATCAAATCGGGCTTGAAGCTATGTCCTACTACGGCTAGCCTAGTACACACACACATACACACACACACACGCGCGCGCACACACACACACACATATATATATATGTATGTATGTATGTATGTATGTATGTGTGTGTGTGTGTGTGTGTGTATTCAACTTAGCCTTGTCTTGTACCAACCAATATGTATACTATTCAGCAGAGTCTTGTGTCGTACTAATCTAAGCTGATAAAATTATATAAATCATTCGACTTGACCTTATGTCGCAGCGAGCTAAGCTTAGCGTATGACTATACATATTTTTAGCTTGAGTGACACTGAGCTAAGCTTATTAAATGACTATATGAATTATTCGACTTAACCTTGTGTCGCAACAAGCTAAGAGTAGTTAATGACTATGAATATTATTCGGCTTAGAATAGTGCTATACTAAGCTAATCACAGTAAATTACTACCTATACTATTTTGCTTAGCTTTGTATCATACTAAGATAAGCTTATAAATGACTGTATATTATTCGGCTTAGACTGGTGCTGTACTAGGCTAAGCATAGTAAATGAGTATATGTAATTATTCAACTTAGCCTTGCGTAATACCAACAAAGTTTAGTGAATAACTATAAATATATTCCATTTGGTATAGCTTGGTGTTTGACTAAACTTAGAGAATCACCACATACATTATTATGCTGAACTTTGTGATGTACTGAGGTAAGCAAAAAAATTACTATATAAACTTAGACAAAGAACAGTGTGAAACTAGCTTACATTTATTCAGTTTTTTTCTGTCTTTGCCAAAACAATACATAACTCCTCCTTATCCGAGGTGTATTTTCAATACCTTCAGTGGACCTTGGAAAAAAAGGTGAAAATCAGTGAAGGCCATGTCTTGTTTTCTAAAAGGAAATGCATTATCCGAACAGATGTTTCTTTTGCTCGTTCTCTCTATCTCTCTTCAAAAATGTCAATATCTGCATGCATGTATATTTGTAGCTTAACATGAATTCCCAGAGATCATATACAAAATTGTGGCCAACAGAAAGTAATGTGAAGAGCTAGATAAATTCAGAAAGTATTGGCACCGCGATGCCCTTAATAGAGAAATCAGGCGAATCTTGATGAAAGTCTATGTCCAACGATGGACGCTAAAAAGTTGCTACTGCTGCTGCTGCTGTTGTTGTTGTAGTTGTTGTTGTTGATGAAATTTTCGAATTTTCACTCTAGAAATTTCTGTGTCCACTACAGTTGACATGCCAGTGTGTGAGTCTAACGTGGAAAATCAGTCTCGGTAATGATGACCTTCCAGTCAGGCAGGCAGATCCTCCGTAGTTGTGGAACTTCCTGCCCTTCAGTTCCCCCACTTATTTGGCCTTGAGCCAGACTGAGATAAACTCAGTCAATATTTATTGCCACAAGGAATTATAATGTGGTGCACACACACACACACACACACACACACACACACACACACACACACACACACACACACACACACACTCACACACACACAATGGATTGGGAAAAAATATCAAGAAACAGAAAAAAAAAGAGAAAAAAAAATAATGCCTGAACAAAGACGGGAAAAACTGAAAATAAAACATCATCATAATAAATGTTTTCTGATAAATAATCCCCCGATGTGAATAAATAAATAAATAAATAAATAAGCTTCCTTGTGTTGAGGCTACTTTGCTTATAATGAAACGAGATAAAGTAGCTGAAAAAATTCCCCTGAGCTATGATGTCATGAGGCGATGCACGCGATTTTTCTTCTCCTTGGTGTTGTTGTTCTTGTTGCTATCATTATTATTATTATTATTATTATTATTATTATTATTATTATTATTGTTGTTGTTGTTGTTGTTGTTATTTATTCATTCATTCATTCATTCTTTCATTCATTCATTCATCTTATTCTATTTGCTATGTTACCATTCAGAATCCTTTTAATTCACACCTCTCTGTCCCCATGCAAGGGATCTCCACGTTAATTTTTCTGTCTCCTTATCACTAGACCCTTGGGCTTCAGCGTCATAAATGAAATGAAATAAAGATAAATTAAAAAAGAAAAAGAAACAAAAACACGCCCGGATTACATCAACTCTCCACCTTCCTGACACCCATATCACTTGTTTGTTTGTTTGTTTGTTTGTTGTTGTTTTTTATTTTTGTATTTTGTTTATTTATCAACGGAACATAACGATCGTGAGTGCTAACAAACAACCCCCAACATCACAATTGCCGCAATCAAATGTAAATAACGGACATCTTGGCCATTATTATTTATCCCTTCCAACTTTGTTGGCAGACTACGTGTATTCACTCTTGTCTGTCCGTACGCTTGCCTGTCTCTCTGTCCGTGTATTTGTCCATACGATATCACCAAAAAATCCTCAATGAAATTCAATGGAATTTTGTGGAAAGGTTGGCTATATGGATGGATTGATTGAGTGTTAGGGCGGATGCAGGAATTTGTTTCCCATTTATCATTCTGCAGGAGAGAAATGTTAAAAAGAAAAAAAGTTTAGCAAAAACAGTAGGGAAAATAATGGAAAGGATAAGGAATGTAATTCAGTACTTGTGCATTCGAAGTAGAGATCACAACACTGTACAATATATCAGAAAGAAAACGGGGGTCAGAGACATTAAAGAACCCATTAGAAAACTCAAATGGCAATGGGCTGGTCATGTTGCGAAAATGAAAGACAACCGATGGACATCACGACTCACAACATTGATCCCCAGAAACCACATGCGCAACCAAGGCCGATAAAAAACAAGATGGAGAGATGAACTAGACAAATTCAGAAAATACTGGCTCCGCAACACCCATAATAGAGAAATGTGGCAGATCCTAGGGAAGGTCTATATCCAACAACAGACGTTAAAAGACTGATGATGATGACATTCGAAGTTCTCTCCGTTGTTTTGTTTTTTTTCTTTATTTTCTCGTTTTCATTCAGTTATTTGTTAGTGTACAGCGTTGGCAAGGCATGAGCTCTATAGCTGTTTTCTATTTGACGATATTTTAACACCACTGACGTCAAACGGCATAAGTATATTTATACTGAAGTTACCTTTAGCTGAAAAGTATGCGTCCGCATCCCTGATGAGAACTTGATAAGAACTATCTCAGAAAAAACTCAAGTATTATGATCTCATTCTAGACTAAGCTATGCTAAGTAAATATCCATGTACAGACAACCAGGCTTAAGTCTATAAGAGGAGCCACTGAAAAAATTGGCAATTTGAACGTAAAAAGTTTTTTTTATTAAAGGATTATACTTATTTTCCCCCAGTCTCCTAAAAATCTACCACCCGTCATGTGAATAATGGACTCTTCCAATGGAATCTAAAAAAAAAAATTATCTCATAGAAATTCGAATATATCCGTGATTTTTATACAGTGATTAATTAGTTGTTATATATGCATCTTTGTGTAATCTTATTTTGTTCCCCTATATACGGGTTGGGTGAGAATTACCTCTCTATTAGAAATGAATGGCTTGCACTAAGCCCTGACCTTATACTCTATAACCATGGGGTCAGCAAAGGAGGAGATGTACCGCACCAAACTGCAAACTCTGGATTAATCAAAGGAGCGCATTCGACATGTTTTGGCCAACGTATCACAAGACTTCCTGCAAAGGTCTATCGCTGCAGTAACGAAAGGCTCATAGAAATTGGTGCCAACGTTGAATTTTAACACAGCAAGCAATTCTAACATTATATAATCTTAAGTAAAGCTAGTTTGACTATAATCGACCTATAAATAATATAGCAATTACACATTTCTAATGGGTAGTTTCTTTTAACACATCTTGTACATACATGTATATGTGTGTATATATATATCTGAATGATATTGTCTGGCTGTTAGTCTGTGTTACACCAAAAGTGCATGTTTGTCTACATATACAGTAAGTGTGAGTGCTGTTGATTGCACACACAAGACAAAACATTCCCCTGTGCAATGATGCATAGAAAATACCATTGAAAATGCCTTGCTTTCACTCGCACATTCACTTTCCCTTGTAGGCATCGATCGTCGATTGAATGCATTAAAACTCACCAGAAAAAAAAAACAAAGCTAAAAAAAAGAAGGAAACTAGAGTGAAAGAAACTCTTTCACGAAGTCAATGAAGAGTAACGTTCTCTTATACAGAAAATCAATTCGAGACAAGCGTTAGGCGAGATTAAACTGCTTTGAAGTTGCTGGCAGTTCAAGCCACCCGTGAAATATATTCTCTTTAGTAATGATTTTGAAGTCTGATCACGATTCAATACATGGCTCAGAGGGTAGAGTATTCAGTTTTGAAAGCCTTCTATGCTGGGCTGGTTTTTTTCCCTAACTCATGGTGATTAGAATAACCACTTGGTTATAAATGATATGTTTTGAAAAGTAGAGCTACTATCGAATGATTTTTTTGTTTATATTCAAATTTTTTAATGGCACAGGCAAGTAGTTATGTATTCATAATCACAATGAAAACATTTAAGAGTATCTGTTTTTATACGTGTTTTTATTCGTGGGTTTCAAAATGCAGAGAAACGTGTTAAAGATAGTTATAGTTAAATCGATGCTTTTAGATGAAGGGATTATTTTGCCTATCCAAAGATAAGAATAAAACTGACTGAGCAAAACAATGGTGGCTGGATGTTTTTCACAATATATATTGTCATCTCTGCACGTTCTCGAGGTGAGAAATAATCATAGGATTTTCCATCAAGTGTTTATAAAATCGTAATTTGAAACGCCACAGTCAAAAAACAAGAAACCATTCAGAGAGTGCATATCTACGCCAAGTCCATGACCTATTCAAAATTGGATATCAGTTTATATAGTGCAGGTGAACTGACTGTAAGCTTTGATATTTCAAATCTCGAACTATTGTCTTGATATATATATATATATATATATATATATATATATATATATATATATATATATATATATATATATATATATATATATATATCTAAAAAAAAAAAAAGAAGATATTCCTGGATCCATCCAAATATTTAGTCAATTGCTTCTTGACCCATGGCCAATCTTTTCACGAAATGTCATTGAAATTCGCAAAGAATTTCGGGAGACTTTATGTGGAAAAATATGGGTGAATATTTAAATGTGTGATAATTATTAAGTCATTTTTAGTCAGGACTATATTTTGTTGGGAACCGATGTTACCAAGTAGCGAATCTAACAACCTTGGATTGCGTAAATAAATAGAGCATAGAGTGTCTAACGGGGCTTGAACCTGCGTCCATTAAGAAGCAAGACTATACGCTGCTCTGCTCTCACTAACGTCGCCCTGGCAAGTTCAGTTGTTCAAGGAAAAGCGCACTTATATTACACATTTCGCTATTCTGCAATCGCAGGCTTGCATATATTTACATTTACTATTGTTGTAATAGCCTGGGCGGTAATCATGGAAAGTCAAACTTGAAGCAATTAGTGAATAATTTCCCTACCTACGTAGCGATGAAAGTCGGGTTTTTAAAGTTGGATTAAGATAAAAGTACATCATTAACATTGTCATCATCATTGTTATCATTATCATCATCATCATCATTATTATTATTATCATTATTATTATTGTTATTATCATTATTATTATTATTATCATTATTATTATTATTATTATTATTATTATAGATGGAATTTAAATCCTGACATTTAATATATCAATATAAGTTGAATTTTTTTTCTCGATTCGTTTCTCTAACGAATTTTCCCGTCAATCGATTCGAATCTAGCGTTAAAGAAGTACAAACGCAGAGATGCTACCTTTGAAATATCTCCAGAGCAGACATCAAAAGCGGCAGCGTCTCTCATGTCTGTCTGAAGTCGATCACAGAAGCAAACGCCCATGGGCTTCCAGACTTCAAACGTCCTTTGCTTCTACTGTTCGCCGCAGCAGTCGTCTAAGTGCGAGATCCCAAAACAGCTGTCAGTGGTGCCACCTGGACCGACATCAAGGGGACGTAACTCGGGTAGTATCGACACCTGCTGACTTCTTAGGATTCACCGTGCATCGGTAAGTATCTGAGGTGACCAGAAAAAAAGTCATAGAAAAAAAGGTCATAATGTGCAATAAAAAAGTCATCTAAAAAGATAAATGCATTTTTATCCTTGCCGTTAAACACAGTCAGCAATCATTATGGCAATTGGTGATTCTATCCTCTTTGTGCAATTGTTTGCAAGGTGAAGTCGCATTTTTGCAGACAATTTTTTTTTTGATAACATGGTTAAAGAATCGGATGATACCAAATTACAAGAGAAATACAAAATTTTTTTTTTTTTCGCTAAAGATCTTTTGTGCTTTCAACCAAGAAGTCTTTTATTTTCCTTCGAAATGTATCAGTTTAAAGAAAAAAAAATTTTACAGGTTTTTTCTTTTACAATCGCGTAATCAGCGCCGAAAAAATATAGTTCCTACTAAAATGTCTTTATAATTTTCACATTCTGTCGGACTGATACACTGATACACATACTATATATATATATATATATATATATATATATATATATGTATATATATATATATATATATATATATATATATATATATATATGTATATATGTATAGTCTAGAGAGAATTGAATTCTTCAACACTCACCTTAGACTTATGTGCATATTCACAAGGGTCTCAAGGATGACCATACAAAGTTTCATGGTGATTATACATTTGGAATCAATTATACACTTTCATAATGAGGAATAAAAATTATAATATGGTATTATAAACTTTTGAAAGAAAAGTGTGAGATGTTTCTTCGACTAAAGTCTCATTTCAAATATGGCAAATGTCCATCTCCACATGAAAGAATAGCTAGTATCCTCAAGAGACCAGGTTGCATCAACTAACTTATGGATTACATCCAAAGATAATGCTGCACAATTACAAGGAAGACATCAGTTGCTGTTTATCGATAATTCAATCTTAATCATAAACATGTTCAATTAATTCCGATTATAATGCTGGCTTGTATCAATAAGAAAAAATACGATTTTGGGGCGTGCACACGCACACGCACACGCAAATATATAAATAAATATTTATACATATATCTATGAATGTGTTGAATCATTGAATAATATGACGCATTCGTAAATATTTTGGAGATCATATATACAATTCTTGGTAATATAATTGTCGGCTTCAAGAACAAATCAGTGCTGACATGGACAGTGAGAATGAACAAGATGAGAGGAGTGAGAATGAAACGGTTATTTGGACTTTCACGATGAAGCTGCTACCTTATCGGTTGTAGGTTCGATTCCTGCAGCAGCCCCATTTTCCTTCAATTGTTTATTTTTATATTCACTGTCCAGGCCGAGTGACTCATTCTCCGTGTAACAACCAGATATCATTTCAAATGAATTTTCAAATGATATAAATCATTCATTAATATTCTGTCAAGTTATATATCTTCTTCTTCTTCTTCTTCTTATTATTATTATTATTATTATCATTATTATTATTATTATTATTATTATTATTATTATTAATAATAATATTATTATTATTATTATTATTATTATTATTATTATTATTATTATTATTATTATAAGAAAAGGGCATGAATATTGAGCAAAGGCTGCATCTGCATTGGCATTGCTAAACTAACAGAAAAACAATAAAGCCTGGTGATATTGTGAGGTATTTCTGGGTGCTCCGACCTGCTGGTAATAAATGTTTAAGAACAAAATAGTAGCTGATTTCAGGGTCATAAGCCTGGAAACTTACAGAGCCACTCATAAACAAATACAGAATGGCACGGAGGGCTATGGAGAGAATAATGTTAGGAATAACTCTTAGCAATGGAAAAATATCAACATGAATCCGAGAGAGAACCACAGTGAAGAGTATTGTGCAAATGATTAAGCAACAAAAATGAAAATGAGCAGAACATATAGCGAGAATAAAGGGAAACACATGGAGAAAAGGGCTAACCAATTGATGCCCTTGGAACGATCAACACAGTAGGAAAAGAACAGACACAAGATGGAGAGATAATATAGAACAGTTTACCAGCAAAACATAACAGATTAGCACAATCACGCTCGTCATGGAAGGAAAGGAGAAAGGCCTTTGTCCAGCAGTAAATATGTGTGTATGTATTATTAAGAAACAGATATATGATCTGACGGAATGATGATAAATAGCATTATATTATACTGAAACAATTTGAAATGATCTTCCGCCATTACGTAGCGAATGTATCATTTGGCCTGTATCATTTCTTTAATTGTTTATTCTATTTACTTTGTTTGGGTCAAGTGATACATTTGCCGTGTACTGACGGGAGATCGTTTCAAACAGAGTTTCAATATAATATAAGGCAATTTACAATGACATATATCAAGCAGAAATGTCAGCTAATGATTTTCCTGGAAGAGAACATCTTTTGTTGAACGAAGAATTTTATTTCGGCTGTTTTACGAAATGCGAATGATTACAATCAAGCGAGGAATGATACTAAGTTTGCAAACTTTCGGTAGAGCAGGCTCGACTTTCAAGAACACAAAAATCCAACTGGTCCTAAAAAGAAATTTATACAACCCTCAAACTAAGAACCACGCAACTTGCACATGAGCGAATAATGTTCAACTTCACAGGAAGAGATCATAGGACAACATAGTATATTAGAGAAAAGACAACAATGTGAAATATCATAGAAAACATTTTAAAAAAAACGACTCAAATAGCAACGGACTGGACATGTTGCAAGAATGTCAGACAACTGCTGGGTATCACAACTCACAACGTATTTCCCCAGAGATCATGTGCAACATTGTTGCCGACAGTAAGTAAGATGACGTAAGAAAGTACCGGCCCCTGTAGAGCCAAAGATAGAGAGGTCTCGCGAATCTTAAGGAAGGTCAATGTCCAACGACGGATGATGAGGATGATATGACTGCCAATGGAACAAGATGATTCCTGTGACAATAGAGCTGATGTTCATACAACGATGACACCGGTAAACTATAATGCATGTCACTTCCCATGACCGGAAATTTACTACTTTTCATAGACGTTCGCGAAAAATACTGCCGAATATGTGCTGCTTCCCTATTAAAGTATTGTCCAATGCAATCACTAACATGCCAACCGACGTATTTGTCTCGTTTGTATGCCACTTGGCTTAATATCGGACTAATATGTACTCCTAATATACTCCTAATTTTGATGGAAAATTTTCAATAATGTGTCATATGATAACATGTGTAATGTATCGAATTACCTTTCAATTTGTTGGCATCCTCGACATTGATGTCCTCTGGTTTTTGGATATTATTTAGCGACACACACTCACACACACACACACACACACATATATATATATATATATATATATATATATATATATATATATATATATATATATCCCATCATCATCAGTCTTTTATCGTCAGTCGTTGGATAAAGACCTTCCCCTGGATTCACCACACCTCTCTATCGTGGGCGCTGCAGAGCCGACACTTACTAAATTTGTCCAGTTCATCTCTCCATCTTGTATTCTGTCAGCCCCGGTTTCACACATGATCTCTGGGGATCCATATTGTGAGTCGTGATGTCCATCAGCTCTCTGTCATTCTTGATATTCACCATCTATTTCAATTCATATATATATATATATATATATATATATATATATATATATACTATGAACTAAAGAGAATGAGACAGACTCGGGAGTAAAGTGTATGGAAGTTAGGTTTATTTATCAGTAAATGTTATATATATATATATATGTATATACAAATGATGGTTATCTTCAAAGCCATCTGTAGACAATAGATCCGCATAATACTTCTAATTATACACTGGTGTAAAATCATAAACTATTTGTATGTATCTTTGCCAACATTTTTTTTAATCACACCAATACTAGTCTGTTCGCAACTAGTCCATTACTTCAATTGCTTCAGGGAAAGCCTTTTCGCTCTCGGCTTACGAGCCGCGCGTGGATGCGTGCGTAACAATCAATATTGCATCATGGACTTGACTATTCGCTATTATTATTCAAAAAATATTTTCGATTATCTTTGTTTCTTGGTGGGAGAATTCGTATAGGGACGAATTATTCAGTTATCCCTTTTGTTTCAATGAAAAAACATCGCTTTATTGGCCCCATCATCAAGGTGATGACATATATATATATATGTGTATGTGTGTGAGTATAAAATCATTTCATTTGGACCTCTTATATGTTAACAAAAACACACGCTGAGACACATACCAACGAAAAAAAATATACAATGATGCGAGGATAAAAAATAGAAATATGTATTTGTTTATATATATATATATATATGTGTGTGTGTGTGTGTGTGTGTGTGTGTGTGTGCTCGTGTGTGTTTGTGTGTGTGTATGTGTTTGTGTGTGTGTGTGTGTTTGTGTGTGTGTGTATGCATATGTATAACTTTTTTTAAATCCCCAAAACATTTACATCGTAAATAACTGATGATCCCAACAAGAGAAATCAAGACATAGTACCATAATATTTAATTCTGTTAAAAACAAAACTCATTGAAAAGCTTACACAAAAATTGCATTAACAGATGTTCGGAAAAAATTGACTGAAATGACATGCATTTTGAAAAGTTCTCCTACATCTGTAAAGCTTTGTGCAATATATATATATATATATATATATATATATATATATATATATATATATATATATGATTGTAATATATGCGACTGTACTCACTACTCTTCAGAGGCAACCTCCACAGCGAAAATTTAATGCTAAGCCTTATCTATATTTACTAAGTAGTCGACAGAAATGCCACAAGTGTTTGAGACTCGAACTCACTACAGTGGAATAATTAACTGGCCAGCTAATACTACTTCATATTTTATTACATTTTGATCGCCTATACCCTCGAAAAATTTACCAACTTCTACTGGTGACATATTGCATGACATACTTCCCAGTCGGTCAAAGCAAAGTTTCAGTCTGCACGGAGGGAGTTGGGAAAGGGATTTATCTAGCGGTGGACCTTTATAACTGCTGCTGTTACTGCTGTTGATGATGATAATAAGGATGATGACAACGTTTCTGCAGAGTTTTAAAGGCTTAGATAATGCTCGAAATCTCATTCCTACGTGCACTTGAGCTGTTATCTATGAAGCTATCAAATGAATTTAAAGAAGCGTAATTCAGAAATTTATCCAGAGCAAAATTATTCTCTGTCTCTTTCTTCTTAATTTTAATTTGACTGTATCTATCCAATGTAGTGATATATCGCTTGTATGGCTCAATGTATTTGATAATATTGGGCTCTTTGAATAATAAGGATTTTCTGTAAAGCATATCAAAGAACAATAGAAGAGAAGGGTGATAAAACTGCAGAATAATATAATGTCACCGGATAATGAAACGGATGGATTATAGAACGGTAAAAAATCGGAACGATTCGGTGATGCAAATGGCCCACGCCACGTTTCAGGTCCTTTGATGGTATAACCAGCGATTGTTGACGTTTATAAATTCAATGTAACAGTTTACATTCGTTTGAAGCTGTCACTACCTCTATTTTCATTGTCTTTACGGGTAAATATTGACGAAGATGAAAGAACAGGTTTGAGCAATGATCAATTCTCTATTAAACGGAACTGACTGCATAGTTCCACCGTTCATTCCTACAGCACAATCAAGCTATAAACTGTCTCTCTCGTAAACTATATAACAGGACAAGGACGCCCATCATAGCGTAATGCTTAGCAGGCTCTCTTTGCGGACTGGTTCCATAGGGTAGCGAAATCGATTATCATGGGAGCTCAATTTTGTGATCTTTTGTCAATCCAAGCTTATTTAAAATAACAGAGCGCCTATCTAAGTACTGTGGTCAGTAAGCTCATCTGGTAAACTAATTCGATAGGGTAGTAAGCTGGATCAACCAAGTTAATGTAAATAAATGACAATATGACATCGCCCCTGTCATAGAGCGATGCTTAGTAATTTTATACCTTACGGGTGCCTCACTCATAAACCAGACTGTTAATTTTTAATTATCAACTGTATAACAAAGACAAGGGCGCCTTGCTTAAAGCAAGGACTGACAGCCTCGTTCCTCACCCGTCCTAAGAGACCTTGTCCCTGATTAAGCTAATTCTTAATCAACAAATTTATAACAAAGGGAGAACGTTTGGCTTGAAGCGATGGTTGACCATCTCGTTCTCATAAGTAACTCACTGCAAATAACTTGCACCATTCAAAGCTAAAACAATTAATTATTGAACAGGGTGAGAGTCTTCCAGAGAGTTGGCACCCACGTTCTTTACAGATACTCCCATTGCATTGGCCTTATGTCCGACTAAGCTAAATAACAAGGCTTGAGCGTCTGGCTTGGGTTAGTGCTCGCCAGTCTCCTTCTTCATGGGTCCTTCATTCTCGCAACTTTTTGCCTGACTTGGGCTAATTATTGATTATTAAAACATCAACATGGGTCAGAGGGAAGACGAGAATGGGGGATATCATATGAATAATTAAGTAACAAAAATGATGGGCAGGACATTTAGCCAGAAAAGTTGACAACAGATGAAGCTAAAGGCTAACCGATTTGTGCCCATGGGACTATTAATGTTTGAGGAAAAGACTCGACGAGATTGAGGAATGAGATCGAAAAGTTTGCCGCTAAGACATGACAGAGGCCTGTGCAATCGCAGTCGCCAGAGAAGGAAATTGGAAAGGCCTTTATCCAGTAATTAATTCATAAAGGCTGATGATGATGGTTGAAGTCCAACCATTGCTACAATCCAGGTGTCATGCCTAGCTTATATCAATGGATCTCAAGCTCATCTGGAAGACTAATTAATTTCTGTAATGTGTTCAATATTTACGTGTGCCTCGCTATTGTGATTGAGGTCCATACTTAGCTATGCTTTGTGAATATCCGCTAAATACAGTCTAAAACCGGTTATAACCTGACTTTCGACGATATGGAAGCCTTTTTAATGCAAATATTGTCTTTGATGTTTGTATACGCTTGGCTATTCCGATATCTGTCGTGTGCTTTTTTTAATTAACTTTGTCATTTGCTTTACATTTAGATATATAGATTTTCGTTAGTTTTGGCCACATTTTTTCGGGGGTGGGGGCTGAATAGCGTGGATCGCATTCCCTATCGTAGTAATGGTCCAAGGGATTTACTTTCTAATCATAACTCCAGGATGTTGTGTGCCCAATTATTGAGTATGATTATAAATGCATCTTGTAAATAAGGTAAAACCT
>OY735205.1:30969502-31132002 GCA_963457665.1 Thysanoteuthis rhombus
GTGCCCAGCGAGGATCAAAGTAACCACACTAGCGAATAGCCTGCAATACTATCTAACTATATATAGAAGGCTCCCTATAGTTATCAGTTGAATTTAGTATAGTCTGATATAAGGTTTCAGTAGTGGGGCGCCCTGTAAGATTCGAACTCACTACACCAGTGAATGACCTTTTATTTTTGTAATCTAGTCCTAAAAAGAAGGGTATACAACCAATATATCTTACCGATAGTCACCTATGGAGCTGAATCATGGAATCTAACAAAAAGATTGACCCTCAAACCGAGAACCTTGAAACGTGCACATGAGAGATTCATGCTCAATCTCACATGTAGAGACCATGATAGTACAGTAAAATAAAGAAAAGACGGGAGTCCAATATAGCATGGAAACAGTTAGAAAACTCAAATGGCAATTGGCTGGACATGTTGCAAGAATATCAGACAACTGATGGCCATCACGACTCACATCGTGGATCCCTAGAGACCATATGCGAAATTATAGCCGACAAAATTTAGATGGTGTGACCTGCTTGATAAATTCAGAAAGTACTGGCTCTGCAATGCCAATGATAGAGTGATCTGGCGGTCTTGGTAAAAATCTATGTCTAACGACGAACGCTGAAAGGTTGCTGCTGCTGCTGCTAATGATGATGATGATCAATCTACTGCAGGCACCCTATAGTTATTTACCAAGTTTAGTGCAGTCTGATATAAGGATTCAGGAATCGAACACCCAGAAAGAGTCAAACTCCCTACTCGAACAATAAGTTAATTCCTATACTTAGCATGGTCTGACACAATGAAACAGTTGTGCGAGATCCAGTGAGAAACGAACTCATAACAAATGCAACAGGTCTGTGAGACTAACTTACAAACTACGGCTGGAACCCACCGTACATAGGTATTGCTTGTGACAGAGAGTAAATGGACTGTAAATTTTGCTTAATCTAGCACAAGCTAGCAAGTTGCTTACAGTATTTGGTGTTCCTAAACTAATACCTATCTACGTACGGATGTTTTGATCGCGGTTTAACTTCGAAGATCAGACGAGAACCGGCCCTGTCGAAGGCTATTAGTCGGTGCAAGTCGTTTATTAGATGTCGAAGAGTATTTGTTATTAGGCCAGTCTCGTTACAGACAGTTAGTGAGTTAATTCTTCCCAGGGTGCTCCATCGGTGCCGACCTGTCGAAATTAATCTTTAAAATTAAAATGACTAATTGAACCATGCCGCCGAAAACTGATAGCAGTCTGTAAATAATTTTACAGTTGCATTGTACTAATAAAATACCTACAAGATGTTGCTCCGCGTTTTCACTTTATCTTCATCCGGAATGAGCCTGGATTTATTTACGCTTTCGCAAAATGATAAATTTATACACTTTCTCGGGTAAGTCAAAGAATAAGGCAAGCATATAAAAAATACAGCAATAAATTGAAGAAATTAAGATAAAAACAAGGCGAGCAAATTAAAAATTTCGGCAAGCGAATAAAAAATGCAGCAAGGGAATTAAAAAAAACGGCAAGCAAATTAAAAAAAACCATGGCAAATAAATTTTAAAAACACAAGAAAATTAAAGATAAGATAAGCAAATTGAACTGATAAGTAATTACGTATATACAGTTACTGGTACATTCACTGCAAATGTTGATTTTTGAATAGAAATTTACTGAAACTTGTCTTTTAATAAAATTCATTTTCAGTTTTGACTTGAGTCTTCACTTAACTCACTGAATTAACCAGAATTTGTGGTCGCCAACATCAAACACGTAATTCAGTAATCCTGGAAATGTATTAAATCTAATACTTAAGTTAGAACTACAAAAATAATTTTATTTAGAATCGAGTTTGAACTAATTTCACTAAAAAGGGTAACATACGCAGCTATTGCAGCAGTGACTGTCGTACATGTAATAATTCATGTTCATCGATTCAGTTAGCTTGTCTTTTTAATTTGTTTGATGTATTCAGTAGCCGTATTATTTAATTTTTAATTTTCTTGGCTCAGTTTTAAATTGAGAAGGTGTATATAGTTACAGTCAGATTTATCACCTTTTCAGATTCACTAAAAATATACGTATTATAGATTTAATAATATGCACGACAGTAACGACAGTAATTCTTAATGCTTATTGACGTTTGAGTCACTAATCAAGTGTTACCTGTCGCAGTCTCTCAAGTGACAGTACACAGAAAAATCAGTATAAGTATCTACTGAAGATAACGAACTACGTTCTTCAGATTCTTGTATAAAATATCGTTGTAATCCATCTTCCCGTATCAGAGTCGCTCAATTATTGAAAAAAATATTTTGGGAAGTTTCGAATTTGTGTCAAACTAAACTTATTCTAACAAATATCAATGAGTCACCTTGCTGCGTAATAGTAGTAAGCAGATTGCTCTTCCAAGTATATAATACTATAGTGAATTCGATCAGTACTGGGTGCTTTGAAGCTAAGTAGAAATCACTGAATTACCAAGCCGTCTTGTAGTAGTTAGCAGACGAGGCAGATCAATATTAGAATAGAGAATTTGATCATTACTCAGTGCCTAATAATGGTCCAAAGAAGACGTAGATTGAAAAAGAGCTCATAAAAATGAGAAAATTGGATGAAAATGGATAAGAATCATTTTGAAAGAACCGAAGTTCATGGTGAAGGAGAAAATGCACGATTTTCTATAAGATTGTTGGCCTTGGATGATAGTAATGACGGTCGTGCTGATAACAGTATCACTGCCGGTGAAAAGATAGCAGCAGTAGCAGCTGCAAAAGCCTCTTGTTCATTTTTTTTTTCTTAAGCCTTACCAACTGCAGTCGGCTGGAAGTTAGTGTAAAAGGTTTTAATGAAGACGAAGAAATACGGAAGAAAGATAGAAAAAAAGTAGTTTCCCTTATCGACTGATTAATCCAATATGGCGGCTATTTAGAGCGCTTTATATTCTCGTTCGAAAATGGAACCCATTGAATACTGCATGTGACAATTACAATCTGGTAATATTTGGGGGACGCAAAGCAATTCCTCGCTTTAATCTCCCAATATATACTTGCGTATTGAGAGTCCAAATCATAATTGTATCCATCATCATCATCATCATCATCATCATTCTAATCATCTCCAAACATTTTTTTTTATTTCACGACATTTACTTAAACATCACCAATCGATTTTTTGCTCACAATCGGGATTTTCTCAGAGATGACACAGATAGGCTGTATGTGAAGAGGAAAGAAGGCGACAGAGAACTCGTCAGCATAGAATACTGTGTCCGAATAGCAAGAGGCAGATTAGAAAAGTATGTGCAAGCTTACAGTGAATATATTATGAAGGGCGCTCGAAGCAGTGCAACAAGTAACAAAAAATAGCAAACGAGGGAGTAGCATTACAGACAACAAAGAAGGGAGATGGGAAAAGACAAAGTTACACTGGGAATTCAAAAGTCGGATAGAACATATTGCAGACACTTTAGAGGCATACAAAATCCCTAATTTTGTGACAGCCCAACAAACTATATCCAGGCGAAAAAGTGACGAGACTTTAAACTACATAATCAGTGAATATAGTAAACTAGCCCATAAGGAGTACAAGAACAGCTACGACAAAGTAGTAGCTGTTATACACTATAAACAATGGAAACGATTGGATTCGATTTTATAGACAAAGGGTACCAGCACAAATCAGAGATTGTTTTGGAAAATATAAGCCACAAATTACTATGACATCCAAACAGACCATCCATTCAAGCAAAAAGACAGGATTTAGTAATCGTTGACAAGGAGAGAAAGCCTGCCAAAATCGTAGTCCTGACTGAGCCTGCGAACTGCAGAGTGACTATGGAAGAGTGAAAAGCTGAGAAAATACCAGAGCTCGGCTCAGGAGCTGAAATAGGTGTTGAACATGTAGGTCAGGTTATTGCCTATAAAAGTAGGCTCGCTGACAACATTATCAAAGACATCCAAATCATGATTGGAGGAGCTGGAGTCAAGAGGAACGATTAAGACCAAGCAGACCACTGCTCTACAAGGGTCTGCACGAGTACTGAGGAGAGTTCTGGAAATATGAGACTTACGATTCCCAGTAATCAGCAACGACCTCACAGCCAGAATGAAGAATATATGCGTAAGTAAAGCTGGGGAAAGCTGCTACGAAATGGAACATGGGCTGGTGACACTAAGAGACTTACTTTCACAGCTTTTGGCGATGAATAATAAAAAAAAAGAGCAAGCCATGGCACTGCTGTGAACTGCAGGACTTCCGAGAGAAGTGCTGGAGACTTGAGGGGACTACTTTCTACTCGGTCCCGAACGATGACCACTAAAAATCTTTTTTGAACATGAATAATAATGATAATTTATCATTATTATCATTATTATTTGGAATCTCACACCAGTTGCCTGGTGGTAACCGCTGGAGTTTGAGTGACAGCAAGTCTCCTCAAGTCTCCAGCCCTCCTCTCCTAGTACTAATCGGTCGCAGTAATTCTGCGATTCAGTTTCACACCGGTTGCCCAGTGGTTATCACTGAAGGCTGAGTGACAATAAGTCTCCTCAGGTCTTCAGCTAACGTCTCCTCTCTCTTTCACCTATCATGTCAGGGCCAAAATTCGTTGTAGTACTTATATCTCTAGCACCTTCCTCAGTATCCGTGCAGTTCCCAGTAGTGCTGTGGTCTGTACGGTCTCAATCATTCCCCTAATCCCGATCTCCAGTCTCACCCTCAGCTTTTTGCGGACTGTTCCTAGTGCGCCCACTATGACCCTCAAACAACCCTCAGACAGCACCATTTCTGAAGATCAGCAAGAGAACTGTTGACTTTTGAGGAGACTTGTTCTCTTTCTGTTGCAGGAGTGGTTGACAAGCACACCAAGTGAGCTACATGAACTGAGATGAACCTAACATAAAACAATGTTGATATAAAGCACCCTAATAAAAATTGCATGTTATAAAAGACTAAGCCACGATTGGATCCATGTATTCTAATTCAAGATACTCCCATATCCCAAGGAAGATGAGCATAGTAAATACACGAATTTCCAATGGAAGCAAAGCTAGCAGAATAAATGACGGAAGGAAAGAGCACCTTTCTATAAGATGCTGAAAAATTAACGATTGCAAGTAATCACCGGCCTATAACATGCCTGTCTCCAATGCAGCAAATCCTGACAAGGGAATTCATTGAGGTAATCTATTAATCGTTAGAAAATCGAGGACTTGTAACTGAAGAGAATATCAAAATAAACGGAGGAAATTACTTACTATTTATAGATAAGAACATCGTAGAACAAGGAAGAAAGAAAATAGCGATGGTGTTGGTTGGCTATACAGAAGCCAATTACATGAACCCTATGTGAAATACGTAGAACAAAGAACAGCAGGGAAATCTAGATATCTTAGAAAGGGGATCACTGGACAAAGTTGAAACAAAGAGGGGAATTTTTCAAAGGGCTTCTTCATCCAATTACTTTTTGCAATGAAATGATACCTCTTAATTACTTCTTGAGGAAGGGTAAAAGTAAACTTAAACTACAGAGTACCTCTACCAACATCATTGTCAGGGGGTGTTATTGTGCGTCCGCCCAAGAAGTTAATCACTTTTTTTTCTGTACCACGTTTTTTTTACCCGTTAACCACTCCATATAATCAGATGGCTATTGTCGGCAAGATTCCGCAAGTATTGAAAGAAATGTAATCGAACATTTTGTAACCAACAACAGTTATATTGCAATCTAGAGCAGGTTACTTATAAAAGTAGTTGTAGAAGTAGTAATAGTAGTAACACTAGAATTAGTTGAGTTATTGGTAGTAGTTCCAGTGATTTGTGAAAAGCTAACACAGAATTAGTGCGCTTAAACGGTATAAAGCGCTTGCTGCAGCGCCATGATTTAGAAATTTACCTTCTAAATCAAGTGCCCCGACTTCTATTGTTCTGTGCCAGACTAAACTTAGTATAGTAAATAAGTATTATTCGACTAAGCTATACTTAATCAATTACCTAAACAAGCTGTAACTTATTTTTAATCCAACAGGCGATCAAAAAAAAATCCTCCAGTGTTACGAGTTCAATCCAGACTGAGTGCCCTGATACTGTAACATTCTTCCGTACGAGGCTAAGCTTGGTAACTACGCAGAGGTTCATAGGACGCGACTCTACGCGGACAGGCCAGATATTATTGTGAAAGACTTTTAAGGAAGAAACATGCCTCCTATTAGATGATTGTCCCAGTGGATAAAAACATGGCTGTCAAGGGATTGGAGAAGCACACAAAATATAAAGACCTTGAAACATAAATCAGTAGAATGTGGCAATTTGAGAATCATATAATGCCCATTGTTGTTGGAATCTTGGATTACTCAGAAAAAAATAGGGACCAGAAAACATACAGGAAAAATCCTGCATATACGAAAAACAGAAAATAGCTCTAACCCCCACGCATCATTTGAAATGTTTTGTCAAGGTGAATGTATATACTATGCTGGGCATACAATACTTTAAGTATATATAGGAGTATGTTTCTGAAAGAGAAACCAGCAACAACAGCATAATTTTTCAATAATGATAACTCACCATCACAGTCAATAACTGACCAACTTAAGCATCAGAATTTGAAGTTCTATTAAAAAATCCAGTCGAAGATTAAAAATGATAAGAATAAATTCTATTTATGATATCACAGGCATTTTCCAGTGAAAAATGTCTTAAATAGATTTTTAAAAACATCTAAATATATCTATAATATATCTATTTATAAACCCTACAAAATAAGGCCCCCTGAACAAAAAAGCTTCTATTCTTTTTGCAAAAATAAACAATTGAAATAAGGGTGGTTGTGAAAGTACTGATGCCAAACTTCAAGTCTGCAGACAAAATAGTTTGGCTAGGAGCGCTGAAACTCACGAACAACAACATAAATAAACACACACACATAAGCAAAAACACGGACGTAAGAAAAGAATAGTACCAATCGAGATTTTTGATGACCACGATAATAATAATAATAATAATAATAATAATAATAATAATAATAATAATAATAATAATAATGATAATAATAATAATAATAATAATGATAGGAACTGCACGGATACTGAGGAAAGCGCTGGAAATATAAAGACTGAAACACTAATTGTTAACAGTGACCTAACAGAGGGAGGGAAATGAAAGTGGGAATGTGAACCACAGCACTGGCATGATAGGCGAGGGAAAGAAGAGATGTTGGCTGAAGACCTGCGGAGACTTATTGTCACTCAGCCTTCAGCAATAACCACAGGGCAACCGGTGTGAAACTGTAAACCGCAGTATTACTGTGGCCTATGAGAACTAGGAGAGAAGGGCTTTAGACTTGAGGAGACTTGCTGTCACTCAACCTCCAGCGATAACCACCAGGCAACTGGTGTGAGATTGCAAAGTAATAAAATTGATTTTTCGTACCTGATCCAGGTCAGGAGACTAGATCTAGTCATTGTAAAGACAACAAAGAAACGGTCAGATAGTGGATATTATGATTCCAGAATAACATAGAGCAAAACAGAAGGGGGAGGTCAAAAACTGAAATGGGATCAAAAACTGGATAAATATCTGGACCTGGTCAGAGAATTGGAAAAAATCATGAAAGTCAAGATTCTAATCATAATTATCTGTGCCTTAGGAAGAGCCCTGAAGAAAAAGGTATGAAGTTTAGAAAATTAAAAGAATGATTGAAACAATAGCAATGCTAAAATTAGCGAGAATACTGAAAATATAGCTGGAGAATCCAGGAGACTTGTTACCTCAAAAGTAGCTCTAATTCTACAATATTGCCTTTAGTGCCTTAAGTGCTAGAATATTGCATTTAGTGCTATAGTCCTGAGGATACTTACGGCCTCTAGAGCAGCTTTCCCAAATTTTTACATTGGCGAAACTTAAGAACAAAGCTAAATGTACGATGCCATCCTAGCAGTTCAACTGACTCAGGAGAAGTATCTTAGGAAAGATACACAAATTATACTAAATTCTGCGACGCACCTAGAGATTATCAGCATCGCATTCAAGTGATGCGACGTATAGTTTGAAAAGCTCTTCTCTGGAACATTAAAAATCATATTTTTTCTAAATCGATTATATTTATTTGAATTCTAATATATGGTCCACGTCCCTAAACAATAGTTGTTTTTTGATTGCCATGCAGTGGATGATATTGTTTCTCTGTCACAATTTTGAGGGATCACTGTTGCAGACCTCGCTTTCATAACCACTGCTCAAGAGTATTGGATTTAGGGCTACAATATTGCCTTTCGTACTAGAATAGTTATAAAATATCGCCTCTAGTGCTAGAGTACTGAAGATATTTACTTCCTTTCGAATATTGAAGGGGCCTTGCTGCCTCTAGATTTCAAAGCAATCGTTTTCGCTGGCAAAGGCCAGCAAATACTGCTGCTATGAAAAATCAACCATAATAATAAAGGATAATAGACAGATAATTAAAATGAGATCAAAAGATTGTTTGTGGTCTAATTAAAGAATTTGAATCGGCGTGGAAAGAAGCCTGCGCATACAAACAAATTTTAATCATTCTAAAAATAAAATTTGAAAAAAAAAAAAAAGCTGCAACGAAATGTACAGACAAATAATGACTCCACGTATAGAAAACGAAATAACAAAGAGGGCGAAAAAGTAAAACTTCTGATGTTTTGTGGCAAAGCAGACAATAAAACGATTTTGTCAATAAAATTACAGTCTTCATTTCTTTCCTTTCTCTGCGCTTTCATAGTTTTAAACCGTCAACCAAAACTGTCATCGTAGATTTCTTCAGTTTCAGAGTTGGTCTGGCTGGCTTGCTGGCTATGTATGTATGTTTGTATCACGTGCACAGGCTCCGCCGATGGAGCAAGAGGGCTGGAAAATCGAACATTTACTCCTTATTATGCGTTTTGGTTTTTCATTCTTTTTTTTAATCACCTCTTAAATAGATTTTCTGGAGGAAGGGGTTCAATTTGCAATACAAGTTCATGTTAAAGTGATTCCTTAGTTTGTGTCCGGTATCATTCAAGCTTTTTTTTCTGAAAATTCTTTTTTAGTGATTACAGCGAAAAGCAAGTGAAGTAACTTATGCATTGATCACCTCTTTTCCTAAATGTTTTTTTTTATTGATTACCCTCAATACAGTATGCTGCCAAAAATGCTGGTCACGTGACAGTTTCTATTGAGTGACTAATCAGACCTGTTTTCCTTCCGATTCTAGTTTTCTTCGTTGCTCTCCTCAATTCGATGACTCTTAACTCTTTTGCAAATCACCATCACTCTCTCAGATTTGGTCTTCCTCTATTTCTAGGATTTAAGGTGCTTTTTGTTTTTTTTCTTCCGTTTAACACCTTCTTTGAAATCTCGTCTTTCATATTTTGTTTATTGCCACTTCTCTTCTGAATAATCTGACCGCCATGTTCGTCTCTCCTCCTTTCCTCTTTCTTCATTTAATCTTCTTCTCTCTAATTTTTTTTATCGTTGTTCGTCTTGAAGTTATTTTTTAAAAATGAAGTGTGTGTTTGTGATTGAGTGAGTGAGTGTGTGTGTGTGTGTGCAAGAGAGAGAGAGAGGGAAAGAGAGAAAGAGAGAGAGAGAGACTGACAGACAGACAGATACATCGAGAGAGGTTGGGTTGGGGTTGGAAAAGAGGTTTAAAAAAAGAGAGAGAGAGCGAAAATGAGAATGTCGACCATTGTTGTTTCTTTGTTTGATCGACAATTTTCAAAGATTTACATCGTCATAAATATGAAATAAAAAATACATTAATCGACAACAATGGTAAATTTTATGCGGCCGCTACTAATGAACAGCAGACAATCACACTTATTCCCCGATCCCGACTCAAATTATTCTCAAGTGCCTCCCCATTGTCATTTTTAGCATTTCTTTCTTTTTTTTTTCTGATTTTATTTTTTTCTCCGAAACCTAAGAAAAGAAATGATGACATGACTTTCATCTTCTGTGTCATGCAAACAAGCAACGAACAAAGCAATAAACAATCTTCAAGCGAAAAATGTCGAAGATCATCCAGATTGCCTCACAGAAAAATGCTAATGAATTGAATTCAAAAGACGTTGTTTTAAGAAATTGTGGTCACTGATGCTTTTGTGGAAGAGGGGAAAGACTCTCTTGTCAATTCAACTGCGCATGAATTGAATATTTGCTGAAAGTTGGAGAATTTTTTTAAAAGGAGAATAAAGACTATTGGCACAAATTTCACCAATTAGGCAGAAATACCTATGCTGAATAAAGTCTGACTGGAGATTTCAATAGCATATACAAACGTGCATACAAATATTCATACATACATAACTTACGCATTTAGTTCGTTCACATTACTCGACTGCGAGCACCCAGTGGTGTTCAGTTCACTTATGTTAGTCTAGTTCAAGGCTAGATTCGCGGTACATACAGTGAGAATCGAACTCATATTAGCTTTTACGTTTAGCTTTTAAGCCATCGATCTATTGCAAGCACCCACAGATATTCAATGATATTTATCTAGTCTAGTTTGAGACTAGACCATTAGGATTCCTAGTGAAAAACGAACTCTCTCGCAATAAGCTTGTTAACTATCACTCCACGAAAGGTGTCCGTACATGTTTTATAATCTCAATTTAGTCTGGTTCAAGGCTAAAGTATTTGGGAACCCAGTAAAAATCGAATTCACTCATTATGTCATCAGGTTTAACTTGTTAAGCATCACAATATACCAGGTAGCCTCCCTTTTTTATTTATATGTATATCAGAATATATGATGATTTTTTTAAAAGATCTTTTATGAACGATAAATGTTTAGTTTGGGGGTCCAACTCTCCCATTTCAATATGTACATACGTATTGGCTATGAAGAGTTTGAGAACGTTTGGAGTTAAGATTACTTTGTTATAAGACAACCGGAAAAACTTCCATTTGCTTCAATTCCGATTAGTTTTGCAATAAGCAATTTTTTTTCACTTTCCTTTTCCACCTCGCGGCCGGCCTGTGCCATTTTTTGCCGCTCTGTGCAAACGCGGATTGAAAAGTTCCAACATCAATTTGGTCGGTTCTAAGGTTACAAACAAAGCAGACATTTTTCGCAGCAGAGGAGAAATGAGAAAACTAAGTATATATATATATATATATATATATATATATATATATATATATA
This sequence comes from Thysanoteuthis rhombus, assembly GCA_963457665.1. Classification (NCBI taxonomy): domain Eukaryota; kingdom Metazoa; phylum Mollusca; class Cephalopoda; order Oegopsida; family Thysanoteuthidae; genus Thysanoteuthis; species Thysanoteuthis major. The sequence goes on from OY735205.1 coordinate 30,980,649, forward strand.
TATATATATATATATATGTGTGTGTGTGTGTGTGCATGTGTGTGTTTGCGTGTACTTGTGTGGTAAATCATATAATTACATATATGTACGTACGTGTGAATTGATTCACTGTGTAAATAATTGATTTATAAAGAGTGACAGAGAGAGAGAGAGAGAGAGAGAGGAGGAAAGATAGAGAGAAAAATGAAAGAATATATCACATATATGGGTGGGTGCGAAATTATGAATGAATACATATATATATACATATATATATGTGTGTGTGTGCACATATATATATATATATATATATATATATGTGCACACACACATATATATATATGTCTATGTGTATGTAATATGTATGTGTGTGTGCGTGTGTAAATTGATTTTCTGGGTAACTAATCGATTTAGGTTTTACGATTTGTTTACTCGAATTCATCGTTAGAGACAAAAAGACGACGCAATTATGGTGGCGAAATAAAAACCAGGCAAAACAAGAAGATCTATCTCGTTATGTTTCTAGGTGCAGTTCAGTCGTTAAAGCAGATGCACACAAGTCGAAAAGCCTGTACTTTTATCACTTATGTTAGGTCAGTGGAGATATTTGCAACAAGTTCAACAGAATAAACAGGACAGGTCTGGTCAGTCATTCAACAGAAAGTATCACATGACCAATGTCTTTTGACTGCATGCCGTGTTGAGGATGATCAATTAAAAAATTGGGGAATACTATGATCAATGGATGAGTTATTTCTCTCGTCTTCGGTCGAGTAGAGACCATTAAAAAAGTTTTGATATTCAGAAACAAAACGTGGATATCGCTGAACACATACTGAGAAATCAATTTGCTGTAAATTTACATTGCAAAATGAACCCCGACTAAATATCTATTGGGATTGTAAAAACAAAAATTTTTTTTTATTTTTTAGATATAGTAAGGAGGAACTGTTTACATTTCCTGCTATCTACTTCCATTTCTGTGACCTGTGTGCGTGTTATATTACATACATACATACATACATACATTCATACATACATACATACATAGCCTGCAAGCCAAACCAAGTTAGAAACTGGAGAAACCCATTTTGACAGTTTTGGTTAAAATTTTGGTCGATTTCAAAAATCTAATTTCAAAGTTGGACGTAACTTACAACCAATCTGAACAGTTATTTCAAGCATTTCGATACATGAAAAATCATTGGCACTGTTATTAACGACAATTTATTCCCCCAAAATACCTCCTTGTTTTAAAAGTGCTTCAATATATAACATTTCTGTACGCAGTAACCACCACAAAATCTAAAAATGACCCGAGCATTACGATGAAAACAACAGAAGAAAAAACGAAAGGATAAACAGGTCTGGACACTGAATAGAAACCATTACATGAACATGTCTTTTGGCAGCATGCTGTGTTTGGGATAATCAGTGGAAACGAAACGAACCTTGTGGATAGATTATCTAGAGGCAGGATGAAAATAAGCGAAATGTGAGAGACGAGATTCCAGAGAAGGTGGTAAATGGAAGAAAAACAAAAAAAAGCATCCCAATCTTAGCACCATGAAACGTGAACATGAGAGAATCATGTTCAAAATCACATGGAAAGACCATAAAGAAGTGTTATGTATGAGAGAAAAACAAAGATACCACAGAATCCATTGAAAAAAAAACAAAATAGTAATGGGCTGGTCATGCTGCAAGAATGTCAGACGACTGATGGACATCACAACTCACAGCATGGATCCTCAGAGATCATATGTGAAACTATGTCCAACAAAATATTAGATGGCATGACGAACAAGTTCAGAAAGTATTGGCTGCGTGACACCCATGATAGAGACGTCTGGCGAATCATGGGAAAGGTCTTTGTCCAACGATGGACGCTAAAAGACTGTTGCTGCTGCTGATGATGATGATGATGATAGTCGATAATGATGGCGATTTTCAGAAGAGTTGACAGTCAAGGAGAGAAAGGAAAAAAGACTAGAACCGAAAGAAAAAAAACAAAACAAATAATGTTAGTAGCTCAATAAAAAAAACATCATGGAGCCAACATCTTTTGGCAGAATTCTGTATTGACGTGATCAATTAAAAAAATTGGAAAAAAGGGGTGATCAATGAAGAATTCACTTCTCTCGTCTTTTGTTGGACAGTAATGACCGAAAAGTCTAAATTTTCCCAAATACAATCATTAATGCTGCTCAAGAGAAAATGTGGTATCAATTCAGCATAAATTTACATTGCTAATTGAACCCCTCCATACTCAAAACTTATGGGGGGGTTAAAGAGAGAGAGAGAGAGTGAGGGAGGGTCGAGAGAAGAGAGAGAGAGATGGTAAAAGAGAGAGACAGAGGGAGACAGAGACGTGGAGGCGAGAGAGAGAGAGCGACAGAAAAAGAGATACGCAAGGGAGATAGAGGACAAGGGGAACAGAGAAGGTGAGGGTAAAGGAAGAGAGATAAATACGGTGAGGAAAAGAAGGGGTAGGAGGAAATGGGATGAGTGAGGTGGAAGAAAGAGAGAGAGAGAGAGAGAGAAAGGGCATTGAAGCTTGAACTCAAACTATGAATTTTTTTATCGTCTATCTCTTCTTCCTATAGTTGAGATAAACAGTTGCATGAAAGGTGAAAGTCGCAGATGCAGATAAAGACAATGAAATCTCTGCAGCGGAAAAATACTGAGCTACCCAAAATTCAAAGGAAATCTGCGATAGGCAGATGTAAGAGGTGCGTCCGGAAAGAATCCAGCCATTTTGAAAATCTCACGAAAGGGTTTCTTCACCTCGATGCAACATGGCAACCAATCATAGGGAACCTTACTGCTCATACATGAACAGGAACTTTCTTGTAGGATTACTCGGATGGTCGTTGGACGATATTAAGTGAGATTGTGCATTTTGTAACTTGATTCTCATTGACCGCATGAGCCATCCCTCACGTCTTGTGAAGGGTTTTCTGGCAAATCATCGCATCATCCAAGTCACTCAGACGCCCACTTTCAAATTTGGCTCCATGATATATCTGTTTTTTTTTCCGAAGCTAAAACAGAGCTTCGAGGAAATTAAAGAGAACACGATTCAGATTGGTGTGTGAGGTCCGCAATTGCCATCGTCCAAGGTTGGCATTTTTTTTTTTTTGGTAATATCAAATGAGAGAATATTTTCGATTCAGACTTCGTATATATGTATGGATTTATTTGCCTTAACTAACTCAGTTGGTAGAGATATACAATATACCAATAGCAAAAATATTCCTATAGAAAAAAGAAATTGGAACAATACGATAATAAGATGACGTAGAGAATCGGAGGGTGTGGCAGTACAACGCTTCTTTGCTGAGACATTTGTGAAAGCCTTGCCTTAGAGAAGTGGAATGCATGTTCGAATCTCATGGGAAGCTGTTATTTCCGATTTTCGTGTCCTTTGCACATTCAGTCGAACAGTGTATAGATCAAGAGTGGTGTGATAAAAAGCAACGATAATACGATGGCTAAAATGAGTAATAAAATATTGATAGTGAATTTTTTCTTGATGAATAAATGTATAAGTGATAATAATTTTCATCGGGAGTATTTTCTACCATTATGAATTTCTTTCATCTTAATCATAGTTGCTTTTCATCGCAACGACTCCAGACTGTCAGTCTTCGACAGAGAATAAACAGGTATGAAGAATTTGCTCAGGGTAAGAATCAAGCTTGAACAAATTCAAGATAATATTACTACTTCTAATACAGCTATGATACGAAAAATTTCTAAAAAAACAAAGCACATATGTCACTGAGCAATCGGGCAAAATAAAGGTTGAATTTAAGATTTAAATTGGATCTTCCTCTTAATCATTGTAACAATTACTATACATTGGCAGGCTTCCCGAGGTAAATAGGGATGTGAATTCGAGTCCTGACTTGAGCCTATTCTGATTTGTGTTGTTTATTAACTGCTGTAGACTGACAATCAGAGTAGTTGTGACAAAAACTAAGTTGAATTCAGATGAGAGAAATGCCAATGAAAAAAAAAATCTTTCAATGTCGTTTTTTGTTGTCGTTTGTATTGACCGATTCTTTTGTTCTGGAATACCTTCTGCTTTCCAACTTATTTTCTTTTTGTTATTGTCTTTTATTCCTCTTTGTTGTTCTTCTAATTCTTTTTTATCCTTTACGTTCATTACAAACTTAATTTGAATTCTCGTTAAGAAGAAAAAAAAAGAAAAGAATTTCAACAGTGAAGAATTAAAGAGAACAATGCAAAACAAAACGGAATAAAATTTAATTTCCCGCCAAACTCTAACCTCAACCTCATTTTCCCGCGCTATTGATTCCAACGCTAATTAAACGGCTTTTGGTTATCAGCAAGTCAAAGCGCGCATGCGTTCTCGCTCTCACATCAAATGAAAGCGGCCAAAACCAATCAAGAAAATCAATAAAGCAGCAAAGAAAGTCGACACTTATGATTTATTGAACCGGTCGCCAGAATTTCAAATACCTATAGAAATTGTATGACACTATGAAAATAGTGATGTTTCTTGCAAGTTACGGAAATCAAGAAGAAGGGCGGTGATCATAATGTTGCGCAGCGTTCTTATTATACCAGTGATTCTCAACCAGACGGTGCAGGGGGGGGATAAGGCAAAAAAGACGTGATAAATGTATATCTTAATAATTTTCGCTTGCTTTCTTTAAGTAACAAATACTCGGCTGTAGCTGTATAATTATAGGATTGAACTAATTCTCATTCAAAATATGTCTAGATATACGCATATAAAATAAATATTTGAGGTTATTCTTTGTTGCAACTGATTTAATATCTAATATCAAGAGAGGCTAGTTTTCCTATTGACAAAAGTGGGGAATGGCCTTGAAAAGATTTGGAACCACTGGATAAGACCCAAGGCCTTTGATCCAGTCTTGTGATTATGCCTGCGCGATTACTTTTAATATACTTTGTGGGGACGGTTAATATTTTAAGATATTTTATGAGCATTGGTTGAATTGTTAACACACTGGCGCGACTGAAATTTAATATCAGCCCAATGCGGATCAATCTGTTTTCGAAAGTTTGGAGTGTACTGGCCCCTACCACTTAAGCCGAGAGACTGTTCCAAGGGTTTACTACAGAATACACTGAGCCTCGCCGTCTCAGACTATTTGAAATAACTTGAAAGGCCAAAATGGTACTACTTCTAGTTTCCCACCTACTCAATTTGCAGCCTGTTTTTTCTAAACCAGAAGAATTAGAATACAACTATATCCCACTTCATGGGCCAGCATGGCAGGGTAAAACCCATCCCCCATGTCTGACTCCTAGTTGCGGGGTGAAGGCAGCTTATGTCCAACGACGATCCTTACATGCTGATAATGAATATTTTTTCTACTCCAACAACGTACAGCATGGTTTCAAATTGTAATTGAGTTTCATTATACTTCAGTTTCGTCTGCCCGGATAGTATAATGTTCAGCACGTTTGCTTCACATGTGGAAAGTCATAAGTTCGATTCCCAGTAAAACTTTTCATTAGAACGAATTTCCTTGTGCAGCTAATATGAGTACGCACTAGAATTTAGTTACCAAGAAACATTATCATATCTCATGAAGTGTGTAGTTAAAATTTCATCGTGTACCCAAACGAGGACCGTTCTCTGGGTTGGTATTACGAACTATAAAAAAAGATAGTATTATTCTATAAAATATGGTTTCTTGGTGAAGTACTCACCCATTACCTTTTTTCAGAAACTACAATGCTTTAGACTATCACTCATAGGTATACCACTAGCAAAGCAACGGGTATTTTACTAGTTGAGATGACTAGAAAGGTCAAAATTGCGCAATGTCTAGTTGTCAGCTAACTTACTCAACTTGCTGTTACCTTTGTCAAAAACAAGAGAATTAGAATACGACGGTCACCAAGATCAGACAAACAAGTATTTGTGTACAATACATAAGAATGATAAACTGTTGTTGAAGACTTCAATGAGCCCAACAGTTGCAAGAATAAAAAAAAAGGAAGTGTTCGAAGCATTGTTTTAAATATATGAGGAAAATAAACGTTATAAGTTTATTGACCAAAGCATGGTGAAGAGGTTACTGAGCTGGTCTCATAAGGTCCGGGAAGTGAGTTTGATTTTCTGCTTCCGGTCCTTTTGTGAGTCTGGCCTTGGTCCAGACTGAGCTCAGTTAGAAATATCTATCATCATATGTTTACAATGACTAAAGAAGTCATAAGTTAGGATTATACCTATATCAAAACAATGCTCGGTGAAGGTTTAGGTTATATCTGATTTTTGTCGATTTTTATCTGTAATGGTCAACAACTGAGAGGAAACAAAATGTATAATAATTACCCTTTCATCACTTCGTAATGCCAGGCAACGTGCCCTTCAAAGGAGACAGGCAACCGGAATGGGTATACTTAATCTCATCCCGGGTACCCCCGCCACCCAATGCTACCCTTATTCTTCTCTGATTGGTAAAAAAACAGAATTATAATGCAACCATCGAAGCCGACACTTTTATGGCGGCTGTTTAAATGCCTTTGATGTTGGTGTTATTTTTGACCAGTTTTTATTCTTTTAATAGTTTATTGGCCTGCATGGTTGTATTATGTTCGGGCTGGAATGAAGGAGCTAAATTGAATCAGGAATACACACACACACACACACACACATGTACATGCACGCACACACACCAGTGGCTTCGAAAATTCTATAGATATATATTCGATATAGACACTACAAAAACATATTTCTCTCTCTTTCTTTCCCTCTATCTCATATATATATATATATATATATATATATATATATATATATATATATATATATATATATATATTTAACATATTCATATATTCGATACATCAACCCAATACATATATTCTCTATATATTTATGCATATATTCTATATGCCTGACATATTTCATATATATACTAGTAGAGGTGCCCAGCGTTGACCGGAGATAAAGCTCTCCTGGCAGACCTGCACAGGCGAGCGTGCAACCCCGGAAAGGCCTGTGTATACCCTTCTAAAATCATAAAAATGCATACTTTCAAAACTGAAAATTCATTTTTGATCTAATCTGATCACTTTTGGCGTTAATAGTTTGCATATCAAAGCGAGATATCGGATTTAAATCGTCCTAGTGTTTTATTGTTGCGTTTGAGTTTGGATAGGGGTTAAGGGTTCGATTAGAGTTTTTGCTCCAAGAAAAACGTTTTTTGTTTGTTTTTTCTGTCAGGTTAGGGTTAGATTCCTTAAATAATCCTGCTTACATGACGTAATGTGATTTTTAGTTTTGGAAATAAGGATATTCACGGTACCGCCTGAGGTGAGTATGGTGGATGGAAATTGGAGGTGACTTACCTTTTTGACAAAAGCTGTTGAACCCAAAAAGCAGCTTTTCGGCGATAGTCACTCTTTTCTCATTGGTCTTTGTAGTCACACGTCTCATGTTCAAATCTTTGGTTGAAATGTCTCCACAAAAACAGTAAGATATTCTCCTGTCACCTGCAACTTCTTCAGAATTCAGACGCTAAATAGCACAAATAATTTTGAGAATTTTGCTTGCATTTTCGTCGGTTCATCGTAACATCCCCCGATCCCCCTCGATCCAGTTTGATGGAGCCATTCTCAAGGAGGCCCATGCTTTAATAAACTTCTTAGCCTTCACAACACACCAAAAATGGAACGCCAATGTCTCATCTCTCGCCCTGAACGCAGTGAAAATGATAGGTTCATTATACCGCTCCCGATACGACCCAAAATTGAATACTGCTCACACATTGGGATAGACTTCACCCGGCAGGTGTTATCTAGCGTCGGTAGGGTGCAGAATCGAGTACATGGATTAGTTGGTCATCTCTCTCTCTCTCTCCCCCTCTCTCTCTTCCCCTCTCTCTCTCTCATCGATGTGATGTAGCGAACCTGGCACTTCTCTGGTGCCATTTTCATGCACAGTTTTCGAAGATGCTCCATCACCTGGTCCCTCCAGTAAGAGATTTTCCAGTCTGACCATGATTCGTCGTATGTAATGAATCCAATCCACACTTTCTATCCATTCAACATACTCGTTGCAATGCCGACTCAAACTTCTTCCGAACGGCTGTTTTGGGAAGCAAACTTCCCTGTAGTGCTTTCCTGTCGAATATAGCATACATCTGTTCAAATCCAGGGTCAAAAATTATATCTTGAGCCTGAAATTACTTTAACCCTATACCTGGTCTCTGTTTTCGATGACTCTTGGTAAATATAATGATATAAAATAAAATAAAGTTCATTACTTTCTATTGCCGTTTTTCCAAGTTATTGTTTTTCCAATTTTGAAACGAAATTTCACACAAGCTCCCTTCTCTTCAATCCTTCACATTCGTAAAATAGCAGTAGAAATGATTGCAATAAAATCCGATACAGTTCAGATATCTAAGCATATTCAGTCGCATTTAGTTCACAAATGCTGCATCAATGATTTCATGTATATATTTTAGCCAATATCTAAGCAGATTTTTAGGTACACATGCAGCCCAGATATATTCAATCAAAGCTCGATTAGAATATATAAAGATAATATAGAGTATTTGTATCAATTTAATATATTCTCATATATTTAATTGATACAATTTTTTCAGCGATTTTTCATTATAGCATCATTATTCGATTATCAAAGCACTTCTGTAGATCTCAAGCCAGAAACACATTGTGCGTTCCATCACAAAGAAAAATGTTCCAGTTTAGAATTATAGATTAATTATTTCAGTCATAGTATGCGTATTTCCCTGATGAAGTATTGTCAATTATTATGGCAGGAATATTTCGATATGTCGAACTTGAATTAGAATAAGTATTCTCAAGATTGTTTTCTATACTTTGAACTACTTTGTTCAGTTTGTTGTTCCATTTAATAAAACATCAACGAGTATTTCTTTTTTATGTGAAACAATGCTATCACATGTAGTATTCCAACCACATGTGGTGTTCAAATCACTTGTGACATTCAAACCACATGTGGTATTCAAAAAACCAGCAAGCATAATTAACAAAAACAGAAATTTTCAATGATTATAGTTATGATACATTATTATACCAATAATTCTAAGTATATACCTAATATTACAACATAATTGTACGTAGCAAACTTTTGTGCGTAGACTAGTTTCCTTTGCACACAGCTTCGAGGGAACGATGCGCACATTCATGGTAGGTGATAATTAGCTCTCAATTAGAAATTAGAAGTAACTTTTGAGCTTCCGTGAATTTTTTCGCAGGGATTAACCAGGGAAACAAAAAAATCCGATAGGGAGTTTCTTTTCACACACCCTGAATAAATTTCCTAAAGACCCCCGCTCCTATACACGTCTTGCAGAGAATCTTTGTTGAAGAGTGCAAATCCATATTTAGCCTCTGGATTCGGATAGTTGGATGATTAACTAAGAATCACGCACAGGTAATTGTTTTCTGTAATTTCTTTGCTAGATAACGGCGTTAATCAGAAAGAAGTTGTAATCAAGAATGATGCTTTAGAATGAATGAGATAATGAGTTTCGTGGGCTGAGATGAGAAAGCTAAGGATAATGGGAAAGTTAACAATTTTTATCTCAATAGATTGTTAACCGCTCAGCCACTCACAAATCAAATCACACCATCATTATCATCAACATGATCATCGTCATTATCACCCCTCTGACGTCGGTCGTTGGACATAGGCTTCCGCCGAGATTCGCCAGATCTCTCTATCGTGAGCGTTGCAGCGCTGACGTCTCCTAAATCTTTTTTGAATCGTCATACCATCTCATTTTCTGTCGGCTATAGTTTCGCATATGATCTCTGGGGATCCACGTTGTTTGTCGTGATGTCAAGCGTTTGTCCAAAATTTCTGCAATACAACCTGCCCATTACCATATGTTTTCTAATGAGTTCTATGATATCTCTATCCCCTGTTTTTCTCTAATATTCTGTGCAGTCTTTTGATCTCTCTATGTGATGTTGTAGCATAATTCTTCTTCTTATTCTTCAAAAAAAAGACATAGGACTGGACCTCCAGAACGGTGATTCATTTTTGAAATATTTCATATCATTGCCAGAACTAACAATCAAATGTAGCAATTATTGTATTCATTGATCAGAATAATGTTAACGTAGGGTGAGGATTGGGAGCTAGTTGAGCCAAATATCACAACTGTAGTAAGTTTGATCGTCATTGAGTAGACAAAACTAAGCTTTGAACATATTAATAGGGTTCCTCGCCGTTAGTGTGTTTGTCTAGCAGACACTCTATTGTAGCAAGTACCGTTTCATGAAGTGCCCTACACTAGTGGTCGTGTGCCAGACTGAGCAAAGGTGGATATGAATCACGTAAATCAATAAATGATACAGGGAAAATTTCGAATCAAAATTCAGCGAATTGCAGTGCTGGGCTACGCACTTATTGATCATATGAACATACACACACAAGCATTATTATTATTATTATTATTATTATTATTATTATTATTATTATTATTATTATTATTATTATTATTATTATTAATGATATTATTATAGCCTCTTTCAAAAAATTAAGTAAAACTACTGCGATAAAGGGGACGTGTCCATTGTGGCTACGATTTTCTAAGCTAAATTGTTACCTTTAAGTGGAAGAGTCCATTGTTAAGAATAGCGTAAAAAAAAAGATCAGATTGTTCTTTTTATATTTAATATGTGTGAAGGGTGGTGAAGAAGTCTTGGCTCATGGGGAGCTCAACATGGGAATATAAATGTAATGTATTTTCCAGATTATTATACTAAGGCAGAAAAGTTGACAAAAGCTCGGTAAGTGGAACATTGATTCAAAAATGATTTAGTCAGCGGTGTATGGCTGATTAAATTTCATTTCATATTAAAACTTGTTTCCATAATGAAGTGCTTAGTGTTCCAGACTTTTGCACCAAACAATAAACAATGCGTAAAAAAAAAGTATTAAAGCCCTTAAAAAATCCTAACATAAATATTGAATAATAAGACAAAAATAATGATGATAATAATAATAATAGTAATTCGCCATAATTCAAGTCATCGATCTTTCATTGTGGTGAACAAATCAACCATTCGGTCTGCTGCTGCTGCTGCTTCGGTAATGGCGGTAAATCGATTAAAATGTTTTTCTTCAACAACCCTTGCGACCTTTTTCATTTTCGTTGGTATTTATTCCATTATCCGCAAAAAGTTCAAGGTATAGACGGCCTGGCCTCGAAACAACAGACATCATTTTGTCTCGGTGATTTAACCCGTCTCCCGGATTTCTCCATTGTTAGAGACAATTAAAACAAACACTTGCACGTGAAAAGCTATATGCGAATTATTAGTAATAGTATTTTTTTTTATCAGTCTTCAAGATTCGTTGTTGGACATTGACTTTCCACAAGTGTGTAAAACCTTTTGGATGATTGTCCTTACTCTGCCACACTGACCCATGATGTGTTGGAAGGGTAAGAAATGGATACATGTCTCTCCTAAGGGCATCATTTGAAGTGAATGCAAACTGTCTCTGCCGGTTTACCGATTCCATTCTCCGTGCCATTAACCGTTCGTTTACATGCACCTCCTAAAACGTATCAAACCTTGTTAAATCAAATATAAGAGCCAATTTTTCTGTCTGCCTTAAAAATCTTGTATCAAATCCCTGCTTTGTTATCTGGACAAGAATACCGACCATTGGTGCTGGAGTGGAGTCTTTATTTTCCTCTGGGGGAAACCTTGAGTTTTCAATGGATGTCATGCGGCATTGTTCTCAATTCTAAAGAGCATTGTTATCTTTTTCCCGATGACAATTGTTAAGCGACTTGAAAAAAAGGCTGAACAGCACTAGGAGAGCGCATATCTTTGACAAAACCATACACTGTCTAAAAGCAATGAAAATCTATTCATATCTACGATAGAGGGGAGTTAATTGGAATTCAATTTTTCATATTTAAACTGATGTTTACCTTTTCTTAATATATGAATAGTATCTTTCAATCGAAGAAAAATCCCGTGTTCGTCTCGCAATTCAATCAATTCTTTCTTGGCTAATGGTCTGGCTTTCCATAAAATGCCATTTAGATCATTAAAAACTTTTGAAAATATTGCGTGGACGAACATGGCTGAATACATAAACAAATGAAAGAAATTCTAAAATATCTCTCAATTTAAAAAAAATCCACCCCGACATTTAATGAATTCTTCCTCAATCAATCGGTTACTCTTCTACAAAATTTCATTAAAATTGACTTCGAACTTTTGGAGGTATTGTGTGATCTATCAGCTCGCTGGCAGAAGTAATAATATAAGTTCTTGGCAGTCGATGGAAAGTTGAAATTTCGTGTGTATACAGATAGTCATATGATATCTTTTACAACAAAGAAATTCCTCCAGAGAATGGGAAAGCTGGCAGTGTCCACTGGGGTGGAAGGGAAAGCCGTCAGTATCCCCGAGGGTGAAGGAGAAAGCGGTCAGTGTTCTCCAGAGTGGAGGGGAAAGTTGTCAAAGTCAGACGCCGGTGAAGCATCGTCACCACTGTTTGGCATGAGAATTGCATTTTTGTGTCAAGCAAACGTCACATTTGAAAAGCAAATGTAATTTTCGGACCAACAGAAGAATCATTCTGGATTTATATAGTAGACACATTGGAATGCATGGAATTAGAAACTTTTACTCTCTACGCCTTGTTGATTCGCCATAAAGTTTCTTCTGTTTTGTCTCGTAAGATAATACTAGGAGAGTTTACTTTTAACCAAAAGTACTAAAAAAGCAATTATGGTTTTATCGTGACAAATGTAATCAGCAAACCTTTTTTTAATGCCAAAATTGTCTCAGTTTCGTTCGTTGGTTTTAGCTTTGAAGATGGACAAACATTTGCAATATTTTTGACACATTATCTTTTTGTGAAAATTGAAAAAAAGTCTCCAACGAGGACAAAAAATAGTGCATTTTACGGAAAAAGTTCGGTCAATGCTTGAACGTATCAATAGTTGCTTGCAGAGTATCGTTCTAGAGATTTCTCGTTGAATAATGCTCCACGATTGAGAAAACTACTTGAAGTTGATAGCAGTGAAATTCAGATATTAATAGGGAATTATTAATTTTATATGACGTATGGGGTAGACAAAATTCTCAAGATATCATGAAGCGTTGAAAATCATTTGCATCATTTTGGTTGCATCAGTCACTTTGATGTGCAGCATCCTGATTGGGCCGTATTTCAGTTTGTATTTTGCTATTTACTGCTGCTCCTAATTAGACCAAATGAAGGCAGTAATATAGGAAAGTGTCTCATTATATTATTATATCAGGATCTAATATCTATCAAGTAATATTATCTGATATTCTATCTAGTAATATTATTTTATCAGGATAACACTAAACACGTGTTTCTTTGATGACCAGACATGCATTGCCATGGCTTGTACCCACCATCAGTATTTGAACTGATTCCCTATCAGTTATCAGAAGATTCAAACGAAACTCATCGGAAATTTAAAAAAAAAACAGTCTAGAATACCAAAAAGCTCCGAAGAAGAGTGGATATGATGCGTACAAACTAGAATTCAATGAGGAACTTCTAAACAAGCAGAAGAGCACTAATGAAAATATTAAAGATAAGGCTAGTTCTATCATTTGGTTTCTTCCACCGTAAAAAAACAATCAAGGAAAAGTATTTATTGAATAAGTGAAAAAAATACTCTCCAAGTGGTAATAAGTTACTCAAAATATCTGATGTTAACAACATAAAGATAGTGTATAGTTACATGGATAACTTGGATAAAATTATTAAAAACTATAATAACTAAATAAAAAGATAATAAAACAACCAAAACGGAAACGGAAAATTGTGACTGTAAGAAACATGAAAAATGCATCCTAAAAATATATATGTCTCACCAAAGAAATAATGTATTCGGTGAAGATGTTGAACTTAAAAACCACTAAAGATGACAAAGTATATTGAGGATATCACTCAACTTGACTTGCCAACCATAAAGCCTCTTTAACTAAAGAACAGAGTATAGAAATTGTACTCTCGATTCACTATTAGAAGTTAAAAGAAGAAACCCTCCGCCCCCCCAAAAAAAAAACAACTGTAATTTACTGGGGTTAGTGAAAAAGCTTAAAATATGTAAGGGTCGAGATGTGAACTGAACTTAGAAGGAAAATTAAGAAGAGTAATATATAAGAATAGAATTGAGCTATTGAACTCAAGATCGGAGATAGTTATGAAGTGAAGACATAAAACAGAGTTTTTACAAAAATATCTAAAGAAAAACTTGGTGAAAAATAACTCTCAGTTGGCTTGGGCCATAGAGCTTTGATTTCAATTCATGAAATTACGACAATGACTCGAAAGTATTTGAGTAAGATAGTAGCAGCGTGATATATACCGGGCGAGTGGTAATCACACTCTCACTTCACCTACTATTTTTACATTTCTTACATGTAGGGCATACCTTATGTTGGACGCAAATCTGTAAAAGTAAACTAAATAATTTAAATGAGAAAGGCAAGTTTCTATGCAGTTGAACCTAAACGCATAGGTTATCATCATCTTGGTGAAGGAGGTTAAGGATTGACCTAAATTTTGGTAGCAAAAATACTAACAGGCGTAATTTAAGTCTTGACCTTATACTAAGATCATTATCATATAAAGTGGATATTTAGGTAGGCATTTAAGTATAACTTACGTGACAAAAGTGAAAAAAAAATGAATTCTAAGAATTAAAAGGGAATTGAAACAGACAGAATAACTTCAACTTGAAATATTTGGTGAACAATAAAGGAAAATACATGTAGATAAAAATAAACGGTAAAAACGTAAAATTAACAAAAATAAATTAATAAAATGAAATCATAGATAGATTGATTCACAAAGTAAATTTAACCAAATTGATTAGGAAGAAGTTAAAACATTATCAACATCTCAAAACCGAAAGGTATCCACCTTGGCTTCCTATAGCTGGCTGCAAAGCAGCTAGGCCAGGCCGACTAAAAACTTCACACGCTTGGACAGTTGGAATTTCTATGGTTAAAAAAGATATCTCAGGCTCATTCATATGAAAAAGAAGTGAAACAGAATGTACAATCTATAAAGAACCATTAAAAAAACTTTACTCATTTTATAACTGCTCTACCGATGGTATGGAGCTTTATTTTAGAAAAAGATCAATTCAATGCACCTACACAAGCTTTTTATATAAATATTATTGTTCTCGTATCTTACGTCGCATTTCTTCTCGAGAATTGATTCAGAAAAAGATTTATCCACTGTTCTTTTTTTTCTGTTTTTACTTCAATGTGGATTAAGATTGTTGATTGACCCCCCCCCCGCCGCGCCCCAGGAGAAAATCAGTGAAGCTTTTGCAGTAGACTGTTGCATAAGGACGGATAGACGGATAGACGGACCTTAGGTGAATTATGATAAGATGAAAAAAATAAATTCCTTGGAAGATTTCAAAAGACAATTGCGTTTTCCCCCAAGTGACAGCAAGTTCTATGTGTTTAAATTATGAAATCACTTTAAAAATTGCAGATACGAATAGAATAAAACGAAATATTCTGTTGAATACAGAATAAGGTAGATATCGGAAATAGTAATAGATTGTCCTGTATTATTGCTTAATAAACAGAACAAAACTTATGGTAAACCATATGTATATATATATATGTGTGTGTGTGTGTGTGTGTGTGTGTGTGTGTGTGTGCATGTATTATCAAGAAAGGGTATATGATCCGACAGAATGATTACATAATGCGTTATATCATATAGACAATGTTTTTTGAAACGAACACTCGTTATTACACGATGAATGTACCATTTGGCCCAGACAACGCAAATATTTTCTTTTATTGTCTATTCTATTCAAATAAGCGTTTACAATACTGCGCAATTTATGATTATATATATATATATGTGTGTGTAAACACATATATAATACTATAGAAATAGAGAGTGTTCGTTTCTTTGTTTCTTTCTTCTTTAGGACTTCGTGTTTTATAGATTACTGAGCAACTGCACCCTCCTGACTGAAAATTTGCGTATGAGGGTAATGTGACACCAAGATTCACATTGAATAGTTGTGGATGACCTGTAGATACCTCTAAACGCCGATTGTCCGGCATTTTCGAATCTAACAGGGACAGTTGCAACCTATAGCCTGAAAATTTATTTACAAGGATAAATTGACCTCAGGATGAACATGGGATAGTTTGTAATTCCCTCTGATTACCTATTATGATCGAATTAGGGTCAGGTCATTCTTAGCCTTTTAAAATGCAAGGGAAAAGGTTGCAACCTATGTAATGCATATTCGTGTTCAAATGTAACCCGGAGACGGACATAAGATAGGCATAGCTGACCTCTAGTGACATATAAAGGTCAAATGTAATGTCAGGTCAATCTTGTTTGTTTTTTTAAAAAGATTAATTTTGGCATTTTCGAATCTAACAAACATAGTTGCATCAAACGGCCTGCAAATTTGTGTTTGATAGTAACTTGACATAAGGATGGACATAGGATGAGTTGCAGTGGCCTTTGGTGATCTTTTAAGGTCAATTTAGGTAAATTTTGAAATCTCCAAACATAAAGCTGATAACTACACCTTACAGGTTGCAAATTGATGTGCCAGGGTAACTTGCACACATGATGAACATAGGATAACTGCTGATGACGCTGTCAAGTTGTAAAGGTCAATTTAATGTCAGGACATTTTTGACTTTTTGTAAAAATCTAAATGAAACGACTGCACTCTATAGGGTGCAAATTTATACACATAGGAAACTTGACCTCAGGAATAAATGAGTATAAGAATAGGTAGCTGACCTATTGTGACTTCTAAAAGTAAATACAAGTTCAGGTCAATTTGGGCGTTTTCATAAAAGGTCAATTTTGGCTTTTTCGACACACCTCACAGTCGTGCTCTCTACTCTGTTAGAATTTACATCATGACCAGTGAATTTTGATTACTTTTTCCTCTGAGAAATGCCATATATATATATATATATATATATATAATGTAAAAAGTTTGCTTTGTGCCTGTTTTTCATCTGTAAGCCAGTCTGCATGGCCTGAAAATACGCATTTGGAAGAAATCTTTTATTCTTGTCCAAACATCGACTTCAGTAATCATTGGAAAATACGTAAGTATCTCATACTCATGGCTGAGATAGTTGCTTTTTCCGGATTAAACTACGCTTAGTATATATATAAATGTTTTTATATATACGTCACAAAAGGATTTTGATCACTGAGATACCTTTTTCGCTCACTTTCTATCAACTTTATATGTTCCTGTCTCCCTCTCTTATTCTCTGTATCTCTCTCTCTCATCCACTCTTTCTTCCTCTGTCTCTATCTCTCTATACATATATAACATTATATGTATCATTATACGAGTATATATATATATATATATATATATATATATATATATATATATATATATATATATATATATATATATGCGCGGCTGTGTGTGTGTTGTTAGGAATACGAAGCTTCTTTGATGTCTGAGCCGTTTGACTGAAGTCAGTTTCAGATCTTGCCGGAGAAACGCTAAGCGACGAATTCAATTTCTTTTTAATGTCTCTGTGACCGTTTGATCTTCCGATAAGGCCTTGAACATATGCGCACGTCGAGACTCTCATCACGTCACTGACATCATTTATTCTACCATAATTACTGGCTTTCGATTCTGCCTCCTTGTTATCGATGAACGCGCATACGCACGTGTGTGTATGCATCACTCTGTGTGCGTGCGTGTGTGTGTGGTCGTGTCAGTGTGTGGGTGTGTGAGTGTGTGCAATGAATCATTTGTGGTCCGCAGGAAAAAAACCCAAAAGATTTGACCACGGTTATCTCACACTGACCACTCGACTCCAATACAACCAGCGTCTTTCAAACTGGTTGTATTGGCGCCATTATGCCCACCAAGAAAATCAATACCCTCTTCCAAGCCGTATTCTGCCGTGTACAGACTTCAATTCCTTGGCCTCATCCCTTGGGTTCGAGTCTAAGACCAAATATAAAGACTTTCACAGAGCAAATCCCTTTTAACATTCAATCTATAACATTTCTTAGTACTCGATACAGCAAATGTATACAAAAAGAAGAAAAAAAAGATATAATTCATTCACGACGCGTATCATTTTCCAAATAATATCTAGCAGAAACGCTAGTTAATTGGGCTCTGTCAAGGTTGACAAGGAGTATAACATATTTTTTGTTGATACAGGCTGGTCAGATATGATAGTCACGGAAGTGTGATTTATCCTGGTACTCTCTCATACGATCTCTTCTCAGCCATTGTGGCGTAACAGTGACAAGACATTTTGACCTATTTCCTGGGATGTGACTACCACATTTCTCCTGTGGACATTTTTTGAGAGGGTTACAGTGATGAAAAGTATGATATATATATATATATATATATATATATATATATATATATAGAGAGAGAGAGAGAGAGAGAGAGATAGAGATAGAGAGAGAGAGAAGGTGTGAGGAGAGCACCAAATGTTAGATTACACACAATTAACCAATATATCGTTTTTCGTTTGCTCTTTGCACGAAAACTCGTTATAACGAAGCTTAATATCGTACCACTTGTGTAGGAATTTCCTAATAGTACTGTATTTAAATTAATTAAGTGCCCTTGTTATCACATCATGCCACTTGAGCGTAAAGCAATATCATAAGATACCAAAGTAGAGATTGTAAAAAGGGTAGAAGGAGGTGAAAAGAGAAGTGTTGTTGCAGAATCATATAAATTACTCAGTCAACTTTAAAACCATAATGGATGAATCTGACAAAATAAAAGTCGCCATGCAGAATTCAAGTGAGCGTAACGCTTCTTAACTAATTCGCACATGTAGTGAAAATCAATGGAAAAAATGAAGAAAGGGTTAGTTATTTGGGTGGATATGTCACAGCGTAACTAGTAACTCCCCCCAAGCCATTATACAGAAAAAAAAACGCATTAAATTTATTTAATCAGCTGCGACACGGAGAAGCGCTCAGGAAGTGGGGGGGGCAATCAATCGTTTGAGTATTTTATGTGTATATTGCTTTCAACAATTACGAGGACTTATCTGCATAAAAATGTGTTTTGCCTAGCTCTGATAACGAAGTTTCTGATAGCGAAATAAAGTGAATTAGAACAAGTTATTTTCATTAATCGTAGTTGAAAATATTGTCTTCATTCACCTAAGTATTTGTGATTGGACTCTGCCAAGGCTGAATATGGAGATAACAGCTTTTATTACCTTAACTGGTAAGATAGTTTTGATAGAATGATTCGCTAAATGCTCACCCACTTACTCACTAGTCTGTCATTCATAGTAGTACGCTAATGACAAAAATATTCTTTCAATATTGGACACATCACAGGAAGAAGCGGATCCATGTCATTCTCAATGGTATCAATGTGATGTTCACATAGGCAGCGTTAGCAGAAATAGATATCCATGTTTTTTTTTTTACTGTTTTAATTCCTACGACGAACTGTTGTAACATTGATTATTTTAAACCAGTCTCCTCGTCCTTGTTGCAAAAACTACAACGTTTTGGTTGCAGGATTCTCCATCCTTCTTCCAGTCTGAATGTCTGAGAGATGGCGTACATAACATAAATAATCTGTATTGCATGTATTGTATAATAGTCTTTTTGAAATCCATACATCATTCGCTGACGAACATATCAAGCATTGAAATATGTGCCTCTGGTGGGTTTAAACGTTATCACGTATTCTTAATATAATGATGGAATAGTTATTTAAAGGAATTAGTTATTGTTGATTACTATTTAACCTTGATTTTATGGTAGCCGACTGGTTGCAAATCTGCATATTTCAAATAGGATATTATTAGTTTTTGGGGAAAGTAATGCCAGATTTTATGTAACGGAATATAATCCCGTACAAAAATAACCAACGTTAAATTCATTTCTCCAGTAAATGTTCATAACGAGCAACGACAAAAGCCCAACATCAAACTTATTCCTTTATTTCTTTCAGAATAACCTAATATAATTGCTCTAACATTTAGGAGCAATTCTCAATTTTAGCAAAGAACATCAGATTCTCCCAATATCGGATATCCAGTGATATTCTCACATTGACGAAGACTTTAAAGAGCGGAAATATGACTCCATGTTATTGGTTTGAAACTGTGAACAGCATCTAGGAAGCACTCAGAGAGTGCATATCCCCGCCTATGACATTGACAGGGGGAGTAATTGTGCATGAATCCGTCACAAAATCTAATCACTTATTCTGCAGCCCACTGTTCTATCAAATTTCCCAGAAATTCGCGGAGACCGTTTGGAGATATTGTGTAAATATACATGAAGCTTGGCGATATTATGTGGTGTCTAGAGAGGGGGGGGGGTAATTAATCAGTTCCCCCTTACCCTAATGCCTACCTTTCAACAAATTTAATTAAGTACTTTTGGAGATATCGTATGGACAGACAGACAGAAAGCCAGGAAGAAAGACGAACGTGACCGAATGCATAAACCTCTCCAAGTCGTTGATAGAGGTAATAAAACTACAGGTTTGATTAACAGAGAGAATCTTATGGATCTTACATATTCTACAGATACTCGTGATCTTGAATATTTGGGACTAACTTAACGGACATCACGGTAAGGCAAGTGAAGCCGACTGTGTGAAACTGTTCGAAGATGATCTTGAGCGAAGATGAATATATCTGACAAGTGAGCGGAGTGTCAAATTGATGTTGGTTGCGTGGAATGACTCCCTTGCATCGTTCAGTCTGATCCATTCAACTGATCGTTGATCGATCGGTTCGATCGAGGTCATCATCGTGTCAGACTGACATGATCAAAAACAGTTTAAACAGAAATCTGGATCAACATTAGCTTTGTTGAAAGGTCAGACATGCATTCCATTGTTACCTCGTCAAGATCATCAAAATGCAAAATGTTTGAGTATAAGATGTTTTTTTCTGTATGAGATAAAAAATATGATTACTGAGAGTAGCATACAGTCATATTGACGACTAGATGCCGAATAATTTACCAAGTCCAGAATTCTTATTTATACTTTTTTAACAGTTCCAGAAAGTCTGGTTTCTTATTTCTATTGGTTGTTAATATTATTTCATTTGTTTCCATTGGTCAGAGATATTGTTTTGTTTGGTGTTGAAATCTTTTGTTGTCCTTGTAATCCAACTTTTGCTATTTCAAAACGATAGTGTTTACTCTGGATGTAATAAACCAGAAAAAGATCAACCTGGCACTGCTCTCAATATCCTTATCGAATTATGATTAATTTTCGCGGTACATGAAGTGGGAAAGGCTTGATCGATGGTTTCAGTACTTTTTTACTTTGTTTGAGATTCTAAGAATCGCAGGATAAGATTGAGGTTCTTGAAAAATCGTATAAAATAACTTATTTCCAATAATAACTTTAGTTTAAATCCTCTACAGAATTGCGATTTGTTCTACGAATGAAACCAAGGAATCATTATAACTCAACAGTTGTATAAGTCTGCCTCAGGGTTGAAATAGCTAGAAGCCCAAATAAAAGCAACGATTTTGAATACTGATTTCCAACTGATAGTTACCCTCATTCACTTGGAGAGCTTATGCAACACAATCTTGCTATCTTCAATAAACTTCTTGCTGCACCAAGATAAACTAGTAAATCACTATGGTCGGCCTATCATATGGCTGAGATGGTCATGCATTTGTCATCGAGCCAGTGACCATTCTTCCAACCCAGATAAAAGCAATGATTTGAATGACTGATTATCAAACCAGGATAGCCATCTTCACTCAATTGGAAGAGTGGTTCGACATAATCCTCCGACCTCACTTTTGTTCCTCGCTTCACTTAACTAAATCACAATGATTGACATGTCTTCTTGTTAAGATGGTTACGTAATATCCCCACACACTGGTGTCAGTGGTGAATTTTTCCACCCTAGTTGAAACTACAAATTTCAAACGCTGATTTTTCAGGCAACATTATCTTTGGTATTCAAGTTTTCCCTACGTGACTGTGTGCCACGTTAAGCGAAGCCGAGTAAATATCAGTTTAGATGAGCTCAGTGGCTGATATAATTGCGTATTTCTCGGTAGCACCAGTATCTGGAATAGAGAAAAGACCAGCATTTTAATGCTGATTTGCAAGGCAGACAAGAGCTTACTTATAGAAAGATTCGAAAAATATAATTTTCCAACCTTTCATTTCTACTTATTTGGCCCTACTCAAAACTAAACTAATTTCACTAAATATCTTTAGGTCCGCTCTGTGGTTGAGATCTTTTACTTGTTACATTGTTCAGAGCTCGAACCCAAGCAGAGGCCTGGATTTTCAATGCTGATTTTCGAAACAGACAACACAATCTTTCTTCACCGATTTTCAGCCATTTAGTCTTGTGCTACGTTATACTTGGCTTAAATCCGATGAATTGATATTCTTGAGACTGGTTAATTGTACAGCGGTGAGTGATCAGAAATAAAGAATTTGCTCTTGATGTGACTCGAATCCATGTCTCTCCTGCTAAATACACTTTCAGCTCTGAAAATTCACAGGAATTTCGCTGATTATCGACAACGCTTGACATTCGTTGTTAATCCTTGTAATAGGGTTGTTGTCTCTGGCTGGAGAGCCTAACAACCCCAAACATGCTCCTACCCTATCCACCCACAAAAACAGAAAACTTCAGTTAAAGCTCCAGTCAATTTCTCTCAATTTCTCCATTTCACTGATGATAAGGGGTCACTGCCGAAAAAACGTCCGTGGATAAATACCTGTTTACAAAATCTGTATTTTCCTCTACGTCTATATTCTATTACCTTTACGTCAGACATAACCTATCCATCCAATAATCATATATATATATATATATATATATATATATATATATGATGGTTGATGGTGATGATCATGACAGACGCATACACATAAAAGCACACACAAACACACATGTATATATATTTTCAAGGAAAAGAATCAAGAACAGATGAAAACAATGAAGAAGCATGAAAGTAGACCAAAGGAAAAAAAAGTTTCTAAAGACAAATTGAGTTGAAACTGTCGGACGCCAAAGAATGGTCGGAAGAAATGAGTCGAGGAAAGCGATCGCGAGGAAAGGCCAGACATGCACATGCGCAATCGAATACTTTTTTTCCTTTTGTGTTCAGCGTACCATTTCCCCTTGCGAAATGAAAGAGAGAAGGCTGTATTCGTATAATGTACAGCCAAATCCCGTCATGCATTGCGAGACAGGCAGTCAAATAACGTCAGCAAAAATGCAAAGATGACATTTGGAGTCTACTTAGTCGACTGATTGCTTTAAAAAAAAAAAAAGGTTGCAGAACAAATAATTTTCTGAGACTAGAAGGAAAAAAAAAGAAAAAAGAACAAGAAAACGAGAAAAGAAGGAAAGAAAAGAGAAAAATGAAAAAAAAAAGAAATAAAAAAAAACTTAAAAAATGTGAAAGATGGTCGACATGGAACACAATGATAAACTAGGACGCACTCAGTGCACAAACCTGTATCAACGCCATTATCACTAAAATGAATGAAAATCAGTTCATATATAGCTATGAAGCTGACTGTTAAAATACATAGCTATGAAGGTAACTGTTAAAATTTCTGGATTCTGGATCAAAATTTGATCAATTTAGTTCCCCGTACCCCGGCGAACCCCTCCAGTATTTTGAATTCATAAAACATTTCTGGAGATATTATGTTGATAAACATGAGTGAATACACAAATGTAGGGAAAAAAATTCTTCGAGAACTAATGGAGATACTGTGTCGACAGGCATATAGCTACGATGCAGGAGAGTAAACGGCAAACTTTCTGGATCCACCCCCAAATTTATTAATTCCTTAGCCTATTGCTCATTCAGCCACAGAATGTCATTCGAATTCATGAAGAACTTTGAGAGATATTGTGCGAAAAGACAAGAATAAGTATATAAATGCATGGAAAAAAGGTTGAAAGAATATCTTCCAACCAAAAAAAAAAAGGCCCAAAATTCAACCAAATGACTTATTCTTCGTGAAAATTCAATTGAAATTCATTAAAAAATTTTGGAAACATTATTTGAACAGACACACACACAGACAAACATAGATGAATAGATGTGTCTCCCCAAACTCGGTTGATAGAGGTAAATAAAAGGAAGTATTTGATAGGGTAAAATTTATTACTTTCGTTTCAGTCGTCTATCCTGGCTTCAGGATTTATTTTTGTTTTTGATTGGCTAGACATGAACATCATTTTTTTTTTCTCCTCAGAAAATACTCGATAGAAACGAGTTGAAAGGTTGCAACAAATAAACATAGTCGAAGATAATGTAAGAAGAAAAATATCAACGATCCAATGTTGGAAAAGAAGAGAAATCTTAAATGATGAGTCACGAGTCCGGTTCGCCGACTTCCAGTTGTCCGACCTTCCTTTTATCCGACCAAAATTGAATCAAAAGTTTTCAATCACATTTATGTCTCGATCAGCATTGAAATGTTTGGTCTACTTCTATCATTTGATCATACTTTTGACAATGTTTCTTCAATTATTTCATGTGCTCTTGATTCTTTTTCTGAAGCACGTACATGTATGTGTACACATATCATCATCATCTGTATCTATACCTACATCTATATGTATATATAAACATACATATACATGAGTGACTTTGATAAAATACTGCAGAAATTAGAACTCGTTTGGCATGTTTGAGTACCAATAATTGATTGGGAATTTTGTTCAAATCAAACTTTTATCTGCGAGCGGACTTTCACATGCCGTGATCGCATGTAATTTTCTGATATATTTGATTTTTAGTAAAATAATAACTTATGGACAAAGTTTCAATAATAATAATAATAATAATAATAATAATAATAATGGTGATGATAATAATAATGATAATAATGGTGATAATAATAATAATAATAATAATAATGGTGATGATAATAATAATAATGATAATAATAATAATGATAATAATGGTGATGATAATAATAATAATAATAGTAATAATAATAATTAGCAGTTGGTGAGTTACTCAATAGAAATCGTCACTTGCCCAATGTTTTTTAGTAGCATACCATGTTAGAGTGATCAAACAGTAGGGAGAAGGGCTATCAGTAAATAATTTAGTTCCCTTGGATTTTTGTTGGGTGTAAATCACTGAACTAAAAAAAAAAAAAGAATGAAACAAACGCAGATGCTACCAGACACAAACAAAAGGATCAATTTAGCATAGATCTATATAGGAGGGGATTTTAAAATAAACAAAAACGAAGAAAAGAAGCTTTTTCAAGATAAGGAGCAAATGTTCAAACAGCTCCATTGGTAAGGCCTGTACTCCTGATACACAAACACACACACACACACACACACACATATATATATATATATATATATGTGTGTGTGTATATATATATATATATATGCGTGTGTGTGTGTGTGTGTGTATGTGTGTGTGTGTGTGGTACAAATCAGGCTAGTAGTATAACATAATATAATAATATATCAATAATATAAAGCAGCTTCTGAAATGTAATGGATTTATATATATATATATATATATATATATATATATATATATTTATATATAGCCAGACAGTCAGACCAACTTAAAAACTGAAGAAACTTGTCTTTACAGTTTTGGTAGAGAGTTTCTAATAGTATTAAAAATTTGCAAGCGGATGATGTTTACACGGACGAGCGTGTAAAATTGAAAGAAAAGAAAAATATGGTAAAATGTCTGAACCTTCCCAGAGATCTAAAAAGAGTGTTGCAGATGAAAGTGTCAGTTGTTCCCATCATTATTTACGAGCTTGAAATATTCTCGAAGAATTAAAAAGTTGGATATCATAGGAAGAATTGAAACCATTTAAAACGAAAACATCGAAAAAAAATTAGCTAGAATACTGAGAGTGCTAGAGTAATGACATTTGCCGTCGTTATACATTCAACGAAAGTGTTGCTTGTGCGGAAAATAATAGACTACATAAGATAATCAGGATCACTGGAACATACCGACACGTGAAAAACACATAATAATCATATGCACATATAAAAAAAAGTATTGAATACTCTGCCCCCTTTGGAGGCTACGGTTGTTCAATGTCAGGACTTTACCCAGGATTTTGTGATATTTTAAACATCATCTTCCATCTAAATGAATTTAAGCTACCACGAATTAGTAACTTGTGACTGCTTTGCCAAACACATAGAGTCACGGGTTCACATCCCGCCGAGCACTGTCTTATGTATTTTGAATATAAAACGAAATTTTTGACGAAAATGCCATATGATTTAAGATTGTGCAACAGTTTTCATCTGCATAAAGGTTTTCCAAGGTTTGGATACACCCTGATGCCTGCAGCAATGGCAAAAAAACAATTTCTATATAATGACCCACCATAAAATGCGTCTTTGTTTGTGCACTTTATAGTATTGGTCCCACAATTCCCTCATACTAAAAACTGGTCATGTATAAATTTACGCGTAACGGATGATAAAATCACGAAGGAGGCAAACTATGAGATCGATCACCTAGACAGCACCCTCCTATTGCTATAACAGAGTTAGGGTCAGGAGAACACTTTGATGTCTGTGTCAATAGCCGGACTGGGAAATTATTTTGGTGAATCACAATAAAATGTGACCTGTAGTCGTGTGCATACCAGTGGGTATACGAGTGGCCCCACCCTGAAAACTGACTGCGTTACATTCGTCCATTGCAGGGTGGCAGAAATATAACGATTTTCATTATAAAGTCACTCATTCTTTTTACGACAATCATGGCGAGATTGATTTGCAAAGTCCATTGAATTTGGCTATTTTGAAGCCCCAGAGATCCTCGCTTCAAAAGATGAATATAATCAAACTATTCTAGCGTGTTAATTTATGATCTACTTGAAGCAGCCCATGTTATTAGCAACCCGAAATTATTCCATATATCACGTCACCAGAAGGGTTGCAGTTTCCGAAGTTAAATTGAGATTAATAAATAGTATGACTACTGATGATTAGGGTTGATGACATCAGATTGCTTATGAAGCTCCTCACGAGCGATGTCGATTTTGGTTTATTTAAGCGAGTCCCAAAGGTTAGGGAAAATCACGTCGTAAAAATAAAATGAGACGAGGATAAGTATAACCATCACTGCTCAGCATGCTAAAGGAATTAAGTTGAATGGGTTTTCTTTTTGTCAATAGATCACAAGTCTGGCGCACGAGGTCTCTAAATCAAAATGTCTCTGCAGTAGAGGCACGGATGTCGTGCTCAGGTTCTACTTAAAGAATGTCCTTGCAACCACTCAAGTTGCTTTGTTTTTTTATAATTCCATTATTTTCTCATGGAAATTTCTTTGTTTTTCTATTGAATGCTTTGTCCAATTGTCATATGATAATTGATTACTTCTTGTGCGTGTTTCGATTTATCTTCTCTCGTAAATAGCCTCTTGTCGTTGGCATTGTTGTTGACGTTGATACAAAATAGTTCCGACCGTTTTAATTTATTATTCTTGGTGTTTTATTTATTCTTGTCGATTCATTCCATTGTTCTAATCTTTTTTTTTCTTTCAATTTATTCAACTTATTCTCTCATTCTTTTCATTTTTGTTTTATTTTCACTGTTTTTTGCTTTTTATAGCAACCTTTCTGCCTGTGTCATCATATCTTTATCTTCAATTCTTTTATATTTAAAGGAGAAAAGAAAGAAATATATAGACAGAAATGTACATGATTATAAGAATTGGGATAAACAAAATGGAGAAATAAATCAAGGGAGAAATACAGACTGAATAAAAAGTAATATAGGAATCAAGAAAAAAAAAAGAAAATATAGTTCTGGCGCTATAATAGGGTTACGTAGGACTTTTTGAGTTGAATATTGGAACCAATTAGACATGGTAGAGAGTCCTCGTGAGTGAGAATATCTTGCATTGACATGCCTAATCAGTTGCAAAAAAC
Organism: Thysanoteuthis rhombus; assembly: GCA_963457665.1. Taxonomy (NCBI): domain Eukaryota; kingdom Metazoa; phylum Mollusca; class Cephalopoda; order Oegopsida; family Thysanoteuthidae; genus Thysanoteuthis; species Thysanoteuthis major. The sequence continues at coordinate 31,008,593 of OY735205.1, forward strand.
AAAATAAAAAAAAAACATTTGGTGCTATTTTTCATTCTAGTTGATATTCATGATGGTGTCCTCATCAGGAAGAATTTTCATCGACTATAGACATATTGTGCATCGTTGAAAAGGAGTCTCATACTGAGCAAAGTCTACTCCTCGGATCACGTTATTTCGGAATAGCTATACTCAAATATGATAAAACCATTGAACACCAGAGTGGACTGATAGCTATAGCATAGTGAAGGTAATTGTTGGAGAACCTGCACAAACATTTAATCAATTTTTCTGTTGCGTATTTCCCATCCTTCGTCGAATTCATTAGAAACTTTTGGGGATATCATTTGGACGGACCGGGTACCTTTAGATCCATCGCGAGGCTCGGAGAGTTACTTAGGACGTAGGGGTATAATTGTGCTCCCCTGTGTTACGGCTATAAGTCTTTTCAGGGGTTCATTTTAAAACAAAGTTTTATGACATTTAATTGTGCATAACTAGAAATGACTTGCTCCGAAGCATATGATTCCGTCATATACTTCACTCACCATTGAATTTCCTTTTCAATGAAATACAATACGCCAATATGTGATGGAAATAATTCTTCTGACCAAGGCATCACAGAGAGAATCTGCTATTATGAAAAATGTCTCTACAATCTGTTTGCAACTGATCTGGAATATCTACTCAAGATATTCTTATTCACTGTTGCATGTCCAATTGGTGACATTAGTCAACTCAAAAAATTATACAAAGCTGTATTACAGCGCAATGAATAGACAGGAAACACAAGAAAGGGAGTAGGGAAGAAAGAGAGAAAAATATTAATGGATTTCGGGAAGAGTATATTGTTGTATTTTTTTTTGAGATCATTGTCCAATTCGATGGATACTCGGGCCTTCACTTACTGGCCTCACTTATTCGACGATAGATAAATGGAACACCCTTACAAACATAGACACTACCCCAACCGTGAAACAAAACTTTGAAATTTTATTGATTTTCGTTCAACTGCAACAAAGCTATTCATCAAACGGGCCAAATAAAACCTTTATTTGAAAAAAAAAATGAGTAAAGCATGAATTTGCCAGAGAACCTAGAAGAGCACACACGCACATACAAACATATATAGTATCATATTCAAAATACTTGGACTGGACATTTTTTTTTAAGATTCGGAATATTTCCAGCTTTTATCATTGACGCCTTTAGCGCCATTGCTCTTTTCGTCGACGTGTTTATGCCTAAATAGAACAGTGGATATTCCCCAGAGATTGAATTGTGTCTGAGAAAAACATATATTGATCGCAGCAGAATGCCGAAGAAAAAATGAAGACGAAGTATGGTTTTCAAAAAAGGGATGTTTTGTAAGAAACGTTGTTTTTTGAACTTAACTGGTGAAAACTTTAATGAACGTCCTTTGGCGCAGGACATGTTGAGCATGAACACCAAATGCTTCCCTTTCTAAACTTTATCAAGTGCAAACTTAATTATTAAAGGCTTCAATCAACTTGAAATATATATATATATATATATATATATACATATATATATATATATATATATATATATATATATTTATATTTATATATATATATACGCACACAGAGATTACAATAGAATATGGTTCTTTTGCGTAAGATTCCTGTTTTAACTTTCAAAACCAAGCGATTGGAAGCCAAAAGTCTGTATATTCATGTACGTATGACAACTACTGCATGTACATATACATGTACTCAGGTTTTCTTATTAGTCACCGAGTCTTTGTACACATGAGTACATATTTAGTCATATGAATAGATATATGAAATTATGTACACACATGTATGAATATTCATAATCATTTGAACTCCTTATGTGTACATATATATATATATATATATATATATATATATATATATATATATATATATATATATATATGTGTGTGTGTGTGTGTGTGTGTGTATACTTACTTATGTATTCACAGATATATATCAGTCAAAATGAACATATATGCATATATACACACTCATTTATTCATATACGCTCATAAACATGCATGTTCAAACTCACTAATTCAGAGGCTGGATTTTATACACACGCACACGCACACACACACACACATATATATATATATATATATATATATATATATATATAGTATCGATGTGTGTATATACCTAATTACTTTTTCGAAAGAATGTATACATACTCATTGATTAAAACGTACAAGATTCAATGAAAGAAAAAAAGTGAATTAAGTAACTTTAGACAGAAAACAATAAAGAAGATCTATAGTATTCTGAAAGAACATTAAAATCAGTTGTAAGTGTAAAAGGGAGCGGCCGTCGGAATAGCCTTAATTTCCGCATTCTAATGAAGGAAATAAAAATCTGTGATTAAGTTCTGTCGGAGAAGAGACAAGTAAAATAAATTTATTGCCTCTGGTTGCATTCGCTTTGCGAGATTTCCTTTAAAGCTATAGATGTACAGGTACTCTTTATCGTGCTGTTTTCATTTATTTCACTTGTAGCAAACTTATTGCTTCAGTGGAGATACAACCTCAACTTAATTTCCAAATTCAAAACATCTAGTTTTTCTTGTAAGAAATCACAGGGATTAACACTGTCCGGTCCGTTAATATACCTCATCCTACAGATCCAATTTAAACCCTGCACACTCGACATAACGACCCAATCTTAACATGGCTTGTGTTGATGACTGTCTTTTCTTGTTCTTTCAAGCTCGTTTACCTTAACTGTCGAAGAATGGGTTGGGAGAGAACATTGTGATAAATAACGAGGACACACCAAAAACTAATTAATTTAATGGTTATAAAAAAGCCTTCGTTTAAAGATCTAAAAAAAACTTTTTTTTATTGGTTTTTCTTTTTGGCTTATTTTTATTGCAGTGCTCTGACCATTTTCCATTCTATGACCGTAAAGTAAGAGACATGGATCAGAGATAAAGGAAAAAAATACCTTCTGATGAGATTTGAACTTACATTCAATATCATTCGAAGGCTTATGACATAGCGCCTTACCAATTGAACCACGAAAGCTATCCAACAAATATTCTTTGAGATAATTTGAACTCTTCTCCTCATCTTCAGTGTTTCATTTATACGACTCCCTTCAAGTGTAGAATTTAATATCGGTAAGGAAAGAGAGTCACTCCAATCAGTCTCTTCTTCGGGTGGTTTAAAGCTAAAAAGTGTTAATGGCTCTTGAAATTAATCGAAATTATCGAACGAAGATTTTAAAAAGTTAAAAGGAAAAAACTAGCCGAAGTATTAGTAATGGCATGACTTTATTCAAGTAATTAGGTTTAAGAGTTAGTCCATGGTCCAGACCAAAATTTGGTATGACTCAAAATGGCAATACATTATAATTTTTGAAAATATACTTGTCTGTAGATATTGTTTTGACATACTAATTGTAAGGCTGTATTTCTCAGCATAATACAGATTAGTACAAATTCTAACTTACGCTCAATACTTCTAATTTAAGGATCAAAATCACCCATCACAATATGATACTTAGGTATATTAAACATTTTTCAATCCTTAGAGTCCTATGAGTACTCCAGTTTTTCCTGTCCTGTGCCTTTGATATTCTTAGATGACACAGAACTAAAAGAAAGTATATAGTTTAGGTGAGAAATGTCAAAAAATGTGTGTCTTAGACAGATTGAAAAGGTCACATAACCTCTATTTTTGTCAGAAAGTCTCACAGCTGGGCTTAAATGGAAGCTAAGAATGTCTCCTCTAAAACGGTATCAATATTTGATAAATAAAAAAATAGTGAAAATTGTCCAAATCATGAGCCAAAACCAGCTATACACAAGTGTCTAAAATGCAATTCACTGGGTGGGTAACTTTCGCAAGCTGATAACTATGACTAAGCTACTACTTACGAATGGTTATCATACCAAAATATTATCTACACGTATCTCTCCAAAAATCATAATCGACGTATGCCACTGAGTGATACCAAAAAGTGAAATTTTGAGCGTTGGTCAATATTCTATACATTTGGAAGAATCTAGTCGGAAATATCACCATTCTCTGAATTGTCATATTTTAAAGAGGGGATCTCACCAAAAAGTAAGACATTCTATGTCAATTTTGAATAACAACATTTGCTGGAAATATTAAACAGAAAAACACTTATAGAATCAACAAATTACTGAGAATTAGTAAATTTTATTATTATTTTATGATTAAAATCAATATTCAACCTCACAATACACTACAAGAAATGATATTGTATTGATTATAAATGATATTAGTTGATTTAATTCCTGAATTTTCGATGCGATTTTGAAAGATTTCTTTTCAAATTTGTCATTAATAGTTTTCATTGGAGATAATTGTGGATGCAGAATTTTTTTAAATGATCAAAGTACTTTGGAAGAAAGGATGAGAAGAACCTGAAAATCTTGAAAACAATCAAAAACCATTGTCATATGTATGTGCAGAGTAAGAATTACAGTTAAAAGTACAGAAAATGTAATCAACGAATTGAATTCAAATTCTGGCTGAGGATGAATGTGTTCACTTAACAAGAACCGTAGACAGCAAAATGACCTTGCCAACTATTGCCTCAAGACAAATCAAATTTGTCTACACAAAGCCCCCAGCGTGTGGCTGACATTGACTCAGGTAGGAAATTGCTACGATGGTAACTTCGTATAGGAAAAAAAGCTAAGAATAGTGAACATGCTTTTTAGAATTCGTTGATGAAGTATTCTCATGAAGCATATTTCCTTCTAATATGGAAATACAAGAGTAGCATTCATTTTGTTGAAATAAATGCTCTGACACGATTGTCAAAAATTAGCAGCAAAAACCGAAAAAAAAGTACCTGACTGCTGCAAGGTCAAACTCCATTCCTACTTCTATTCGAAACTAAAGATGATTATTGCAACTTTTGTTGTGATGTATATATTGTAAATAACTTTCTTTGCACACACACACACACACACACACACACACATATATATATATATATATATATATATATATATATATATATATATATATATATATATATATATATATATATATATATATATATCAGAATGAAGTATTCCCTTGCGAATCACGATAGGGAAATGCTAATTTTATTCAAGTAATTATTTATCAGAATGGAATAAATCTTTGCATATTTCTAACATAAACTTTCGTACATATGTAAGACTCACTGCGTACCAATCAGTTTTAAATCACAGTAGAGGAATGTTTATTTTATATATCAGTTTGGTTTAAGGTGAAAAGGTTTGCCGTGTGCCAATTACATCAAAGGAAGACCGGAAAACCAACCAATCGGTGTGTCCCGGCTAAACTTGACAATGCTATGGATACGAGTTGAAATACTTTGTAGAATTAACAAACTGAAATAAGTTTTTAGCTTTCGGAGACAGTCTATCATTATTTTTTTAGAAACTGTCAAAACAGGTTTCTTCAATTTTTAGGTTGGTCTGACTGGATGACTGGCTATGTATATATGCATGTAGCATGCTTACAGGCCTCACAGATTGAGCCTTAGGGCTAAAAATTTACTCTTTATTACGTCTAGAAATTAAAATTCCTCACTAAATGAATATTTGGGGTACCAATCTGCAATGTAAGTTTATACTAAATTGATCCTTTAGTTTGTATCTCACGGCATCACGTTTTTATTTTCTTTGTTCAACGTTTGAAATTTTTTAGTGATCACTGCCCAACGGAAGGCGAGAGAAATAACTCATTAATTTTTCCAATTTTTTAATTGAGCTCCCCCCTACAGAGCATGCTGCTAAACGACGTTAGTCATGGTTTTTATTGAGTGACTAAGCGAACCTGTTACAGTTATCATTCAGACTTGCATCCTCACCTTTGTTCCTCTAATCAATGACTTTTTGGCCGAGCATTCTCCAGTGCATTCCTCAGATATAATTCGTGTGTAGTGACCCTTTAAAAGAAGCCATCATCTAGTTCACGTTTCTTCCGCTATAGTAACAGAGAAAGAAACAAAAGCCGTGTTACTAAGTTCGACATATACTTTAGTTTGATGAAAGCATTGGCTAAAACGAAATGATTAAAAATAACAATGATGAAGATGCTAGTCTGGATAACAGTTTGATGTGGCTTGAAGGATTACGGGAGATATTTATTCGATTTAGCTGTCTGATATCAAGCCAATAAAGAAGTGTATTCATCGTGCATGGCAAATGATGTAAACATTTTCGCAAGGTTTAAATACCTGTTCAAAGGATTTATCTAAGAGCAAAGTATATTTTTAGAGAAGCTGATCATTGGAATTTGGTCTTTTTCGAGACGAGAGACGACAATATTTCTTGAAGAGAATTCAGGTTATCTGCATTGAAAAATACTCCGGGAGCTTGGGACTGGGGAGGTTGAGTAAGAGGTCAACACACGTATTCTGGCTGCCTTTTGCTTGCAATGTTATGTGAACGCCTGAAAAAGGCGCAAGGAGTTGTCAGATTTTTGTCAATCACGCTTGCAGCGCTTGAAGGCAGCGGAAATTGGTTCCTGGCGAAGGATATTACGACCGTATCATCGTTGGGGCGATGTTTTTCTGAGCCGAAATCACCTTCCGGATGGCCAAAGAATATTTGCCAGTGATTTAGAGGCTTTTCCGTATGACACAGCCATTGACCTGTTTTCAACCAAAAAGAAAATGAGCAAGAGAGTAACTTAGCGGGGTGCAGGAGGAGAGAGGAGCAGAAGCAGAAAAAGGCAAAGAGAAGGATGGGTTGGGTAGAAAAGAGAAGGAGAATGACAGACAAGGAGGTGATGGGCAGAGTAGAACAACAAAGATAGATGGAGGCGGAAAAGGAGCAGAGACAGTAGTGAAAAGAAGGTAAGGAGAGAAAGATGAAGGAGAGAGGTAGAAATCCGTGAGGACGCGGGCTAGACAATGTCGTCTGTCAGAGGATTTGACAAGCGAGCTTGGAAAGACTTTAATCATCGAATCATTATGCAATTCAAGAGGAGAGCAATGGAATCAAGGTAGAAGACTCGGTAGGAATTTAAAAAGATCTGCTCAGACTGCCACAAGGCAACAAATAAAGAGTACGCAATGAATATACTACCTACTATAGTAGTAATGTTCTCAAAGACAGGGTAGTTGAACATTGCTCCAGAATGGAGCATTTGATGTATATTAAGCTGAACTTAATCTGGTACAATGTCACAGATAGACAACCTAGTGAGGATCGGACTCGCTCGCAGATGTATTTGCAGGTCTAGCTTGCTAACCATTGTTTTGTTGTGATGCTACAAGTTTTTTATAGTCTTCGCTATTATAGATATTTACTGAAATTGTCTTAGTAAGTCACGAAGCCATAATAAAAGATGTCCATTAAGGATCTAGCTTTCTACAGTGGTATATTAATGATCTTCGAGACTTGCTTGTTAACTATTGTTTCATGGTAAGGCGTACTCTTCTTTCTATTGTATTATTGGCGTAGTCTTAAACAAGGCTAAAATTATAGTCTTTGTGGATCGAACTCACTGCCTTAGTAATAGTCTACGTGGCAAACTCGCAAATCATTGCCTCCTGGTGCAACCTATGATATTTACAAAGATTGAGTTATCTGGCACAAGGCAACAAGATTAAGTAACGATTTTAATAAAACTTATTTCACCAGTTATTTATTCCAGAGGCTACATTGGAAACATTTATCATACAATGAGGGATGCTCAAGAATTGGAAAACGTCAATTTAAGTTGATCTATTTGATTATTCACGTGCGTACGCACATTACTCCGTATCTACCAACCACATTTTTTAAAAATTCCTTTCATCTATATCTCCATATATCATTCTAAAAATCTATAATATACCTTATTCTGTCATTTTGACTGTCTGTCTGTCTGTCCAACTATATATTTAATCTTATCACTCTAATCAAATCTCTCGAGACTGAAACATTAATCACTTAATGGAACCACAGATTTTACCTCAGCCAAAATGTGGCGAGTCATTTTATCGCTTGGAGCAAGGAGGCTGCTAAAAGAGTAAATATCAGAATCCTGCAGATATCAGGACATCAATATGGACTTCTGTGTGCTTAGTCAATCTACCGTCATTTCTATCAAAAGCGCATAACACGCACAAGGACATACATGCGAATCTACGGATTGTTCTAAGTGTATAGAGAAAATCAGTTTTAACTGCTTGATAACAATTGTTTCATGGAGAGGCGTACAAAAATTGCTTTTTATAGATACACAGGAATGTGTTTATTATGATCATGGATCATGTCATCAAACAGTTAAATTTAACACAAATATCGGTCCCAAAAAAAATCACATGGATTTCATTTTTCTAATTTTTTTTTTTTTGTAATTTGAAGTTGTTCAAAATTTGAGTTTTTTTTAATAACAATGACAATTTAATAATATGAGAATGAATTAGTAACGAAGCCTGTTATTGTTATCAGAAAGAGATCACAATACGCAGGTTTCTCTCCATTTACTAAACTTACCTTAGTCTACCACAAGGCCACGGACATGGGATGCTCATTGGGTATCGAACTCACTAGGGTAATGATGATTTAGGAGACTAGTTTGCTTCATTTTTAGGCGACCGGTTCATATATTTCCCATGGACACATTGCTCAATTTGCCACAAGGCCAAGAGCATAGAGCGTCCAGCCAGGATCGAAATCACTATTGAATGACACTTTGTACATGCTAAGCAAAAGTTAATGATTTAAACATGCAGAGATAAGTAGTGCCCTTACGCTGACTACTGCTCTAGCCATTTCTGCTCAGATTTGACGTATTATATGACTACTTACTTAGCCCATTTACGATATGTTAAGCAGACTTAGATCCTACACGTACCCAAAGTGGCATCACTCATTTCACCCAGCACCATTTCAGCTATGGCTACGGGGGATATGGAGTGTTGAAAAGTGAACACAAAAATGAAATGTCATCTGCAAAAATCATGTTGAGGAAAGAAAAATCAAAATAAAAAAACGCCGACCTGAAAAAAGTAGACCGCTACATCCACTTCGGACAACAATCTCTATGGAACCAAATTGTCCAGCAAAGAATCACTCAAGAATGGCAAACTTTCGGTTGAGCCAGCTCAATCTCCAAGAACAAGAAAATCACATTGGTCTCAAAAGAAGGGTATACAACCCATGCTTCTTCCCGATAGTTACCTATGGAGCCGAAATATGGAACCTAAGAGACTGACCCTCAAACTGAGAACCATGCAACGTGCACATGAGAGAACCATGCTAAACATCGCATGAGACAGCACAGTATATTAGGGGGAAAACAAGAATCAGGATTATCACAGAATCTATTAAAAAACTAAAATGGACTGGTCATGTTGCAAAATGTCAGACAACCGATGGATATCATGACTCACAACCTGGATACCCAGAGATGATATGCCAACCTGTGGACGACAAAATGTAAGATTTTGTGACGAAATGAACAAGTTTAAAAAGTATTGGCTCTGTCGTGATAGAGAGGTTTGGCGAATCCTGGGGAAAGTCCGTGTTCAACGACGGAAGCTAAATGGCTGCTACTGATTATGAACACAAACTGTCTCAGCCTGAGTTTGAACCATTTTACTTGCCGTTTACCGTTTGGCCACCACGCACCACCAAGCACACGGAAAATTGGCAAACTAAAGAGACTTATTTTCATTTTCAAACAAGAGCATTTAATCAAGGATCTAGATTCGTTGGATTTGCCATTTGCTGATTTGAGAATTTGAATCTTTTTCATTTTTTTTACTATTTTCTTATTCTTTATCATATTCATCTTCTAGGGATCGATCGAACGAGAGTCTGGCCAGGAAGATGCATCTTCATAGGATTTATGATGCATGATGGTAAAACTCAACGGAAATGCAGTTCAACGAGTAATCTTCTGAGAACAAAGAGCAATAACCAGCATCGGGGCTTGACCTGGCCTGGGCACATGGGAACTCTTTCGTTACCAGTGAAGCTCTCGCTCAGAATTTTGAAGGGGTTTCTTCACGAATCACACTGATTTCTCCGAAATTTATACGTTTTGCTCCCCTGACTCTTACGCACGTGTAACCTTGAACACCAGAACCTGGCGTGAGAGCGCGAAATCAACTCACTGACAGGAATTCACAGGAGAGTTAGGAGGCCAGAGTGCTTATGGTGAAGATCAGTTGAGTGTGAGGAAAAGGCCGAGTGGTGTAGTAGTAGCCCTCAAAAGGAGTTCACAGGAATGAAAAAACGTGATATATCCGATCAGGCTGCGTTGAAAATAATTTTTTTGCGGGTTTTCATTCGATTTTCCTTATTTCACGATCCAAAATGGCCTTGTCATTACCAATAGGATTCATGTAGGTAGTCAGGCCATGCAGGCCATGAACGTCGCGTACTATTGGCTTATTACAGATGAAATATCATTTTTTGAATAGTAAGATGAGTTAACAACAACAGCAGCAGCAGCACCAACAGCAAGTAGATATTTGATCAGTTATTTACTAATTTGAAAATAGTCAAACTTCTTGAGTAGACTAGGTTTTATAAATAAATTCTTAGCTTGGTATTATCCAATCAATAGGTGAATACTGGGGAAAAAAAGATTCGTGCAAAATATTATGTTTTAAAATTCCAACTGTTCACCACTGCCCTCTCTGTTCAGTATTGAATGGTTTGATAATTGTCTTTCTTCTGGCTGCTCAGTCATACTAACCCATGTAATGATCATAAATGCTGTTCATGAGCTGATTTCAACATACTTTGACCCGTCTGTTAACTTGCAGCGTGGATTTTTTAATCGGGCAAAGACATTTTCCGATGCTGGTCAGCCTGAAAAAGAGTGGTTTCCTCCAATTTATAAGTGAATTTTATAATGGCACACGTTGAAAAATCAGACGATTCTCATGGTCCTGGAATACGATATATATATATATATATATATATATATATATATATATATATATATATATATATATATATATATATATGTGTGTGTGTGTGTGTGTGTGTGTTTGTGTGTGTGTGTGTGTGTGTGTGTCTAAAGCCATACATACATTCACATTGATCAAAAAGTTCAGTGGTCATAGGAAATGGATAAGAAATATATATATATATATATATATATATATATATATATATATATATATATATATTGTATTCGTCTGTGTATGTAACACTTTAAGATCAATGCAGAGATACTACCCAGTGATAAAAAGCAAAAGCGCTGGATAGCAAAACTTTGATCCCAGTCAGAGCACACAGATATTCTGATCCTGGGTAGAATTACCGTTCGTAAATAATCCCATAATATTTTTGGGCAGTATGCTAGTACAGCGAGATTGAAATGAATGCAGAACGTGTATTTGCCGCTACCCTTTGAAAGCTCTACAATTTGTGAGTCTGTGTGCGAAAATTCCCAGTAGAATATTTCGTAGGAGACGACGGAAACTAAATGCTTAGGTATGCAATTTTATTTTCAGGGACAGAATCTCAGAATTTTTTACTTGACCTTTGATATAGTAGCCAGAAGTCGACATTTCAAGTATAAAAAATCCTTCTAAAATTAATAGACGATTGACCATGATATTGCTGATACACGCCAGATTTGAAAATAAAGATAGCAACGCGTACAGAAGAAAGAAAATGATATCACCACCGAAGTTCGATAATGCTCATTAGATAACACCTCCAAGTTTTATCAGTAACCTTCAGATCTGTGACTCGTTGGGTCACCTTTGAAAGAAAGTTAGTGCAATATGATGTGGCCAGAATCAACTTAGATCTACGCATTTGCATATAAATAAATACGTAATAGAAATGACGATAATTTGCATTTAGTAATTATCTCCCTCGACAAATCAGTCATTGCAATATAGATCAAGGGTGAGCGTGTGCACACTATTAATATTAAGTTGCAAATTACCCAACTTTCTTTTGCATTCTTTAATTTAACATTTTAGAGGTACCTTAATTAGTTACTTCTGGCATCAATGCAACATTTTGGCTACTCAGTGGTCACAAACAGATGAACGGAAACAGATTTCCATTTATTTACCTGTTTTGATTTTGTTGCTCAGCTTTTTTAAACCAATCTCCATCGCCAATCGTAATAAATACTTCAAATACGCCGTGTACCATGTTATACTTCAAGTCCAATTGGGCAACACGTGCCTCATCCCCTGAAGGTGAATTTGACACATGAATATTGTCACAGACAGGTAATAGAAAATTTAACTCAGTTCCTGAAGATTTTATCTCCATAATAACTTAGATAGCATTACAAAAAAGACCCAGGAAATTATAACTACTCAACAGAGCCACCTGCAAAAACTTTTACCCGAATGTATCGCTTTGGTTAAGTAGAGGCCACAAACGGGCAAACAGATTTAGACTTTTAGTATTATATGGATTTATGATTAACTGACGGTTACGAAAAAAGAAATCTCTTCAAGCAAAAATAACAGTTGCTGAATATTTATTTTCTATCTCATCCTTTCCAAAATATTTAGAGTCACTTACCTCGTTTTGAGGAGAAACCTTTTATTTCTATAATGACACTTCATGTTGCCCTCCAGCGTTTAGCATTCGCCAAGTGGGGAGAAACGGAAGTTAGGACATTGAGGGAGAATTTCCGGTTACTTGCTACCGGAAGTGCAATAAAGGAAATCAGCATATGCCTCTAGCTCTGACCTACGAAACAAATTTTTAAATGAATGTTAACTATCCCAAACTGATTCCAACTATTTGGGGAATGAATAAAAGACACTGAAAAAAAAAAAAAAAAAACAGAAAACGATTCTACTCTGCTCTTTGCAGCTTGATATCAGTAAAAATAGTTAAATAATAATAATAATGATAATAATAATAATAATAATAATAATAATAATAATAAATAGCCATGGCCGTACCTTTGAATCACTGAGTGAATAGGAAAGAGTGAAAAGCTAGGGAAATACAAGGACCTAACACGAAAAGGGACGAAAGTGTGGAACATCAAGTCAAGGTGGTACCAGTAATAATTGGTGCACTTGTGACCGTACCAAAGACACCGAAAATGAGACTGGGGAACTAATGACAATAGGAAGGATTGAGACACTACAGTCCCTAGAACTACAGGGGACTGCACGAATACTGAGAAGATTTGTAGAGATACGAGATCTACGACCCCCAGATGTTAGCAATGGCCTAACAGCCAAGAAAAAGGCTTGGTGGAGTGATTATAAACCACAGCGTCGCTGCGATGGGTGGGGACAATTGAAGAAGAGGTCAGGAAACCTGAAGAGACTTACCGTCACTCAGCATTCACTGATAATCACCAGACGAATGGTGTGAAACTGTAATTCGCAGAACTGTGAAGAAGTCCTTGAGAAGAAAGCACTCAGAATCCTCTGGGATTCGTGATTTAAACGGATCACTGATTCCAGGATAGAAGATCAGATCCAATTGACATGAATCAAAAGGGGAAGATCGTATCTGTGGTTATCGTTGTTCCGGCAGATCACAAGGGGAAGTCGAAAGAAAATCAGAAGGTAGATAAGTATCTAGATCGGGAAAATCATGAAATATGCAGGTGATGGGAGTACAAATAGTGATTGGAGCCCTTGGACCGGTCCGAAGAACTTAGCAAAAGCGTTGGAAAAGCTAGAAATTCGGAAAAGAGTTAAGACTATGCAGACGTTAACACTACTGAAATCAGCCAGAATACTGAGGAGCGTCCTTAAGTATCGAGTTGACTTGATATTGCTCGTTTTCCGGTGAAAGTCACCAGTTAAAATTCAACACGTTTGATGGTAAATGAATTGCCAATCTTGGTCAACACTAGATATTTATTCATTATAAACGAGAAGAAAATACCAAATAGTGGACGCTGCTGTTCAAGCAAACTACATAATAAAATTGAAAAAATTAAAAAAATGTGGGGACGGTATCTGAACTTTATGGGAAAACGTATAAAAAGGTGTGTGCTCCATGAGGGTGACAGTTTTCCCCATCAATGCTGGAATGCTTTGAATAGTCCCAAAGACTTCAACAAATATCGAAAGAGTAGGAAACCAAGGAAGAATCAAAACCACCCAGATGACAAAATTATTCAAATCAGCAAAAGTACTGAGGAGAATACTGGTGCATTGAAAAGACTTGCTGTTACTTGATCCTCTGCGTTAGACAACATGCCATTGCTGATTCGAAAACCCAACGAATACAAATAATTGTATCATTTAGAAAAGAGACGCTTCACAAATACGATAATAGAACAATAATTGAGGCAATTAAATGTAGAATATTATGTCCTAAAAACATCTTATGGGATTGTAAAGAAAAAATATTAAGAAATCAATCAGTTATTCCCCAAAACAAATCTCTCTCGTATAAGTGACTATCAATAGAAGTCATATAGACATTCCTAGAAACAGACCCTAGAGTGAAATATGCAAGCGTTAACTTCAGGGTTTTGTGATGATACCTAAGAAATTTACTGTCATTTTAAAATTGTAATTTCTAAAGCATAAAAACTAAGACACAAATCCTTGGAAATCGTATTTCTCGCGAACCAAATCATTTCTATAAATGTCTGCTCCTATAAATGTCAACATTTTATGCAATCTGAACAGACTTTTTGCAATCGTTCTTCATAATTGTTATATATATTTTTTAATTATATCTAGAAATATCATTAAAAAAACCTTCCTGGATACACGATGATACAGGTAAAACGCACTGTCTCTAAAGAGAAAACACCCAATGGAAGCCGGTGACGGTGTCCCGTTTCTGTTGCATGTATCAACTTGGTGACCTTCGCAATTTTCAAGTCTGATTGAGACCAGAACTTCATTCATACAAGTTTTTATGACGCCCCTTGACAGGATGCAAGTCCACCTCAACCCGAATCACTCTGCTTAGAGTGTATACTCTTAGTTTCACGGGGAAATTTGTCCCCATGAAGAGTTTTCCACATTCTTTCATATCGGGAATCGAATCCCGGACCCTCCGCGAGTGAGGCACAAGCAGAGGCAGATTTCCACAATGTTAGCATTTTTATTGATTATTTATCACGCTTAGCTTATTACAGCACGGAGTTGCAAGTGTGGGACACGTAGAGAAAGGGTAGCAGATTGACTACGATATGAGAATTGTGTTATTTTGAGATGTTTCATTCGCTCGGACTGTTTATGGGTTATTTCCCCTGTTACACATCTTATACGTAGGAGGTGTGATTACAACCATTCAATTCACCATGTTTCTTCGGCTCATCGAGAAAGAAAACCTGTTTACTGTTTCAGTAGAAAATCAATGTCAAAATCCAAGCTAAGTTGGTGCTGACTTTATTCCGCCCTTCGTAATAAGAATAATCAACAAATTTAGGAAAGGGGACTCTTCACTCTATGTCTATCCAGTCACGTTAAACCAAGCCCATACATGAAATTTTCTTAAAGTGATTTGGAATCACGAACAAGTAATAGCTTGGTGTGTCTCTTACCAGCTGAGCCAAAATGATAAGACATATATATATATATACACAAATTGATCTCTCATATATACAATACTACGGTTGCAGTGATCAGGTTCCATTGGAATAGAAGAGGGAGTGGAGTCTGACCCTGCAGCAGCCAGTCTTGTTCAGTGTTCTTATTTGATTGTTCGAAAAAGGGCCGGCCTAAACTGTAAATTGATGACGTCGAACACATTGATGCCTCTATGGGTCATTCACAAAACAGTTATTTCCTATTCGTGCAGATAAGCATATAGACTTATTTATAATGCTAAATTGAAAAATTATTTCTCGCCTTCATCATGATTGAAAGCAGAAGAGAAGCTTTCATTCTTCTATGAAAC
This sequence comes from Thysanoteuthis rhombus, assembly GCA_963457665.1. Taxonomy (NCBI): domain Eukaryota; kingdom Metazoa; phylum Mollusca; class Cephalopoda; order Oegopsida; family Thysanoteuthidae; genus Thysanoteuthis; species Thysanoteuthis major. The sequence goes on from OY735205.1 coordinate 31,024,379, forward strand.
ACATTTCCACTGATGAAAGGAGTGTGAGGCGAAGGCCACTGATTCGTGTCACTATCGATATGACTTTCATGAAATGATTGATTTTCATCCTTTGAACATTAAATGTCGATTGCTGACTGATCAAAGCAATTATCTCCCTTTGCTTTGATCGCAGCAATAACTGATTAATCACACCAACTTTGTTAATGAACAAATGAATCTTTCAGACACTCTTTGTGTCTGTCAGTAAAAATATGTTTTTGGTTGACCAAAAATGATATCTGTGGCTGTGCAGAGATCTGCATAGCAACCCGTTTGGGAATGATTTTAACCCTTTATGTACTAATATTACTTCTAAGTACCACATATTTTTTCAATTAATTTGGAACCTGCGTGTCACTGGCGATACTTGTGTGTCATTTTTTAATTTTTTTTTCGGATCTGAATTATTTACCTCTATCATTATTCATGATTCAATTTTAGTTGTCTTTATATGGCCTTAAAATATGAATAAGAAAATTTAATGGCAAAAAATTAAAAATCAGTACTGAAAGAGTTAAAGTTGCACGGGGACGGTCCTACTCTGTTGGTCTCCAGGATTTTTTTTCCTGTCGTACGATGAGACGAAACGACTAGCTACAAAGGAAGTGGAGTTTACCATCAGTCTACCTTCAAAGATCTAATCATGTTTTTTTTGTGTTTTAAAAAAAAAGTAAACGTCTCTTAGTTGGACTGCCTAAAAGTGCTAAAGGGTTCAATCTGCCCTGCTATTTATCCATAGTGACAGGTGGATTCATGCCTTTGTCAAAGCCATTGCCATAAAATGACTAATCGTACCGGTCCAGGGATGGAAATGCAAGAAGGACGTACGTAGGCGTAATCCTTATCAATTCCATTAAGGAATGTTTGTTACAACTATACAGCGAAATAGCCTAATCGGCAAAATTTACTGATTTGCGTATCAATAAAAAGTTCGATTTTATTTTGATTACATAAAATTTTGATCATAAAAAATTACGTGTTTTATATCCTTGATTTGATTCAATGAACTTTTTATCTAATCAAAACGTATTTATTCATTTTTTATTTAAAAAAATGAAAACTTTGCCAATTAAGCATTTTCTCCGATTCGGCTTAACATCTTCCAATACGGCCTTACCGTAGACATAATTTCCAGGGCCCATTTCTATCACTACTGGTAACCATTACGCCACCTTGATAAGATAGCCCTACGAATTTAACCAATTCTTTTTTGTATTGCTGATTTGATGTATTTATTCCATTAAAGATGGCTAATAGTTTGGTCAAGTTGACATGCTCACTACTATTTTGGATGGAGCAACATTCACTCTCACGAAATAAGAAGGTTCTCTCCTCATTGCTGCAACGCAGAAACTGAATCCAGTGCGCTGTCAAAGCTATTCATATTGCCTTGAATAAAACCGGGTTGTGAATGCACATTTGTATGAGGCAATAAATAACATGCTACAAAGTATAAATGTGCATCAGTTGACAGTGAACGTATTGAAAGGTATAGTATTTAAAAAGTTGATTTGAAAGTTCCAGCCGTCCACATTCAATCGAAATACGGAATCTATTTAACATACGTTGGACAGACTAAAACTTCAGGCGCAAAGGAAGCATCTTATTTACTAAATTAATCAGCAAATATTACACAGCATCGAATACGCAGGGGTGATAGATAAATCGCTGGGCTTATGGACGTCGTGGTAAGAATCAGTGAGTGTGTGTGTGTGAAATGGGGATTGCGTGCTCCCTTATGAAGTGGGAATCGCGTGTTTCTTTGAGCGCATGCGTGCGTGTATATGGATGATTTAAAACATAAATCTAATCGAGAGCAAATATTTTGGCTGTTTGATAGATGCAGCAAAATAAGGCAAGAAAAACGTCTCGTCTCGAAATATTTTCTCGATTCAAAGCCTCATTTTGCTTCAAGTAATTTCCTCTCTCCAGTGATAGAGAAAATGATTAAATTCTTACGAGCATCAAACTTTTCTTCAATCAAAAAATTTACTTTTAAAACTATTTTCTTACAATAATGGACTCAAGACGTGCAACCCAAAAGTTTGGAGAAGTTTCCCGGCGTTTTTCGTGTTTCGCTGCACATTCCTGACATTTTCCGAAATCACTCCGCCAGGAATAAGGGAAAAACTCATTTTTTTATCTACTGTTTCACTAAGGGAACCAAATCCTGTCTTTACTTTGAGTAGCACCACCAGAATAAAATAGTGTCAAAAGATCCTCGAACATGGTTAGAACATTTTTTAGAATTATATTGCTAATATTTGTAAATTATTTCTTGTACAGCTATTTCCTTTACTAAATGAAATGTGTAGAATGGGGATAAACCCTAATTCTATAATGACAAAAAATGGCTTAACTTTTGGTCCTTTTTGAGACTTTGAAAAAACATTATGTAAAGAGAAGAAGAAGAAGAAGAAGAAGAAGAAGAAGAAGAAGAAGAAGAAGAAGAAGAAGAAGAAGAAGAAGAAGAAGAAGAAGAATGTGAAATAAAGGAGGATAGGAAAGGAGAAGAGCAGTAAAGCAATTGATGCAATGACAACAATGGAAAAAACAGTAAAAGATAAAACGAGGAAAGAAATTCAGAAGACAAATAGTGACTGCAGCAAACAAAACAAAGTTCTTGGAGGAAATGATGATGTAGAAGACACTGTAATGTTCTCGTTCAGTATCTGGTGGTTGTATACGCCGGTTTCAATTCCATTCCCATAATTTCAGTTTCGAAATCCACACATGGAAGTCCAGCACATGGTCTTATTCCAGCTTAGGGCCCAGACATCCGTACGTTCGTTTCTGTTGCTTGATATCTTGAGAGACTGTCTGAACGTTTTGGCACTAGCGCGTACAGGGACTGTAACTTACGGATACCAAGAGAGAGAGAGAGAGAGAGAGAGAGAGAGAGAGAGAGAGAGAGAGAGGGGGAGAGAGACCATTGTAGCTCATAATAGGCAGCACACTTGGAATTGTGACAAGAAAACTAGAATTGATGCTCGATCAGTTGGGGTCCCGGAGAATTGAGCTTTGCAAAACGTTTCAGGAGATTTGAACATTTCAGGAGTGTGCTCCGGTGATGACCATAGGACATCTGGTGCGAACATGCAGGGTCGGGGATGGTGATCCAAGGAAACTGTGCAAGCAACTTCATTTTGACCATACAAACCAATGGCACACATACAGAACAGAAAATGCCCTCGAAAACGAAACACGTGCAATCTTGTGGCATTTTGAGATTTAAAGGGGTAACTCAATACAGGTGAGAAGACCTGATCTAGTTGTAGTGAACGAGGAGAAAAGAACGTGTCACATCGTGGACGTTGCTGTTCCGATAGACCACGAAGTAAAGTAGGAAAAAAGAAAAAAATAGACCTTGGTATTGAAATGAACACATATGGAGCATGAAAGTGACAGTAGTGCCAATGGTGTTTTGAGCCCTGCGAACAATCCTGAAGAACCTGATGGAGGCACTGAGAATATAGGGAAGAGCCGAAACCACCCAGACAACGGATTCAATGAAATCAGCTAGATTACTGGAGTACTGAAGAGACTTGTGTGATTTCCAGTATAATCAACCAGTCACTGCCGGTGTGAGAACTGAACGAGTACAAATAATAATAATTATAATAAGTTTTGGGTCACCATGACTGCATGCATTCTTCAAACTCACAAAATATTGATCGATATTTGCATTTCAAATGGCCCACTGCTGAAGCAAACGGTTTACGAGGTTAGCATTGTAGATCGAAGTTGAAGCCAGGAGAAAAACCGACCCTTACCACTCACCTAGACCATTACTTCTGCCCAATCACCACCACCCATCCCTCGATTTAAATTGGCAAGGGCCCAAATAGACTGACGTTGATGGGGAAAGAGCGGTGCCTACTGAAGGAGGTGCGAGTCTTTGCTTATCAAATTTTGACATTTATAGACAAGAACATATTCTATCTTTCTCCTTCAACCGACGCTGCAAAGAGAAGTATGGTTTGAAGTCATTCATTCATTTCTTGTCGCTCGCAGCCAGGTCAGTCAGTGGGTTAAGTGGGTTTGAATTATTGAACGCAGTGTAGAAATCGACCCTCTCCTCGGGAAGATCAACAAAGTGGCCTCGGAAGTCTCTCGACATGATCCAGAGCTGCTCGTGGTGCCTGGTATTTTCATGCAGTCACCCATTTCGGCACTGACCGGACTTGACGTTGCTTAACTTTATTGATCGTACGAGAACCAATGTGACAAACGCGATTCGGTCGTAACTGACATCGTGATGAGGTAGAGGCAGCATTTTATAAATTATCAGTTTGTGCGTCTTTGAATGAGATATACATAGCTGTAGTTATATACATGCATCAACTACAGTGTTGTCTGGAGTTCTACTTGTAGCTTTGAAGTTAACTGCCCCGGTAGACGCGGAGCTGATCATAAAAATGAATTATTGACGTTTCACAGAGAATGTTCACGTGTCTGGGAGCTGGTCGATGGATCCAAATCAAGTCTTTGCTACCATATTTTATAGATGAATTCTGTGTGATTCAGCTAGACCTTAGAAAACCGGCTTTTTTGATGAGTGGGTTTGATGCCTTCTGCAAACTATCAATATCCCAAGCTTTTAAAAATATCAGGAAGATTTCTAAAAAATCTTTGCGTTACAAAACGAAGCCACGTTCTGAAGATATCCACAGAAGATTAGTTTTGTTTGGCGTAGGGGCATAGTTCACTCTACTATGAACACACACACACACACGCGTGCATATATATATATATATATATATATATATATATATATATATATATATATATATATATATATATATATATATATATATATACTTAGGAAAGAATGGCTGTTTTTGTATTTCATTCTTGCTATCAGTTTTTGGATCATTTTTCTCTGTTCATGTATACATCTATATATCGATTCAAAGCACTACCCCTTATATATATATATATATATATATATATATATATATATATATATATATATATATATATATATACATATGTATATATATATATATATGTATGTATGTACGTATATATATATATATATATATATATATATATATATATATATATCATCTCAATAATAATAATAATAATAATGATAATAATAATAATAATAATGATAATAATGATAATGCATCAAAATCATAGCTGAAAGGGAATTAATGGTTGATCAACACTGCTGGGGAATTATGTTGATATAAATGTTATGTTTTTAAATCAGTGAAAGTTACATGGTAAACAACAGAAGATCCCATGAAAAAACATTCACACATTGTACCATCATATCGAATTCAGTGTAAATCATAAAAAGAAACATAAGAAGTACATATTATATAAACTTTCAACACCATTATTAACAATTTAATGTCTCTTTACTTTATACTAGCGGGATATCTGACGCCCCCCCCCCAAAAAAGCACGAAATCAAACATCAGTGGAAAGCAAATGATGTTTTAAAGAGATTTTTTTTTAGATCACCGGTCAGGCCAATACACATTCTCGCATAAACCCGCGCAGGCCACCCTTTGGCAGTCTCCATCATCATCATCATCATTAAGCGAAGAATCACTCTTGGATGGAAAGCCTTTGGCAGAGCATGCTTAACCTTTGAAAACAAGTCAATCCCATTAATCATTAAAAGAAGGGTATACAACCAATGCATTCTCCCAATAGTCACTCATGGAGCTGAAATATGGAACGTAACCAAGAGACAGACCAGAAAATTGAGAATCATGCAACGTGCACGTGAAATAATTATGCTCAACCTCTCATGGGGAGACCACAAGACAGCATAATACATACAGGAGGAGACAGGACACCGAGACATCATAGAATCCATTGAAAAACTCAAAAGGCAATGGGCTGGCCATGTCACAAGAATGATAGACAACCGATGAAAATTACAACTCATTACATACATCCTCAGAGATCACATGTGCAACTGAGACCAGCAGAGTACTAGATGGTGAGACGAGCATGACTAATTCAAAAGTACTGGCTCCGTGATGAGCATGATAGTGAAATGTGGTGAATCCTGGGGAAGGTCTATGTCCAACAACGGACGTTAAGAGACTGATGATAATCTATGATGTGCAGTTCGGGACTTATAAATGCAAATATACTTACATGCACACACACACACACACACACACACACACACACACACACACACATATATATATATATATATATATATATATTTATATATATATGCACACACACACACACACACACATATATATATATATATATATATATATATATATATATATATGTGTGTGTGTGTGTGTGTGTATGTGTGTAAGATTATTATTTTGGACATTGAAAACTACTGTTAGAATTTGATGGCTCCTCCAGAATATTGATATCGGTCAGCAGTCAGTTAATTATACTAATTAAAGGCTCTGAGATTTGATACATAAATATGTCAATCTGTCATCCCACCTAAACATCTCATCCGGAGGAAAATTGAAGTCATAATAAAGTGCCACGGCTGATTCATTATGGACGGGCCATTGGACAATCATTTAAAAATAAAACAATAAAACAACTTTGCAGAGAGAGACAGAGAGAGAGAGAGAGAGAGATAAAGATACAAAGAGATAGAAGGAAGAGACAGTTAACCTTTTCTGTTTTGCCACCTCTCGCTTTCTCAACTTAGGATCCGAAGTGTAGCGAAAGAGAGAAAACTGATTGTAAGCGTAGGTAAACCAATGAGTCCATAAGACTTATGATGAAAAAGAGAAGCATTTAATACAGCAAATGTTCATTTTACAACATGATTTCTTCAGTCATCAGTATGATTGATTCAGTGGTGAATATCAATCACAAAGATCGAACTTTATACAATGAAAGTTTCAAATGTAGATTCTGTTACATGTCAGGGTGTCAAAGCTTATAGATCCTACCTCGTATATGAAAATACACGCATGTGTGCACACATGTGTGTATGTGTGTATTTTAAACAAGACCAACGTTTATGCAAGGCCACATTGCCCACCTGGGGGGAATGTAATCAGTCAGTGGCTTCTTACTAACCCTAGATTGGTCTAAAGCACACAGACATACGCGCGCGCATGCGCTTGTCAACATGCACAAGCCAATACACACACGAAGATATTCATAATGCATTCGCATAAATAAGCATTGTTTATTGTGCTGATCAGTTATCTCTAAAGAAAAACAAATGTCTTATAAACGCTTCAGTGTCAGTTAAAAAAATGGGACGTTATTCATCACTCGCGAATAAACATCTTTCATGAGTCACGCTAGCGGGTGAGAAGATTCAAAAAGCCAAGTCCTTCAGACAGTCGAGGTATTCCATTATGTAAGGCAACTAGGCGAATCAAATGAAAAATGAATTCACGTTTTGAAAACGTGAATAATGTAACCTCGATGTAAGGAATGAAACCGAGCGATTATGCTTGGCCCATCGCCAATATTTATGACTTTAATTAACAATAGCCTTCGTCTGAAATTTACTTTCTGGTAAGAAATATTAGTTCAAGATTCGGCTTAGTTCAGATCAAGGTTTTTGTAGAAAAAAAAGTTCATCTCGAGTAATTTCATTTGTGTTCAATCAATAAGATATTCGTTCTTTCCGAATATTCTTCAGTTTTGAGAAATACAATTCAGAAATGTTTTAGAGGGATGTCTATATACCATTAACTATAATGCTAAACTTGACCCTCACTTAACCATGATAAATATTTTCTGCAAAAATTCTAATCTAACAGATGTCTAGAAATAGTCTTCAGATTCATTCGTAGCGAAGTTGTTAAATGCACATTTACGGTAAGACAGGTCCCCAAGGATTAGAGATACAATTTCAAATCTCAACAGAAACTTATCTTTCATTTCAGATGCATGCAGCTAACATCTATGTTGATCACTTTCAATCTTTTCGTGTCATACCTAACATTACTCCTTTCATTACTCTTTGTGTAATCCTGAGTTTGTTTTCAAGTGATTTAGTTAGTTTTGCGTTGGAGAGTTTCATCAAACATCAAAGGTGTTTATTCGATAATGCCATTACGCCAAAGAATCTGATGGCAGACACCGCTGAAGAGACATTGCTGGAAATAAAAGTTTAATACGTCCCCAGGGAACTAGTAGACATTAGTTTTCGACGAAAACAACACCATTTTCACGCGAGCAAAATGAGTGGTTGCAGGAACATTCGCTTATGAAAAGAGCCGGTATGAAAGGCACCTCTGAATAGATCCATTCTGTCAAGGTACGGACACCTCCAGATGATGGCCTACCGTTGGAAGAGACCGGGATGGAGGCACACAAGGGTTGGGAGAATCGACGGTGATGCACGAGAATGTAAATGGAGAATCAATGGTGAACTGTATAAACGTATGCATTGACAAATGTCAGCGATGCGCGTGCAATAAATTAGAATTTGCTATTGAACCTTGTTGTACAAGCGAACAATAAGAATGGCTAAGAACATCAAACATGTTGGCCAATATCCGTTTCTCTCATGGATACACATACACACCAACATATACATATATATATATATATATATATATATGGGAGCGCAGCTAACATATATGTGAATCTATTATTTTCGATGGATATTTTTACACATATAAAACAGGTTGTAGCATATATATACATATATATATATATATATATATATATATATTTGTGTGTGTGTTTGTGTGCGCACACGTGTTTATATGTGTTGGCGCATATTCATATATGCCTTGTATAATCGTATAGTTACACACACATACGCATACATCTTCACGCTGTCTACAAAGTGTTGATAAAAAATTACTTGTTTGTATATATATCTTATATGCACACAGACCCGCACACACACGCACACATAAATATGTATATGAATGTCAGATATCAAGTGTTATATGTGTTTACATATCTGTCACTGTCTCCGTGTACTGTCTGTCTCTCCTTCGTATGATTATTTATATGTATGTATGCGTGTATATGTGTAAGGTGTGTGTGTAGTTCGCAGATATATATATATATATATATATATGTGTGTGTGTGTGTGTGTGTGTGTGTGTGTGTGTATACATATATATATACCAAATAGAGATTATGTATATAGAGAAAGAGGATACAAACTTTTAAATACAACTACAATCATGTATATGCAAATATGAATAAATATATGTATAAAGTAATTATAAATGCATATATATATATATATATATATATATATTTATATATATATATATATATGCATTCATGTGTGCATATATATCTTTCATATGTGTGCATATTCTCTCCATCTCATACACACTTATGTATTTCTGTGTAGCGTTACAAAATTTACGGTTACATGTGTGCATACATTCTGCATATGTATCTTCACATACTTATATACACAAATACCGATACCAACATTGAAATATTTATATTATCACACGTACACAGTAGCACTCATATCCATATATACGAATATGTGTTCGAATTTTATATATATGTAAACACCTATATGTTTTGTATGTCAGTATATGTACACACTCACATATACACACATATATATATATATATATGTTCGCGTGTGAGTGTGTGTGTCGAAGTAGAGAGTGAGAGGGATAGAAAGAGGGGATATATTTAGGGGTAGATATCAATCATGTTATTTCCCTGTGCTTGAGAGACGCCGAAAGCAAGATGTTTATTTCTTTCTCACTCATTGTCGTCCCCAATTGACAGGGCTGTTCTAAAATGTTTCCTTTCTCCCTACATCAACTCACACCAAATTCGTCATTACTTTATTCGCATCATTTCTTCCAGTCACCCCAAACCTATAATTTTCCCCTGTTTTTCATTCTTTCTTTCTTTCGGTTGCTTTCTTAATGTAATGAATGGTACCTGTCAAGGTTAAAAATGGGTGTGAAAAGGTTTTTGCAGTAAGCTAACTTTGGGGACGGTTTGCTGTTTTGCATGGGCCCATGTCTTCAGAAATCTATACTAGGGCTTATATGATCACACACTTACACACACACACACGCACGCACGCGCACACACAAACACACACACACACACACACACACACACACACACAAATGTTATTTGGGTATGTGTGCGTGATTGGGCGTTGTATACAATCACGAAAATATAAGTCCAAAAATATATGAAGTATTCAAAAACGAAAATATTTGCCCAAACAATTCCTGGGATAATAATAATGACTCATATCAAAATTTTAGGCAATGAGGAAGGCCACAGAACATACTGTAATCTAGTGATGAAAATCGTAAGAACAAAAATACTAGTCCGAATGACTCATGGAATAATGACGACGTCACATTTGAGAATTTCATACAATTCTTGGAAAGTGAATCTGAACTGATCTTAGTAAAAATCGAGAAAATACTGTTTGTGTTATTCCGAGTGGAAAAGGTCGGTGGACAAGTCTTCGAGACGCAAATGTCGAATATGAAGGTAGTAGCGCTAACATTATGCACATTTTTTTTTCAATTTTTTTTTTATTTGTTCCTTTGTAATAAGTGTTATTTTGTGATTGATTATGTCTAATATTTTATATACTGGCCACCATTTCCTTTTAGCTTTGCTTTTGTAAGCAGAATATTGATATTTTTCAATCTACCTATAATTTCTCAGACAGCTTAGGGGAGCTACTCAGAGTTATGCACTGTGAAAAATTGTTTCATAAGGCCTGATTTATGTCCAGTGGAGGCATCAATACATCTCCATGATCGACCGCTGCTCTCACGTGACGTTGTTCATCCTCACATAGAATTCAGACGGCTGTGGCCAGTCCTGCTTTTGGTAGAACGCCAAGGTGTCTCTGCTGTCTGGAAGGTAAAGATAGTTCGGAAACAGTAGAATCGCCTTGAAGACCCACCATGATAGCTATAATTACCAAGTCTCCCATTACTTATCAGCCGTACTCATCATACTTCAAGACGTCTAGAAAGTGAAATGAAGTGCCAAGAATTTGGCATGGCAAAATATGCCTGGTAGGCCTCGTACATCTCAGCAGATGGTGTCACGGAGTACTGTCTGAGGTATGTGTCTCCCAACAAGAGGCAAGACGAGTAACTTGTTTATTGATCACCGCTTTTCCCAATTTTTGATTGATCACCCCAACACGGTTTCTATTGAGTGACTAACCAGACCTGTCTCCTTCAGCAACTAAACATGAAATATTAACTTTAACGATTGTTAAGATATCAGCTTATCTCTGAATGATTAAATCATATCACATGATGCTCTAACCATAAAAATACGGATCAATTGTTATTTTTCATACTAGCAATTCTATTCTATTAAACTGAATTAACTGATGACTATCCTTCAATTTTACACCAAATATCCGTCCATCTCTATGTGACAGCTTAACTCAGAAACCACACAGCATATCCTTATCCAAAAAGTATACAAATGGGACCCCCGGACATGTTTTACCAACTCAGTTTTTGGAAGTTCATGGTCAGCGCTCATACCGATAATAATTCCGTTAACCGATCTATCTATTTTTTGTGAACCTTCTCCAATATATCTAAATTAAACGTGATTCAAAAGTTCATGATGGTGATGATTTCAAAATAAGTATAGATTTCAAATCCATGGTCTGTTATAACGGCCACCAAAGGCTCCATTTAAGGCCTTCCACGGGAACTTGTTGAAAACACATGTCTGTATGGCGGGTTTTCAGCTAGATATTAATATGACTTTCTTTTATCGTCTGTTGGGAAGATCCCAGGACAAACAAGTCTATTTTCGGTAAGAGTTATTTGATTTGGAAAATGACTCTGAAGGAGGAGAGCATCAGTCGACCGGCACCAACCAATGGTTGAAAGTGAGAAACCTGGGCTAGCATTTCGCCAAATGCAATTTATCGCATACGACCTAAAAATTGCGAAGTTACTCACCCGAAACTGTAAACATATTTTTATCTTGTTTTTGCAAATGGAAACCAATCATAGCAACAACAGCAGCAGCAGCAGCAGTAGCAGTTAAAATATGAAGATCAGTAGCATCAACAACAACAGACCACAAGAGCAAAAGATTCGAATACAAAATGGCGGATGCTGAGAAGAAGTGGGGGCGGGGGGGGAGATAATGACATGTAGAAGAGGAAGAATAAAAAAAGTCCAAACAAAGGAGAGAACGGTTTGACAAAAGATGAGAAACAATAGAATACGTGACCTATTATCTGAGGAGGTACAAGTGGCCTAACGGTAAACGATCACTGGTATCAGCAAATTGAGTTCGAACTCTGGCTGGGACAGTTTGCGTTCGCTTTGCTTTAATGTTATTTCGAAAAGCATGAGACCACTCTTCCCTTTCAGCTATCGGTAAATAGCAGGACAGTTTGAGTCGTTTTACCCAGGGAGATAGCCCACCGTAGGCGTCTGGCTAACACCTTGTTACTATAAGAAAAACACGATTGCAACTAAACAAAAATTGAGTCTTCATGAATTGATTCCTGGATGGTATGATACAAAAGCAGTTGAGTTGATCTGGGCCTGTAGTCCAATCTCCAGTCGCTCGACCTCTGTTTAATCCAGCCAAAATTTGAATAGAAGGTAGAAGTTAGTCAAAATAAATAATGATGATTAAAATTTCTGTACCTTACAATCTGCGGTACGTAAAAGTACGATATGTGTATACTAAGAGCATTAGAAGTAGGTATGTATTGTGATAATATTAACAACGAAAGAACTAAAAGTCGCCTATAGCCTAAACACTTGTCCTAAAGACTCTTTTGAATCCAACCCCTTCTGGATTGCCAATATTGTGTCCTTGTGTTTCACAACTGAGTTCAGCAAAATCTTTTATAAGATAGACATAACACGGATCATGCATTTTCATGGTGTCTTTGATCCTCATTGGGCGTCTCACGCACGTAACCTTGAGCCAGATTAGGCTCGCGCTCACTTACATCTATAGTAAAAAAGGATGAAAGAAAGAATGGAGGAAATGGTTGGTAACCAAAAATGACGTTGGTTTGTGACAGATGGCTGGACAAAATAAATAAAAAAGACAGATCTGAATTTATGAAAAAGATGACTCATCCAACAACAACAAAAAAAAAATAGAATGCGATAAGCCTGGCAGCTACACGGTCTAATTCAATCCCCTCCTTCCATTCAGACTGTATATGATTACTTCAACTTTTTATTGTGTATATAATAAATAAATTCGTAGGATAGCTGCCTTCCAACCACATCGTCGTGATTTCAAATATCAGTAGGTGAATGTTAAGTTCACGTATCTGTTTTTTTTTGTTTCTTTTTTTAAGCGACGTGATGGTCAAACACTGAAGAGTTCATCCCCCTAAATTAAATTAGGTGAGGGTTATTTTCTTGTTACGGAAGAAGAAACAAAAGTTAATCCCAACTGAGATTGGACTTTGACTAAAAAGTGATCGGAATTCATAAAACAAACGGCTCAATACACACAAAAAGAAAAAAAAAGCGAAAAAATAATAATTCATTTCCCTTCTTAATATCTCGCATTAGGGAAATTATTTTTCATTTTTTCATCTTTTTTTCTTCTCATTGGCCTTTTTACTTTGATCAAGGATAAATGAATCTTGAAGTTCAAACCACGCGGACACAAAAAAAAATAGCATGAATTAGTATGTAAATCAACCCTCTTAAAACAAACATTGGGGCCAATTTTTCAGAGCTAAAAATCTGCCAAGAAATCATCTTGGTACTCACAGGAAATTGGGATTAGGTTCAGTGGTTTTTGCGGTAGACTGCCACTGACGGACGGATCAACCTTTGGAGAATTTCAATAAAATTCTGTATGAAATACAAAAGTTGCAGTAATCACTTTTAGTCGGAATTAAGGTGGAATCTAACCCTGCAGCAGCCAGTCATGTCTCTCTATTTCTTCTTATACATGCGTCTATACGAGTTTGCTTGAGTGTGCGTGTGTGTGCATGTGCATGTATGTGTGTGTGCGTGTGTATGTGCAATTATGGGTATTTTTTGACACTGGTGTCCAATTTCGGGTCGATATAAAATTCTCTTGGGCTTTAAAAATAGCCTATTCAGACAAACATAAAATCAAACCAAATTATGTACCAATTGGGCAAATTCTTGCGAGTGAGACACCGATATTCCTGATAAAAGATGGTCAGAGATTGAGAAATGAAATATTAGGAGATGATAATAATACTAATAATAATGATAATAATATTATTAATAATAATAATAATAGAGGAAAAGAGGTTAGAATCTAGTGTAGGTTGGGTCTGCGCACTTCACGAAAGTTGACAGCCAAAGAACTGTTTGTTCTTTACATTTCTTTTCGCTTTTATGAATTGATGAATTATAAATCAGTAGTTTATCCATGCTGACAAAAATGACAGCGTATATGAAATATATGGATGCACATTGTATTTCGTGTACAGAGATAATAAAGATTTCCATTTTTGTGAGCTTCAATAATCGCGTTCTGTTGACCATAAACGAATTTTTATTATTCTTTTTTAAATTCTTTTTCTTTTTTTCTATGATTCTTCAAATTCAACATTTTATCACGTCATTAGTACATGAATAAAATGATATTCCACAGGGTCACTTACGTCCTTTAGCTTGACATAATAATAAACAATGTGCAGACGTCTAATATGTCTGAATTAATTTAACCTTGACGTAAAAAATGACGGCATATATGAAATATGGATACACATCGTATTTTATAAGTGTGGTTGATAGCGTTTTGCATGGTACTGAACAGTGAATATCGTTTCGTTGATCATAAACGGATTTTTTATATTTTTTCTACACATTGCTAACCGTTATGATTGTAATTTAGATTTTTATGACTACTTTTTACTTTCATCTTAACTCATAAGTTGCTTCTTTTAATCAGATCGATTTCCTCCTGTCTGTTACTGAATAGCGTTGATCAGAAATGAGCCTCAAGTTTGATTCGAACCCATATCCCTAACGGGAAACAACGTTTAGCCGGATTGCTCTACCAAATAAAGTATCATGAATCAACTGGAAGATAGAAGCGTGAATGACCCCCATGAACCAATTTATCCTGATGTTTGTTTGCATTCTGGTAATTTCAATATTCAATACATCTTTTCCGTTTTTATTAGTTTTCAAAGAAAGAAAGGATGTTCAAAAAAAAAAGGAATGTAAATACATTGCTAATGATTTTACAATAGAAATGCATAGCAAATAATTTCACTACAGAAATGTATTGAAAATCAGGAAGAAAATAATTGTCAGCAGTAACGAGTTAATGCAAATATCACTTATGAAATAAGATTATGCTATAAATAATGTAAATGCATTGCTAATGAATGGACCTGAGAAATGCAATTATTTTACTATAGAAATACACCGTATATGTTTTTTAGTGTAGAAATGTCATAAAAAGCGGAAAGAAATGGATTGTGGATGGTCAGTAATAATCATAATCGTTTTGACAATGAAGGGATATTATATTTATATTAATGGTAGATGCTATCGATTGTCAATGGGCTGTCATGGATAATAACAACACCTATGTCTTTTTCTGATATGCATCTACGTCTGCCATTGCATACGAAGGCTAGAATGAAATATTTGGACGTGGCCGGCTTCTATGAGTGGCAGGAAGAGGAAAGAAGTTTCAAGTGGACATGTTAACTGACTTCACGCGTGAATAAGCGGACAGCATCAAATTATGTTGGAGCCTTCAACAATTTCACAAGAACTCGATCTGATTAGCAGAATTTCCCCGTCTCAAATATCTCGCATTTCGAACTTCTTCTCTTTTCCTTTCTCTTCCTATTCTCACAGCCTTATCTTTTTTTTTTTTTGGCTCCAGTGTCAGTCAGTGTTGTCTCTCTCTCCTACTTACCCCCTCTTATTCCTTACATTTTCTTCACTATCCCCTCTTCCGCTCCTTTTCTCTCTGTTTTCAATTCTTATTCGTTGTCTTTCCTCACTTCTTTTTTCAATTTTCTTTACTAAATGCTCCGTTACGATCTTACGCTTTTTTTCCGTTGTATAACTTGTTCCTTGCTTTTTTGACTTTTTCCTTATTCTTTTCTCGCCTTTATTAGGTTGTTACACTCGAAGTGTCGTTTTCACACCAGAGAGAGTAATGCTAGAAGTTATAGATTCACTATGTAATTGCGTTTTTTGCAAATTCAATGCGAATATAGTGTATAACTCGTTGTTTGTTTTTTATGGGGGGGGAGGTTCCTTTATAGCAAAACTATCTACCAAAGAAGTTTGACTAAATTTCAAGTGTGATTTATAATTAGGATATAACGCTGTTTAAGTTTCTGATAAAGTAAACAAACTAGTTGGAGTGAACATTACTACATCACAAACTGTTTGGCGTCGGTTCAATAAGTTCAAGTCTGGAAATAAGGATACCAATACTAAACCTCAAAGTAGGTCCAAACTGATTCCTAATAATGAAGAATTTTCTTCAATTTGGATAACGAACTACAAACAACTGTCTGAATACTCTCTAAAGACTCTAGGACTTCAACGGCGACCATATCATGGCATTTCAAGGTTATAGGAAAGGTTAAAAGTAAGAAAAATAGGTTCCACCTGAACTGAGTGGAATTCTCCATGACAGTTGTACACCCCACACCTCTCAGCTGACTGTCCAACCCCAAGGAATTGGGATATGAATTCTTGCAACATCTTCCATATTCACCAACCATTTCTCCAACTGTCTTTTCAAAGATTTTAACTGTATATCAATAACGGAAGATTCAATCAGAGGAAATTTATTATTCGTGCTTTTGCTGGATTTGTGAATACTAATCTCTAAATTTTTTTTATGAAGATTGCATATTATCACTGGGAGATCGTTCGAAACATATTATCACTTTAAACGGGTCATTCAGATTGAATATTTGGTACTGCTCATTATCTATATCTTTTTTTTTTCAATTTTCTATTCAAGACTATTTTGATAGGTAACCAAGAAAACAAACTGTTCAAATACTTCTCATTTTACTCTCTTTTCCAGCCATCAGTTATTTTTTTCAAAAATTTATCTTAATTTAGTAGAAATGGTAAAGTACTACTGTCATCAAAAGTGTCAGAATAAGTTTCTTCAATATTCAAGTAGGTACAGGCCACATCTTGCTTGTTTTGTTTTTTTTTAAATTCAGACTTATTAGCGGCTACTGTCTAGCAGAAGGCGAGGTAAGCCTTACTTCCATTGTTTAAATTAATTATCCCCAACATGACATTCAACCAAAAGAAGTTGTTCGAGTTATGTAGTATAACCACGTGGAATTTGTGTTTCTGTAATGGCACAAAAATTCGAAGAAAAACTGTTTGCATCGTGGCGCACATACAGGTCCCAGGAATAGTCATTATCTATAAAACCCTTTGTCGAAATCACAGGTACGGTTTCCGAAAAGCAAAATGGAAATAACCAGCGGAAACAAAAGCCAGATGAAGATTCGAGATGGAAAACAATGAGGAGTTCAAATTCAAAAAAGAAGTAATAAGTGATGAACCGGAATTCTTTCTTACGCATATGTAGTTGGACCAGTAATCCGCTGGTTACTTCTACTGGGATAGAAATGCCGGACAGAATGGACTCTAAATTCATAGTTGAGTTTTTGACTAGTAACACACTTCTTCGCTTTTTTGTTTGTTCCAGCACACCAGGCCATGCTGTTTTGTCGACAGAATTAAAGATTGGCATCACTACGCCGTTAGATCCTTTCTAAAAAAATTTCATTTTTTATTTTTTAGAAAATAAGATTTTTTAACCTCTTGGTGGCCTCATTTTTACGGGTTTATCAATTTGCTTGTATGTTCCAGTGCTCCTGGCCATATGATTTTGTCTACAGTCTTGGAATTTAAATCTGTACTCCACTAGATCATTTCAACAACAAAAGATAGTTTTGAAAAAAAGCTTTTTTGGCTTATTTTAGGGATGGGGGCTTATTTTGACGGGTTTATTGATAACTTTCTCCAGAATTGAAAAGTTTCGAGATGTTTCTTTCATTTTATTTTTGATGTTTTCAGCAGAAAACGTCAGTGATGTCAGAAAAAGAATTTATTCTGACCATATCTATATTCAATCAAATTGTTTTTTTTTTGTTTTTTGTTTTTCATATGACTTCAAAGTCTAACACTACGGTTGTTCAAATGTTGACTGTGATGGCGAGTTCAACATTGTCATTCTGTCTATATTCTTCCCCCGTCATCATTCGTTTCACTGTCTTTCATCTTCTCCTGATATCATTTAATTCCATTGTTGCATCTGTTATTATGGCTGCTTCTTCTTTTCACCGTCATCATTACTGGTCAACTTATAAATATCCCTTGCTATTCTTCCTTTCGCCATTATCCCCCCTCTTTCCCCAGTCAAAATGCCATCCCTTTCTTCCTCCTTCTCCTCCCTCAATTATCATGCTCCCATCTTTCTTCTCTTATTATCATTATGCCCTCTCTCTCCTTCTGTAATCATTTCTTTATCTTTCTTCCCCGTCTTTCTTCCTCTTACCATCCCTTCTTCTTTTTTTCCTTTTTCTTGATGCCCACCTCTTTCATCCTTAGTTATCTCTATTCCTTTCTCCTTCCGTCTTCATTCATTTGTCTTTCCTAAACATCGTTTCTGTTTGTCATCATTTCTTTTTTTCTGCTTTCTTACTCTTTCTTTTTTTTTTCTTAATTTTTTCACTTTCGCCTTTAGTCAAGTGTTATGTCTCCTTCTTTCGACTTTGTTTTCTCTCTCTTTCTGAATCTTCACCTTGTTTTGTTTGCTATTTACTCTACGTAGTGAGCCTATTACAGAAAAGGTCAAGTCACTCCATTCACTAAACGAAGCATCCTCAATGCAGACAGATAACTTTTGAAAATTCGATTTCTCACACACATCTACATTCATTTTGAACACAGCAGCTTGCGTATGTTCAGTTGATGCAAAAGTGTCCAGTGGTATTTTCTTGACGAAATCTTCCATTCATATAAATTCATCGAATCATTATTCAGTCATTAGAGTATATTCCAGGACTCTCCGATATTACGCCACCTCTCAGCTAAATTATGTATTTCATCATAAAAGAAAGGTGCCGCTTTCTATTCGATGAATTCTAAGATGAGTTTTTGGTATTTTCAAATTCTGAAAACGACTGATAAAGTAGGTAATGTTACAGGAAGTGAAGCGAATTATACTATAAAGATCACAGACCTGAAGAATATGCCACATGTAGAAAAATATGTGGAGTAGTCGATATGTGATGTTTGTTGAATTAAGTGCGTCGTACTTGTGATAGTAGGATTATCATGCTACTACATCACGGGTCGACTTCTTTGTCCGAAAAATGGTCTTGATATTCTAATTTGCCATTCAAACAAGCCAATTACCCACCGTAACTTTGCAAAGAAACAATTTGTCCAGCTTCCAGGAATTCGTAATGAACAATTCACTCTAAACTCTATAAAATACCTCCTTCCTAAAAAGCTTTAAAATTAATTGTTCTGAAAAACTGTCAATTTACGGGAGGAAACAAAGATCTTCTTGAGTGAAAACACAAAATATTACTTGCAGGAATCATTTAAAAAATATTTTTGAATATTCAACTGAAATAAATACTTGTGCGCAGATCTGCGTGGAAGTGTATGCAAGTCTGCCCGGGGCCTCTCAGAACCGATACGTAAAAATGTATGCAAAAGTATTGAAGTAATATTCGAAACGTCCACGTATACACCCATTTGAAGCATCTTTTGGCTCAACGATTTGTTTTGTGTAAGAGTGAATATATCGAAGATGGTATTTTGCACTGTATTGGAAAATTTGAAATTTCTCGTCAGGCAACACTGGGAATCCTTGCAAATATCTCAAATAAACTGAATATTTTTCGAAATATTTAAAAAGATACTATACGGATATATATATATATATATATATATATATATATATATATATATATATATATATATATATATATATATATATATATAAGAATCACCTGAAAATATTAAAAAGTATCTATCTATCTATCTATCTATCTATCTATCTATCCTATTCAGTTAGCATCTAACTATTCATCTATCTATCTACTATCTATCAATCTCGGTCAGTTTTCAAAGACATGAATACGTCCTCTGCTGAATGGACCCATTCGAAAATTGATTTTCATATACAAGTATATTCCTGCATCAATCCAAACTTATTAAGGAAGTCATTCTGCATGATCTACCCATAATGTCGAATTCACTTTCCGTTGAATGCGTTTAAGAGAGAATGATCTCTAATAACTAGGCTTGCTCTGTTAAACATTCTGCTTTCTTCCTATAGACTATTTTCCCTAGAGAGACATTTCGAAGCCTACAATGGACGATTGGGCGCAGCTGATTGGGCACGGGCGTTCATGTTCGGGTGTTCGGGCGCCATCTGAGTTGGCGCCCGACTTTTGGGAGCCAGCCCTTTTGGCGTTAGGAAAAATTTCCATTAATTCTTCATCAGAATGAAAAAAAAACATACGAGTATATGCATAAACGCATGCTTACATTTATACACATACACACACATACATACATGTCATATAAGCAAACTTGTACACACGCACTAAACGCAGGTACATGCCATAAACACACTACATAAGCACATACTTACATGTCACATATGCACATACATACCAATGGTTAAAATGTTAGATACGCACGTCCAAATGCACATAAGACACTTACACTCCTACATGCACACACATGCACTTATATATATGCAAACGTTCATACTTTTACACACATAACACATACACATACATATATGCACGTACTATGTGTGCATATGTGTATATACCACATTCACGCAAAAATTGTTCATACTGAAATGCAGACGTACACATATATGCTCTATTTATACACGTGTACAAATGCAGGCATATGACAAATACTCCTACATATACACGTACACCCTCATGCACACGTTACATATACGTACAGATACACGCTGCAAACACACTCGTACTTGTATGCACACATACAATGGATCCATCTATTCCTTCTCACTGTTCTCGACGCGTTCTTTCTTTCTTTCTTTCTTTCTTGTTAGATTTACATTTTTTCATTCAATCTTTTTTGTCTTCTTTATCTTTCTTTCATTTTTCATTCTCCCTTCCCAAATTTTCCTTTCTCTCTCAAAATATTATCCTTCCCTCATCCATTTATCTATTCTTCCATTCATCCATCCTTTCTTTCCTCAACTCTTTTTTCTTTTTCAATTCGTTCATTCTTTCTTCCTCGTTTGAATTTCCTTCCCTTTAAAATCTATTATCCCTCCCTTTTCTCAACACTTCTTCTGCCAATTCTTTTCGTTCATTTTCTTCTTCCTTCTTTCATCCATTCATTCCTTCTTTCTCACCCAACACGCTTTCTTTCTTTCTTCCTTCCTTTTCACCCCCACTTCTCTCTTATTTTCTCTTTTCGTAACCACCAATAACCTATCTTTTTTCCCATCTAAGTGGAGGCTTTTCACCTCGCCTGACTTTTCCCCTTGCCAATAATAGGGAGCTTAACAGATAAGGCTTTCTGATAACATCTGAACAGATATGCTAATGTCATCCTAAGACCATACATTTGATTAGCCCAATGCTATGGTCTTCTGTCACCGAATTTATTTGTTTGCTGTTTGCATTCAACGGTGACAGCATTAACCTGGAGGTCGTAAGGCGCAAGGTACTCTACTCACCAAACGGGTGCCTACAATTTTATGTAACATGGATTCTACAATAGCATGAGTTGACATAATAGTCTTATGAGGTTCGAATGTCTTAAATGAAGCATTGTAACAGTCAGTAATTTTGACAAGTCTTTATATCATTTTATTATGTTGCCTTTTGTTGCAACACTCTAGTGAATTTTACATTTATTCTACGAAAATGGAGTGATAAAAAACGTATGGATCAGAAATTTTCGAACAAGGTTTGTACTTGTATTCTTTACCCTAGCTACTGGCTGACTGTAGCCAACACACACACAAACTTTTATTGACAGATATTGGAAAATAAGTGACTGAAAAAGTTTTGAAAAAGTATTTCAATGCTTAGTACTTAAAGCGGCAATGCTTTCTACACTATATATATGTGTGTGTGTGTGTGTGTATATATATATATATATATATATATATATATATATATATATATATATATATGTATATGTATGTATGTATATGTGTGTGTGTGTGTGTATGTCATTAGCGTGCTGTGAATTTCCTTGTTGGTCGTGCTGCAGTCGAGACCAACTTAGTTCGTTTTATCGTCGTTATGATCAAACAACGAACTGTTAGGCAAATTCCTTTTTATTTTGTTATGAAACGAACGAATTTCTGATCTAAAGTGATCATAAAAAATATGCATGGCAATCATGCTTCTCTTACACACACAGACACAGACACACACACACACACACTCACACACACACACACACACACGTGCTCGCACGGTTGCACGCAGGATTTTGCTCTTGCAGCCTAGGCATCTAAAGTAACCATAGGAGAGTGTAATATATCTATTATACAAATTTTATCATAGTAAACAGGAAATAACATCTAACACGTATAGTCCACTGTTTCCTTCGTAGTAGTCCTCTCATGGGCCAGCAGAGAGGCTGGCAAATTTGTACTGCCCATGAAACCCTTGTTTTAAAAGGAAAAACCTGCATGGACTGCTAGCTAGAGGGATTACTATTGTTGGGTCTGCTCCAAAGTTTAATTGCTTATCCTGTGAAGGAATTTGGGACAGATCAATTAATGATCATCTCCCCTGGGTCATAACTATCAGTCCACACACGGTTTTCTTTTTCGAAACAAGGGTTTACATACATTTGATTGTAAATAGCTCCGAATGATTTGCTTTCGGACACATAGTGTTTCACTTAACAGTAATCAGCATAAAACGATATAGAATATATTTGGGGGAAATTGATTTCATCCTGACTCCATCCTGGACCGATAATGGCTGCTAAATTTAAGTCAGGATGGTAGACAAATGATCATAAACCAGCATTTAAAGCCTATATTTCATGATCCTCGAACCATGTTTTTACAAAACATGTCAAACTTGGATGAATCTGAGCTAAATGCAGGACCGTACTCAGCTCCTAGAAAAGAACAGTATCAAAATTCCAGAATGGAGAGTTTCATTTTATCATGACTGTTGTATCTCCCGAAATTCTGGATATTGAATGTTTGGCAATAGGCTACAAGAGAAGTAAAAAAAAAATGGGAATGGATTCATGCACACTTATCTCTCTTATGTCTTTGCTGACTGTACACACCTAAAACCTGTCTTCAAAAGTTCTGTCTGTCCACATGATATTCCAAAAAGTTCTTGAATTTCAATGTTCTTTCGTGAATTTTCGGCAATTATCCTGGAAAAGTAGTGATCAACATTTGTACTATCACCTCCTGTTCATCGTAGCTATCTGTCCACACAACTGAATATCTTTAAAAATTCTCAGTCTGTACACCTGATATCAATAGATTTCAATCAGATTTTGTCAAAAGCGGGCCGATCAGCTACAGAGAAAATCATGATATAATTATTGGTCTGTCCACTCGATATCACCAAAAGTTCTCAATGAATTTCAATGATATTTTATTGAAGGGTTGTAAATAGACTACAAATGAAACAGTTTGATTTTGGGGTAGATCTATCAAAAATTATTTCCTCTATGCTATAGTTACCATGTCATATTTGGGGAAAATTGATTACATCCTGACCATAGCCAGGAACCAATAATGACTGCCATTCTTAGATCAAGATAGCGGATAAATGGCTGTGAACCAGCAACTGCCACCTAATTTCTTCTGATCCTAAGACCATGTATTAACAGAATATGAAATCAAACTTAGGTGACTCTGTGGTGCATACGGGACCTTACCCAGCTAGTATGTGACCCCAAACCCAGACACCTAAAATAGAATATCGCATAACCCTTGGAGTAGACAACATACAGAGACAAATGAACACCTTTCCCCATACATTTCCGTTCTGAGATGTTCAAAAACATCATTTTTATGATTCAAACATATCTTGACTATTTCACGACAAAAACAGTTACAAAAAGCGAAAAGAATGTTGAGAAATCCGATCATATATAAATAGTTTGTCCAGTAATCTGTTTTTCGTCTTTATCCATGTCTTTTTTTATTCCAGTTGACAGATTGAATAATGTTCGTTAGTCTCTATTTTAACCCTTTATAACATCTTGAGCAATTCTGAACTCGTACACCGAGAAAAAGAAGAGAAGCAAACAACAGATGGAGACAAACAGAAAAAATACATGCTATTCATTGTATAGGTAGATTGTTATGCTATGTAATTACATAATATGACAATTTATTATTATCAACAACTTCTACCAAAATGACACGCCTGGACCTTGGCTACTGGCTGACTGTCACCGCTACTGCTATGTGTCTGCATATATCAGTTACAGCTGCTTTGTCTTGTCACCTGAATTTGCGCCTCCCGTCAAGCAGAACGCTTCCCCCTTCAGAGGTCCAACCAGAGACCCTGACCAAACGAAACATTGTTATCATAGGCTTAGATTTTCACTTGTTACGAGGGGCTTGGCAAAAAAGTCTTCACCTCCATCTCTACGACTAAGTAAAACTGTTGCCAAGGCTTTCACTGGTCAGTATGTGACTCTAGTGATTTTGTTAAAACTATCTCGCAGACCAATCGTCCACAGGGAGGTACTCTATGTAAATTTGAGAGTACCTTTTTTAATGCTTGATGACGTTTGACAAATTTTATATGGATCTATTTATATATATATATATATATATATATATATATATATATATATATATATATATATATATATATATATAGGAAGATCTACCCATAAAACTGATTATTTGATAGACATATCTAAAAGTTTGCTGTAGTGCTTTTTAACTGATACTGCCTGAACAGATAAGATAGTTATTGGAAAGTGGTTCACCCAGGAGCTTATTCATCTACCCTCTTCACTGTTAATCATTGTGGCATATAAAAGACGAAATATTTTGTCGTGGAATATTACAATGAGACAGGACGCAAGGTGAAATGCATTCATGCCTTACCAAAGGGCAATAATATGAATTGAGCATTAAAAAAAACTCTGCTGAAATTCGAATTCGGTTTTGCCGATTGCATTTTTCGTTCTGGTTACTTTCCCATCCCCACCCCAATACAAAATTATTTTTTAGTTGTCATCTTTCTCCTCCTCCTCGTCGTCTTCCTCCTCCTCATAAAGTTTGTTGTTGGACATCAGCCTTCTCCATAATCTGTGAGGGCTTTTTCTTTAAGCGTCACAGTGATAAAATTTGTGCATCGAATGCAGATTTTACGATTAGCGGTCTTTCATCGCTTCGGATATTTTGAGCAACACAGTCTTCTTATTCACTAAACCCCTTTCTATTCTGAACTAAGATGGCCAAGCTGAGCTTGGAAAGGAAAGGCTTACTTAGTGGCTGAGATCATTGAGTATTCAACACGTACCAGAGTTGTGTGTTCCAGCATCAGTATTCCTAGTGTTGATTTTCCGTACAATCAGGCCGTTCGAATCAGAGAGATTGCTGCAAGACAAACCTTCTCTCCTGGTACCCTCATATGACTCAGTGTTGCTTCAATTGAAACCACTTTCATACGAAAACTCTAAATTCTTAACAATTGATCTGTTTTAGGTTGACAGGCGCCCCACTCCTGGAAGATTGATGTAACTCAATCTTACTTGCCTTTGTTCTTTCTATTCGGCCTTGTGCTAAACTAAACTTCGTATCTTCGTAAACAACAAGTAAATACGATAAGTTGTGTCGAGTCGATTCCCTGGAAACGGGAGACGATTAGATTTGTCCTGGTCCGAATTTTATTTATTTGAATGCGAATTTGAAACCATCCAGTTTCCCATTGTTGAATGATACCGTCCCTTTACGCCGGAGACCATAACAAAAGAAGAGAAACCAAATCGTATCCTATACCCAATGGGCAATTTAAATATTTTACCGATAACTTATTCAACGATATTTCTCTAAAGATACTGTCCACGGCAAAACAAAGATATAACTACCAGAAGGAACGCTATAACATTACGATTGCCTTCACTGAACATGTGTTCATGCTAGGTCATACTTGTCCAGCGGACAAAGTGACGTAATGACTTTACCGAAGGTCACTTTAGAACAATGCCCCGTTTCTTTATGTGACTCTTTTGCTCCTTACTTCTGCACATAAACGTTTGAACCGCGAAATGTGCTTAAAATCTCAGGTACAAGATTTTTCCCTATCAGTAATTCACTTACAGCTGACCGCAAGTTGCACCACTTTGCCTCGATGTAACGATATGTCTTTTCCTAACTGGGAAAAATTCTCTCTTTATCGGAACCATGTTTGCATTTAATCTATCTATCTATCTATCTATCTATCTATCTATCTATCTATCAGCCCACCGAGGGCTTAGTCAGTTGCATATTACTATCTGGTACCGGTGTTCAGTCTCCGAACAGATGTATATTCTAAAAAATCTGGAAGATTGGTGCAACATAATTTTCACATCCCTATTTAACCTTGTACCAGACTATGCTGAATTTTATAAATATAATTTGGGACAGTAACGATTGCTGAGATAATTGAACATATCTCACTGGTGCCAGTGGTTAGTGTTCGTGTTCAGATAGTGATTTTTAAGCCAAGACATTTTAGTTGAATTTGTAAAATATCGAGAATCAGTGAAACAAACTAGTATAAATGTTATTCAATAAAGTTGATGTCAAATTTTTTTCAAAAATTCATATTGTCTTTTTCTTTTATTTAGTGAATTGACCGAACTTTTTCCATCACCACATGCCATGGAATTTGAGTGTAATGATACTCTCCAATACATTTGTTAACTTGGAAGCATGCAGTGACTTATACACTAACTAAAAGTTAGATAAAAAATCAGTCCATATATAGCTTCCATGCAGGGGAGATGATTGTGTGAATTTTGATTTTCTGTATTTCGGACTATTGTGTTGATAAATTATGAAAATGTCTCAATCGTCAAAAACTCTTCGATCCTTCCCCAATTCACTCAACTCTTCTTCGATGGCCCACCCTTCAACAAAATGTCATTAAATTTCATTGAAAACTTTTTGAGATATCAAGTGAACAGATAGATAGACACACATGAATGATTGCATTTAGTTCTTCCAACTCAGCCGCAGAGCTAATAAGGGGCAACATGAATATTTGACGATGGTTCAAGAGATAACGATAAGACGTTCGTCCTAATAAAATTAGAATCTTGTTCGAACACTTAATGTGTATAAAAACTACACAGCATTCGGTGAACAAACTTTTTTTTTTTTTACCAAATGAGTAAGAGGACCTATGTATTTGGCCTTGGGAGCATTTGTTTATATACATGCTGATGAACTGACACTTACACAACACGATGACGAAGAAGCCAGAATAAGGACCTATTTCTCAGGCGAGTGGTTAACTCTCCCAGGCACCAGGTTGACGGATGACAAACAAAATATTTGCTGGAAAAATATCCACTCCGGATTCAGTTACCCAGCCAGTGCCATCATTTCAAGGATGACTGTTATCTATAGCAATACACCGAGCAGGTTTCTTAAGGAAGGTTGCTCTTCACGCAAACAGTTACTAGCGCGCGTTAATATTACGATATCAATCATCCAATCGAATTCTCGTCGATTGCAACGTTAAAAAGGCGAGATTTCCGTTTTTGCCGACAGCCATTACGTGGTTACAACTCGAGTAAACAAACGCACCGTTGTGAGTGTCTATGGTGGGGGAAAGAGGTTGGATGGTGGTGAGGGAGTGGCTTGACCAAAAGGAAATGAGGAAGGGAGATGAGGGCCAAGCTGATAAAGTGGTGTACTCTATATTTATCATGATGATGTCAAGGAAAATGTTTTCGATCTTTGCAGTGCAAACAGTTCTTGTGGATCCCACAGGCTGCTTTGATTTTCGGCAAACATTTAGGAAGAAAGAGGTGGGGGTTCTTTTTCGAGTAGTGTCAAATAAAAGAAGCTGACAGAATTTTGAGAAAAAAATCATTAACAGCAACGCTTGTAACGTAACATGGAGATTTTTTAAAAATAATTTCAGCTGTTCTCTTAAAGTCAGAGTAGAAGAACACAAAAAAGCCATAACTGAGGGTACACTAAAAAATCTGGTATGGCAGACCACTTTCGGAATGAGAGAGGTATAAAAGTCCTGATAATAAACAAGGAACGCTATTGGAGATTGAAAAAAAATCCGTCAGACTTGTGGGGAAATCCTACTCGATGTAGCTTTCGCTGCTCAACGGAGACGAAGTATGGAAGACCTGTCTTAATGAAAGAATGAATTAAACCATCTGTATCGTATATTACAAGTGTTGCAGTTAATTCAAAATGAATTTACAACCGTTGCTTGACACAACTGGAAAAAAGAGTTCCCTTTTTTTTTAAATGCGAATGGAGTCTGATACATCATGTGAACAACAAAATATCGCGAAGAATGAGTTCTATTTTTCGGAAATTCTTCGAGTGCTGATGCCAAATTCGAAATTATTGTGAAGAAATTCTGGACGTTTACAATCAAAAAATGTGGATAAGTTTCTTTGCAGTCTTTTAGAGGACAGAGAAGAAAGGGGGAGCACCTTCAAGAATTCGCTCCTTGGAGAGTCATGAATGAATTTCCTTAGCAAAATGTTTAGTCACTGGCATACTAAAATAATTGTATATGTGCATGAATATATATATATATATATATATACACACACACACATATATATATATATATATATATATATATATATAAAGATAGATAGGTGTGTGTATTTTTTGTGTGTGCATGTGTATGCATATATATTCTAAGTGTATAAGACTACATATATGCACATATATTCCATATGTATTCTCTCGTTTTAACTAGATCATATCAATGATGTTTTGATAGATCATCTGAACGTAGAATAAAATTGGTGCATAATATGTTATGATTGAAATGCTACAAACAGACGAAAGAAAGTGCCAAACAATACGACTTCGGAAAAATAACGCTGATAAACCCAGACAATGTAGCCACTAAAACAGTGGATGTAACTAAAGGTTTGTAACCGTTTATATATATATATAAACAAATAAAGGGATAAGAAATTTGAGAAAAAAATATTGACACTCTCCTCAAGCTGTCAAATATGAAAAATTAAAAATGAAAAAACCCCAAAGAACAAACAAATGAAAATAAACGGAGAATAAAATGAATGAATTATTCGAAATCCTAAAAGCTACGTGCGCGTATAAAAACTAAAAAACAATGAAAATACAATAACTTGACAGAATGTCCATAGCATAGAGACAAAACAGCTCAACTGTTGCGACCCATTTAATAAAATTAATCATTATTTGCTCAGTTTTATTGAAATATTATTTTTGATTCATCTTTAATGATCCTTTCCTAAAAAAAGGGAACACTGTTCATTTCCAACAAATAACATATAAATAAAGAAAAAACAACTATATATATATATATATATATATATATATATATATATATATATATAGAGAGAGAGAGAGAGAGAGAGAGAGAGAGAGAGGGGGTAGAAAGAGAGAGATAGAGAGATAAACAGGGGACCATATATTAAAAAAGTCAAATGGAATATTTGATAAGAATAGAAGGGTGTAAAAAATCTCTATGAATGCAGACTGAGTCATATACCATTTGTTTAAAGTTATTATGGTTCGTTGGTGCGTGTTTTTGCTTTCATGAGACCAGCAGATGGCATTCATTTATGTCAAGTATTTGAGATCAAATTAGGCGAAATTATTACTTAAACTGTTTCTGTGAGTCATAACTGGCGTCTGTCAAGGTTGACAATGGGCGTAGAAGCTATTTACTATTACTACTTTCGTAGCAGCTTGTTTGTTCTAGTGCTTACTGTTCACTCACCAGCTCCATTGACTATCGTGGCATGCCAGCGATGTGATATTTCTTGTCGAGATAACCGGCGATAGAACAGAGCACAGGGAAAAATGGATTGATGCCTGCGATTCATGACTCCACATACTTTTGGTAGTGACTATGTGTACTTATAGTAACTTGCTTCGTGTTAACAAAACGTTTCAAAATGAAATTCGTTTTCGCAAAATTCGTGACTCGTTTACTCACTCGGTAAAACAAACAATTGTTTGAATGAGTGCCATGATTTAAGGGAATAAGTTCGACCGGGGTTAGTCTGTAATAATTGTTTTGGGGTACCCTCTCGTATTCAAAGATTTCTACGTATATACATACCAAGAGACGGATATACGAAGTACCAGTGGCTATGCATAGCCTATAATGCGTAATGACAGAAATAAATAACGAGAAATTGATGATTGTGAAGATTGATTGTTGAGAAGACAATCTGCATAATATATACATATCATCATCATCATTATGATAATTATTATTACTATTATTATCAATCAACTGTTAATTAAGGTTTCTTGAGTTTTTAAGTCTGGCTTGCTGGATATGTATTTATTGCGCGTATAGGCCACACCAATGTTTGTGTGCTGAAACTCCTTCCTATATCTACAAAACACAATTTTTTGATTTTTGAATCCCCCTTTTGGATAGGAATTTTAGCAGAGATTTCAATTTGTGATGTACGCTTATACTAAATGTGTCCCTTGATTTGTGTCTGGCATATTTATTTTATTAATCCTGACTTTTTAGTGATCACTGCCCATCAAAAGGCGAGAGATGTAACTTATTGATTGACCACACTTATTTCCAAATTTCTTTAATTGTTCACACTAAGACGGCATGACTGTTTCGATTGATTGACTAACCAGACCTATTATCATCATTACTCGGAATAGTAGTAGTAGTAGTAGTAGTAGTAGTAATAACAGTGCCATTTCAATAGCCTCTTCCGACAAATTCCAACGCCGCCGCCGTCGTCGTCGCTGCCGCTGCCATCTTAGTTTCATCAATACTAAAGGCCAGCAGACGTTATATCTGCATTGACGCCTTTGACATACGACTTGCATTTGCTGCTAATGGACTTTCTTAACGGGCGCAACGAGGAGAATTACGCGGGAAAGACGTGTGCATTGAAGTACACGGGACATTTTAGCTCGAATGAACGAGCAGCTATGCTGCAATACGGCGAGTGTGTGTGAGTGTGTGCTGGAAACGGCGGAGGGTTATGATGGACCGAACATCAGCTGGACGGACGGACGGACTAGCTAGCGAGAGGGTTATCAATCACAAACATCTCAGTATGCTCTTCGACTGGGATTAATGAATATTTATACAGGCACAGAGCAACAACACAGTCTACGACAAGAAACTGAAACTCTATGTATAAGATATTTCTCAAAATTCGGCATTGCCATTTTCATCTACTTATGGAATGAACGGCGTGTTTTTTTTTCTCTGTTTCTCTGTCCATAACAATGGACTACTCAACTTGACCGTTTTAATTTTGTAAATAAGGATATCTGCTATTATCTGTTTGAAACAATGGACTCTTCCGCCAAAACGAGTACAGTAGTTTCTTTTCTCTAAAATAATTATCTCATAGAAATTCAGATACATTAGCTATTTTTTCACGGGATTTAATTGGTAGTTAAACTATTTAGTTGCAAGGTAGCCAATAATCTGAACTAAACTAAATTGCCGCTTTCTTTAAGTACTAATATTTATAAGTCAAAAGTGCTTCATCGTGCAGATATAGTCAACAAGTTAGTATCATGTCAGAATAAACTAAGCTTAGTACTATACTAATACTGATGGTTGCCTGCCAAAGTGCAATAGTAAGTTTGCATTGTAGACTAAATTACTATTGTAGTAGTTTCATTCCTTAATCGGTGTCCCCCATTTTTGACTTTGTGACAGACGTAGCAAATTTTAGTATATAACTGTAGGCGTATGGCATCGAGTGATGGTTAACGAGCAAATATCACAAGTTTGGTGCCTTGAGTTCAATTCTCAACGACCCTATTGCTTCCACAGCCTTGTACAAGACTAAAATTGAAATTCGACGGTTGTTGACAACTAAAATAACTTTATTACGCTAATCTCGCCTACATTGGAATAAATGGTCGATTAATCTGGCAAGTGTTCTGCAGATTCTTCGCTCTTGGAGGGTTCACGTGTCTGTGGCTGTATGTATGTTTCCCGGCACTCTTGGTTGCATTTAGGAGGCTACAACCTTGAAAATTTGCATAAGTACATCATTAGGCACCACCAGAGACTTTTTTTTCCCAGAAAAATGCTTTCTTTAATCCCTTGGTTATTTTGGACCAACGATGCCCAAATCTTGTGCTTGTATGGTTTAAATAATTTTAGATGAAAGATCTACATTTTTTGGATAATCTTAGATCATTTTTCAGACAATCAGTTCTGGAACACGCACGGGCTACAGCAATACATTTATGCAAGATTCAGATATATTCCTCAATTTAAATGATAACATTTTGATGGAGTTATTTATTACCTATGTATATCTATGTTAACTATAACATACAAGACGCATGAAATAAATATATCTGCTATAATCATTGATTACGTTTGCTGTCTATGATCCTGTGGTCCACTACCACCATAACATAATTTTTTAAGCTTCAGACTTGATGGTGAAATAATGAATGAATGACAGTTATAATGAATATTGAGTTCCTTTTGCCCCCATTCAAACATGAACGTCCATTTCCATTCTCACCTCAGTTTATGATATTGCAAAGGTGTTTGAGGAGAGAGAAAGAAAGTGAAGAAAGTCAATTAGGATTTAGACAAGGTCAAGAGGCAATAGATGCAATATTAATGTGAGGCAAATCATCGGCAAGAGAACATGAAGTCCACAATAATTTCATAGATTTTAAGACGGCTTTCGACACCTTGTGGAGAATAGCGGCATGGGGATTAATAGAGAAAACCAAAAATAGTTAGCCTCATACAGGTTTTATACAAAGAACAAAAATTGTGCAGTTGTAATCGATGGAAAAATCACAGAATGGTTCGAAGTTCGAGTGTCTTCTATCACAAACTTTGCTTCGCATTTTCCTCAAATTTGTCAAGAAAGAACTGAAAAGCCGAGACTCAGCTGTAGAAATGAAGGCTATCTTCTCAATTGATATCTGATATACAGACGACACCATACTTATCTCGGTTCTCCTTCGCAAACTAAAGCTCTGAACGTGAGAACTAGAACAGGCATGTAAAAATGGGATATGAAGATAAATGGCTGCCTTTGTAAGATCATATCAAGCTCCAACAATGGTATCTCGATCGATGGCAACAAGGTTGAAAATGTTGACGATTTCATTTTCTTGGACAGTTTCGACACATTGGTTAACGTCAAAAGAAGAATGGGACTAGCTGCATCAGCTTTTGAAACGATACGAAATACAATATCTGGAAAAGGCGAGACACCAAAACAGATAAAAAGATTTCCTGTACAATGGATTGATACTCCGTGGAAGAATACTCCCCCAGAAACAAAGACACTGAAAGGAAACTGCAAGTTTTTGAAATGAGATGCCTCTGAAATATCCAGAGACTGACAATTGCTAACGGAGTCAGTAACACCGATATCGTCAAGAGAGCTGGTTTTTCGGCTGCCATCACAGATCAGATCAAAGCAAGAAGGCTCAGATGGTTCAGTCCTATTGCCACACTTCTTGCTAACAGCAACGTTCGTCGGGCATATAAAGGTGATTTCCAAAATCCAAGACAAAGGTGAAGGCCACCAAGAGGAAGAATCAACAAGATAAAAGATTAAACTGGAATACCCCTTGTGTAGGGAAGACGAGCAATCGATGGGGGGCGGGGCGACAAACTGTTGAATTTATGGAGATGACAACGGGTTTGGCAAGGTTTAAGCAGATGATGATGATTCTTGGTCAATGAGATGGCATCGAGAACAGTGATTTTGGATCCAATAATCAGCTGGTCAGATTTACGGAACAATTCTTTTCATGCACAGAACACCTGTTTTTTTTTGTATTCAAGGGTAACAACATGCACAAAAATCACACTAACTCACGTCCTTTGCCTTTTCTTTTGAAAATTTCAGTTCAAATACAGAAGTATTCCAAAGATAATTGTTATGAGAACTAAAAGATTTTTTTTCGTAAGTCTATGGATTTAATTGAAAGAATGATAATTTGGTAGTAGTGGTCATAATAACCAATATGATTATGTACATTTGAATATCTTCTTTCAAGATACAAACACACACACACACATACACACACACACACACACACATATACATATATATATATATATATATATATCGTCTCATTAAACCAGACCAATACCATGATTTTAAATCACGGCCCAGGAGCCCTTCTTACCAACTGAGCCAAACTGACACGTCTTATATATTTACGAATTTATTTATTGCACATACAATGCAAAAGTTACAGTAATCGTCTTCAGCTGGAATAAAAACCAGAATAAAGTGTTACCCTTGCAGCAGCCAAGCTTGTTTTACCTTTATTTCATTTTTAAATTAGGTAATGCGTACAATTTTTAACCTGGGTTATTGTTTCTATTCCCCAGCAAGGCAACACACACTGACACACTTTCACTTTGAAGTCTTCTGACAGAGTCTAGTGTGTGAAATTTAAAAAAAAAAACCCGCTACATGAGATTGTGTTGGTGTTAAAGTAAAATCGAGTTAAGAAAATATTATGCGGCTCTAAATGAAACAATATACGTCGCAGGTGAACAGGTTCCAATTTTGACTCAATCATTTTGTCTGTATTATTTTGTTAAAAGTTACTATTTTGTAGATTTACCATCAGCCTCTTATTAGCTGAAAAAAAATTTATGAAATCATTTTTCAGAAATGAAACTACACACACTCACACACACACATTTATAAGTATAGTTTCATTTCTAATATATATGTGTCTGTATGAGTGTGCGTGTGTGTCTGTCTGTGTGTGTTCATCAGTGAGTGTACAGTACGCGTCATGAGTATTTGAACAAAGAAACATTTTGCTTCTAATCGCTTAGTTTTGAGAGTTAAAAACAGGAACGTTACGCAAGACAACCCCAATTGTAATCAGCACAACAAAGCGTGCATTTAGTCATCGTGTTTTCTAGTTATATCGTTCTGAACGCTAAATTTCAGGAAAACGTTTTTGATAGAAATTAAATTGATCTTTCATCCTTCTTCATCAATAGACTTTGAAAAAGTGAACCCAAATCGCTATTTAGATGTGTTGCCCAACTAGTAAGGTAATTTTTACCCCGCGCCTTCAACTCAAAATCGTTAATGCCCCTTCATCTTAGGCAGTAATAACTGATTGCATGATTGTTAAAAGTAGTTTCTATACAAACCATTATTTAATACTGACCTCTTGAGGCAGGCTCACGAGAGGCTAGTATTCAACATCTGCTCCAAGCCAAGCCCGATTCCAAAATTCGACCTTATTCCAAATCCAATGTTTGGCAACTCTAGGATAAACTTGGATTATCTCTTCTTCTGGCAAAATCAGCCATCCCTGGCAGTCAGTGCCAAGTTACTTCCCTTAAAACTAAGAATCTCGAAGACAATAAGAGACAAATCTATGGAACACCTTGTATATATATTGAAGAAGTAAAGTACGTATGTATGGATGTTTGTACACTTATAAGTCGACAATTATGCATAGGAAAAGAGCATGTTCGGAATTAACAGGTCTATATACTTACAGCACACATTTTAGCATTGACTTTCGCAAAGGCGAACATGGTCAGTCTGTAGGGGGACTGTGTTTGCGCCCAGGTAAACAAAGGTCATTTGGAAAATTATTTCTGTTTTTCTCCATCTGGGAATTCTAATGATTAAGCTGATTGAACCATATGAACATCATCAGAGGAAGGTTTTGAACCATCAATTTGAACTGACACATGTTAGGGGTCAGATATTACGTGATTTATTTTTACAAATTGACATGAGGTCAGACTTTCCCTCATTTGAGGTATCAAAAGTGGATGGATACACCCCCTTTAAAGAGTCAAAATTAAAGGGAGATCCTTCTCTTGAGGAGTCAGAAGTGAATAGAGATTTTCTCTTCTTTCAGAAGTCAAAAATAATAGGGGAATTCACTTTCTTTCAATAAATGAAGGGAAAATTTTTCCTGCCTATAAGGAGGAAAAAGTAAAAAGAAACTTTTCTGCTTTTCTTAAAGTGAAAGGAAATTTCAAGGCATGAAATGTAAAGGGAGACTCCCCATACTGAGGGGATCAAAAGTGAAGGGATACTTTTCTCCCTCTTTTAAGTGGTCAAAAGTGGAGGTAATCGTTTGTTTCGCTTTTAGAAATTAAGGGAAACTGTGTAGCCCCTAAAGGCAACGGATTTACTCTAAGAAAGACAAGTCGGATTAGGATCAGATTTCTTGAAAATACTTCCATGCAAACATAAGCACTAGAAGAAAGAAAAATTCACCTCTGCAGTTCCCTACAACGTGCGAAGAGAATTATTTTAGGTTAGCACTTAAGTTACATTGTAAATAGAACCCACAAAACCCTCTCTAAAACCTTTCAAATTTGGGGAAAGATTTAAGGTCTGGAAGATGGAAATCACGTGAAATTAAAAGAAGAAAAGAATTACAGTTTTCTCTGTCCACTGATTCTTTTCCTTTTAATTGCTTGGCTCTTTATTCTTACTCCGTTCTTATTCAGAAATAAACCGATATTCAAATAGAGGCTTATACATTTTTTATAGTTTCGACCCTAGATGTGCAGTATGTGAATGCGCGCGTGTGATCATGCGACTCTGTGTGTATGTGTGTGTGTGTGTCTGTGTCTGTGTGAATAATTTTCAATGTAAGCACACCCATTTGCACAAGGTGGAGGGGCTTGTCAATTACATGAAATCATCGGTAGGGAGTTCTGAAGCGTACAATGAATCGCTGATGCAGCAGAAAGAAAACTTATGCTTTGTGTCTGTAGTTCCACGCTGTAACCATTGGTCTACTCTTGCAAGTGAGTGCGTAGTTGCTGCATTGTGATAACGAGCAACTATTTTTATGGAAGCACGTTCTCAATTTAATTGGCTGTCCTTGTGTTGTCTAAATCCACGGCAAAGTGTCCTCTTTGCCCGGCATTGGTGTCACGTCTCTCCATTATCGACATCACCTGATACGTCCTCATTTCTGGCGCACCTTGTCAGCAGCGCTATCAAGCGACTGATAATCCCATCCATGGCACATCTCCCCACCAGCCAAATACTGGCGTCCACCCACACTCACCATCACAATCACACGCCCATTCCACCATTTTTTTTTTTTCTTGAAAAACTTGCCATTTTTTTTCTTTTGTTGCCTCATTGGGTGCATCGGTAGAAATTTTATGTCTAGAAGCGGTAATGATTGCTTGAAGCATTTCGAGAACATATTTAATGGCAGTAACGCTGCATTGCCCTCATAGTCTGACGCAGCATAATCTACCGAAAAAAAAAGAATCTTCTGTACTTAAACATGATTATCATTTTCTATTTTTGCCTTAATTGGTACATAAGTAATAATCTTTTGTAAAGGACTTGTAATGATTATTTGAATCAAGGTTAAAACACACATTTTCATAACAGTAACGGCGAATTGTCCATGAAGTCTGACGCTACACGATCTACAAAAAGCGAGTCTTTTGTATTTATACGCAAAAAGATATAGGGACATACTATAGACTGAGGGTTTGCAACCTCACCCAGGAAGCTATTCAAATCGAGTACGATTCTCACCGGATGTCCAACTATTGTGGCTCGAGTCCAAAGTCGAAGTGTATGATGTATTCGATCATTTACGACATAGATTTGTTTTGAACAAGCTAGTACCTCAGAGTATCACTATTTTATTGAGTTTTATCCTCACAAAATACCCTCATGTTCGTCCTTTTGCCACACTATGGCAAGCATATTCCTCACCATATTAAAGTGGATATTAAACTAATATCGTAAACTATTCTACGGGAAATCAACATGCCATCTAATACCATTCTCCTAAAGTGAAGTCGACTGTGATGATTTGGTCTCTTGAATCTCACGGGAGGCAGCAGAAGACCTTGCAGAAACAGACACACTTGAAGAGGAGCTGTTCACAAGGGTTTCATCAATCAAGGACGAGCAGGTTGTCCCAGGGGAGAGAGAAGAGATCCAAATATAAGCCAAAAGTGAGAAAAAAGCGGAGAAAATATCCATATATTATCAGTGTCAAAGGTATTATCATTCTGCGACTTGAATTATATTTCTAGGAAAACACGATCATTATTCTGTGACCTGAATATGGAAAAAGGGTTGCACTCCACTGCACATTTATTTAGTCTATTCACGTTCAAACCAACCGACTTAGGGCTTGCAAAGACATGAAAAACCCGTCAAGATCTCTGTCCGTGCACCCAAGCCATCATGTTTGTGTGAGAAAGGGAGAGAGACAGAGAGATACAGAGGGAGAGAAACAGAGAGACACAGAGGGAGAGAGACAGAGAGATACAGAGGGAGAGAGAGAGAGAGAAACCGACCTGGACACTTAAGGTCTACTAAGCAGCACGTATTTGACATGTACCGCCTTAATCACACTCTCCAGATTTCATGGAAAGACAAGATGTCAAACGGAGAAGTGCTACAAAGAGCCAATATACCATCTGTGGCCATGCTTCTAAAACAAAGACAGCTGCTAAGGTTTGGTCACTTGCGTCGTATGAAAGGAAAACAGGATCCCAAAAGAGCTTCTCGAATGTTGCCTCAGGGAAAAGACCCCAGAGACGCCTGTCGCTGAGATATAGAAATGTCTGCAAATGAGAACTAAAAGCAGCATGCATCAGCATTAACTCGTGGAAAGACCTCTTTGAAGACCAGCACACAAGGAGAGGAGCGGTTCATAAGAGTTTAACCCATCGAGAATGAACTCTAGCGGTCTGGAAAAAATCGTGTCCGATAATTTCGTCGCATGCCGTATCGCCGACACACAGTCAGTCGACAACGGTCTCGTCACGCAGCCATAGCAGTGATGTTTTGTTGACTTGGCTTATCGCCGACTGCCGTTACGTCGAATACTTTCCCCCCTACCATCAAGAGGTTAAAAATGGAGAAAAGAATAGTGGATTTTCTGTAAAATATTATCATTATACATCCTAAATAACAATATCGGAAGAAGAGGCTTATGATACGTATATTATAAAATGGATTTTTGCGAACGATCAGAGAAATAATCGAGCAGACATCGACTGTTTTTTCAAAAAAGTAATTAGAATTGAAAAAGATTAGTTCTTGAAATTTTTCATGGCTTTGTTGCAAAGAAAAAAAAAAGCCCAAATTATAATCAAAGGAAACGAAAAACAAATTTTCATCAGCCATTCAGTAGAATATGGCAATGTTTCGAAGAAATATTTACCTTCTTTTATTATCGGCAACATCCAACATGCACCATGGTTGAATATTTAGCAAATGAAACTTCTATATGCAATTTTTTTCATCAAATGTAAATTTTCAGTGGAATTTTTTTCATCATATCGTAATACTATAAGTTTTATAAGCATAAGTTAATCAAGCTTATTCGTAAAGCAAGTTTTACATTTTTGTCAATAACAACAAATAACTTTCTACGAAGGATGTGTCTCTCATCTCAGAAGAAAAAGCCAACTGTTCATACAAAAAATGTTTTATAAGTCTTGCACGTTTTACAAATGAATTTAGATAATTTTGGCTAAATCAATATCTAACATCTAAATACGCAACCAAATAATCTAAATTTTGATGTAAAACATCTACGTTTCATTTTCGAAGCATTGCAGACACCTCTCCCGGAACAAACGTTATTTTCAGAATATGTCGAGTTTTCTTTTGAAGATCCAGCCAATCAATCATTGGATCAATTGATTTTCTTTGCATCAATTTTTGGAGGCTACTTCATTTTTGAAATTTTCTTATCGAACATTGTTGGCAGAGCAGTATTATTTTTCCGTTGAAGATGGGACATATCCTTCAAAGAAGTTTTTAGTTGTTATTAACGAAATGTAAAAATTCCTTTTACGAATAAGCTTAATTAAACCATGCTTATATAACTTATCAGATTGATAAGCAAATTTTTTCGATGGAGAGTCTTTATCTGATGAGAAAATAAGTTTTATTTCAACTTCTCAAACGAAATTTGTATGTTGAATGTTGTTGATGATAAAAAAGCAAATAAAAAAAACATATCGAAACATTGTGATATTCTGCTTACTAATTAAAGAAAAATTTCTTTTTTCGTTTCTTTTGACTGAAATTTGTTTTTTTTTCATTTGAACAAAACTAATAAAAACTCAAGAACGAATATTGTTCAATCTTAATTACTTTTTAAAAAGTAGGGCTTCAATGTCTGCTAGTGGATTATTTCTCTGTTCATTGACAAAAATTCATTTTATGATATATGTTCTATAGGAACGTTCTTATTGTTGGTCTTTGAGGTGCAAAAATATTTTTTTTATGAAATTCACTATTTTTTCTCGATTTTTAACCCCTTATATAATACAAAAAAGCACCCGACGAAACGAACATCCAAGATGGCGAATCATTGCTTCGTCAAAAAGGTTGTCAACGATTCGGAACTGCAGTTAGATGACTCTGCCAGTGATACGAACGAGAACAGGACAAAGAGGTAAGAAAACTAAGAGTAAAGTCAAAACATGAGTGACGACTGATCAGTAACAACATGTCAGCATTGTAAAGGAGGCTGCAATTTCCTTGTAGTATTATACAACCACAAAGGA
This sequence comes from Thysanoteuthis rhombus, assembly GCA_963457665.1. Classification (NCBI taxonomy): domain Eukaryota; kingdom Metazoa; phylum Mollusca; class Cephalopoda; order Oegopsida; family Thysanoteuthidae; genus Thysanoteuthis; species Thysanoteuthis major. The sequence goes on from OY735205.1 coordinate 31,065,066, forward strand.
CATTACTCTGACGACAGAAAAAAACTCCAATAACCCGATGGTATTTAAGGATGCTAACGACAGTAATGAGTTCAAGCCGTACTGGATGTGTTACATTTGTTCTTCATACTCATTCTATCTTGGTCAATTCGAAATAATTCCCACGTCTTAATTTTTTATCATCGTGCCTTTCGGTTTGCCTACGGTGCCGGTTGTATTTTTGAATTTCTCAAAATGAAAGAAATGCCAAGGGAGACTAGAGTGTGCATCGACCAAAAGGTTGTAATGAAGAAATCCACAAAAAGGCGAAGAAATTGGTTCAAATTAACCAAAATACGATAAGCAAAGCTTGATAAATATCTGTACATGAACTGATGGGTGAGTCTGATCCAGAACAGAATATTTCCAGATTCAATCTCTGTTATAAAAAGCCTCAAGTTCCCATCCAAGCCGAGTCAGGGATAGAAAAAGTTTTCAGACCCGTAAAAGAGTTTCCCTTCCCTTTTAAATCTTTAAAATATTATAATTACATATATATATATATATATATATATATATATATATATATATATATATATATACATATATTATAATTATATATATATATATATATATATATATATATATATATATATATATATATATTGAACGGGAAACAAGAGTTCAGTTTAGCATAATAGTTTAATCGTAAATAGAACCCCTCTAACAACTTCTTTTTTTAAATTTCTTTTAATCCAGTTTTACTTTGTCCCCCAACAAGACTCATCGAGAATGCATGCAAGTTTTTGTCAGGCTGCGCCTATGTTAAGTTGGTTTCCATAGCGTGAAACACAAACAAAACGGACAGATATATGAACGGACAGACATAAAGAGAGACAGCGTGACTCCTCCCACTCGTATATATTGACGTGCAAGCTATCCGTCTATGTGTGACATAACAAACAGTGAGAGAAGAAGGTTGTAATGTGAACACACGAACTCAAATTTGGCTTTTCTGCTCTGTGTCCTTATATTTGTTCGTTGCCTGCTGATAATATAACTACAGTTATTGCTCCTGTTTTCTGAATTCAAATAACAAAGTCATAGCTTGATCATTGAAACGTCAAGAATATGATTGTATTTCATACATGCACACGATGTCGAGTAGCTCCAAAAATATTTTCAAATCTATGGTCCACTGCATGTTAGGGTGAACAATCCCACTGCATAACAATAAATGTAAATCTGTATACACCACTGAGGTGGGTAGCATCGCCAGTCTGTCTATGTGTAAGTCTACAACACAAAGCACCTAAACATAGGTGCAGACCCACCAGAGGTGAAAAAAATGAAGCGAGTGAAAAACACTTTACTTTCAGTTTTGTCCACTTAAAGGGGGAAGACGTTTCCCTTCACTTTAAACCTTTAAGAAGGAAGGCTTGTCTTCACGTTTGACCCTTTGAAGCTGAAAAAAGTTTCCCCTTCACTTTAGACCTGTAGAGGAGAGAAAAAGTATTCCTCCATTTTGACTTTTGACTCTTCAAAGGAGAAAGGTTTCTTTTCACTTCAGGGGGAAATTCTCTTCACTTTTGACCCCTTAAAGTGGGAAACATTTCCCTTCATTCGGCAGCCTGAAAGGGGAAAAGTTTCTTTCCACTTGTGACCCTTGAAGAGTTAGATTTAAACGTATAAGATAAGAAGATATGTATATTTATATACGTTTTGTGAACGGAAAGTAAGTTTCACATTATAGTAACATTGTAAGTAGAACACCGTAAGAAACTTTTTGAAATATATTTCTCAGAACATTTACATGAAAACTTTCCCTTAGTTAAATTGAGTATGAATGCCAAATTTGATTTGGTTGTGCTAATGTTTATGTGGTTTCTGTTGCATGAAAGACAGACGGACACACACACACACACACACACACACACACACACACATATACATATATATACATATGGGGGGTTGCAGTCTTTGCTCCATAAGATTTCTACAGGAGTAAACTAACCAAAGTAACGTAAGTAAATTTTGAAAAGAGGAAAGAAAGAGAGCAAAGGAGAAAGTTTTAGAGAAAGTTTTAAAATCTTAAAACACAATATAAAAGGAAAGAGAGGAAGAAAGAAATACATATGGTTTATATAGAGAGAAAACGATGGGTGGAATTGATTACGAGAAGAGTAAAGGAAAGAGAAGGGAGAAGAAACACAGAAGAAAAAGGGGAAGAGAGAAAGGAAAAAAGAAAGTGCATGAGAAGAAACAGACTTGTAAACAAAAATAAAGAAGAAAGAAAAAATATAAATGAAGAACACGAAAAATGAAAGAAAACGTTATGGTTAAATAGATTGAGGTAGATTGGTAAATAGATCACAACAGACTGGAATAGATTGGATAGATATATATATATAGATATCAAAAGAATGAATAAAAGAAAAGGAAAAAAGAAAGGAAGAGGAACGCAAGGAAAAACAAAGAATAAAGAATATCGATGGAAACCGAAGCAAATAAAAGAGAATCAAGAAGAAGAATCGAATAAGTTTCGAGGTTAAGCAGTGCAATTTCCTTTCTGGCAAGTACGAGGCCAACGAATCAAAAATGGCGGACGATAATGCCGTAAGGTCTCTGGAGTAAATGGACCAGCTCCAAGATCCGCCTTTGGAACTGTCCTCAATTGTCTCCTGATATTATCAGAGGTTCACGAAGTGTGATTCGCCGCTAAAATATTTTAATGTACTCTCTCGTTCACTTCCCTAAATGCCCGCCATCTTTCATTTCGCTTCCTGAAATTCTCTCTCACTTGTCTCCCCCATCTCTCTCTCTCTCTTTCTTTCTCTCATGCTTGGCTACACTTCGATTTCACACAATTCACATTCCTTCCTTTCTTCTTATTCTTATTCCATCCATGTTTTCTTTCATGCATTATTATCATTTTCATTATTTATAAGCCAGTTCCTTCCAGTCTTTCTCTTATATTCATATTCCGTTAATTCTTTCTTTCTTCCATTCTAATAGAATCACTGCAGCCCGACAAATGGCCCACCAGAGCAACTGGCCATATGGGCTACAGATTCCCCTCACAGAGTGTTCGTTTGTGTGTATGCGTATGTTTTCTCCAGGCTACAACCTTGAAAATTGGCATGAGTACACCGCTAGGCACCATCTACAGGAATGATTTTTTGTTCGTTTTTCCCCCAAAAAAGTTTTCATGGTCATTTTGGACCAACAACGCTCAAATCAGGTACTGTTTTTTTTTTTAGATAATTCATCCATTCAATTCTTGTTCCCACCATTCTTATCTCTTATATTCTTATTCCTTCATTATCATTCATTCTATTCTTATTCCTTCCTTGTTTATCTCTTACATTCTTGTCACTTCATTTTCATTCATTAAATTCTTATTCCTTTCATTCACAAACAAGGAAAAAGAACAAACGTTGATTGTTCTTGAAAACAGGTCAGTGGAAGGAAGAGTAGAAGTAGGGGACCTGAGAGAAATGAAAAAAAAAAGTTTCAACTCCTTTCCATGTCTTCATGAGAAAGCAATCAAGTTGTTCACCATGAAATTAGCGATATATTTGAACAAAATGAATTGAAAAAACTCATACACAAAATTATTCATTCAATCAGTTTATCCTCCTTTGCCAAAAAAACAAAACAAAATAAAACAACTGAGTAATATATGGTTCAGCCTTTCTGCACTCAAATTGACCAAGAAAAGAGTAAAGACATCTATTTTATGTTAGAACATTATTCAAATTATTAGAAAAACAAAGTTATGATTTTTTTTTTTAGGTTAATCTATGATTACTAAGGCTTAGTTGAGTTTTTCTTTATTCAGTAGATTTCCTAATGAATACCTGAACAGGTAGGTGGTGGGAATGGGTGAGGAACTTCGGGAAATATTTTTGCAACATGAGGACCCAGTTTCATGATACGGCTAAACTGTATCGTTTTTATTCACCGAATTGGGCGTTGTTGTCAAAAAAATTGAGGAAAAAAATGTTCGAGTCGACTTAGTTTGCCGCCCGTAATAAGGAACAAATTTAGGAGAGTGAACTCGTCGCTGCTGGTTCCCGTTATGTCAAACTAAATAGAATAATAAAATTAACATATCCGTACTGTGATTTTAAAACATGACCTAAGGATTACCCAAGCAGCTATTGTACCAAATGAGCCAAGCTTATAAGTCATATAAGAATCTATTTATCATATACACAACACAAAAGTTGCAATAATCATCTTCAGTTGGAATAAAAGTGGGAGTGGCGTTCGATCCTGCAGCAGTCGGGCTTGTTTTCATTGTTGGTTCATCATTTCAGGCTGGTCTGCATATCTATGCTTCTTGAGTGTTCGGTCACCTTATCTGTCCCAATACTGTTGTTCCATCAAATGTTCTGGGTTGAAAATTAATCACTTCAAAGTCAAGCACGTAGAAGAGACCAGTTACGTGGTTTCGTATTCTTGTTATAATGTCAAGCAATTTACTTACTCTACGAATGTATCGCTTTTCTAATTTCCGCTCCAGCGTAAAAACATAATTCAAAAATTATATTCGTTCTCAAGGTTACATTGCAATTCATACGGATCACATACATTTACGAGAGGATATGCACGCAAAAACATACAATATATATATATATATATATATATATATATATATATATATATATATATATATATATACTCAAAGTTACTGACAAAGTAGGGCTATAATATGTTTTAGTTAATGCATCGGCATGTGATTTTCTTACAATAATATATTGAAATAAGGAAGAAAGCGATTGTTAGTGGTAAGGAATTAATGGAAACGTCACTAACAGAATGTGGCTATAGTTTGTTCAATGAGAATACATTGTTAATGATTTTCTAACTAAAATAAAACGGAAGATAAAATCTGAAAGAAATGGATTGTCAGGGGTCAGGAATTAACACATATATCACGGACAATATAGAGCTATTATATGTGTTATGTAAATCCGTTGTTAGAGAGAGCGATACTGCTTGCATATCAGTATTAGATTAGCCATTATGCTGAGTTGGCCCGGCCTATGGGCCCAGTAAGTAGATAAGCAATTCATAATGAAAAAAATAAAATAAAATAACAGAGTTCAAAATGAACAATGTCAAGTATTTTCGAAAGAGACTATCTTATCTTCGTTGTTTGTAGTGACAAAAATTAGCTGAAATGTTGCTTTGCTTCTATTCAAGGACTTTCTTTATCCAGGGTTAATGTCATTTACCCGATATAACTCGGTGAAGATAAGTTTCTTAGATAAAAAGCCTTATCTAAAGAAGAGTGAAGACGCCCACACCTCGGCATTCTCATTCAGACACGCATAGCCTTGATTTAAAGATATCCATAGCAAATATAAAGTGGCCATTGACATTTCGATACTGAAGAGCCAGAATTAATTTTTCTAATCTTCGAGAAGAGATTTATTCTATTACCCCAGAAGTATCACATATTTTACAAAGGATTCCAGTCTGACATCATTTTTTGTTAAACACCAGTCCTTGTTGGAGTTGAGCTCGTAACAAGAATAATCTTCATCAAATGTGGGGGAGTTGACTCTTCACTGTTTGTCTATCCTGTCACGTTAAGCCAAACCTGATATGTAAAACTAACATTTCCCTGTCGTTATCTGTAATCATCTTAGGTCATTAGTAGGCGGCTCCCTTGCCATCTGAGCCGAACCGACAAGTTTATATAACTTTGAATTCATTTTTTATATAAGCGACACAAAAGTAGCAGTAATCATCTTCAGTTGGAGCAGTTGTACGGGTGAAGTTTCTGCCAGTAGCCGCCAAGCTTGTTCACCCTTTTTATTTCATGAAAAGTACCTATAATTCTCAACTGGATACGTATTGTAAACTGGTTCTCGTGAACATGGCTCAAACTGACAGGTCTCTAAATTGTACTGCTCAATCCTACACTTGATTTCGACGGATTCTTTACGCAGAGAAAAATACCAAATACTTATGACCAAAGAAAAAGAACGAAGGAGTGTTTGCTTAATGTAAATGAATTTCTCGTCGGCTACAATTCATTTATGTCAATAACGAATCAAAATTGATGCTATACTCGCTCAGGGGTCACGGTGTACCTCAACAATACATAGCCGTACTCAATTCATCCCCAACAATTTATTTCCGAACATTTCATAGCCGCAGATTACGGAAAATTCATCCCCAACCCAGTTCAACAATATCAGTACCAGCTATAAATTGATCGCAGAATTAAGAAAGATCAATTATCAGAGAAATATTCTCTTATAGAAATTGGATAGCTTAGGTCAACATTTAACGAAGAGTTATTTGTTTGTAGAGAAGTCTATGTTAAATTTGATATGCTCATTTTGCTCTAGAAATACTTATGTAATGATCGTAGTGTTCTTTGAAATGTAAGTAAAATATGTATGATACAGTTTCTATGTAATGATGGGATCTTTTTAGGTCCTGTCTTCGACTCCTTATTTTGAAAATGTAATTAAAATTAGAAAAAGATTTTCTCAAGTTTTGTTTTGTTTTAGTTGAAAAGGAATAAGACCAAAGACAGCTAAAATAGATTTTAATCTCCTTTAAGAATGGGAGGAAATGGAAAATGATGATAAATTATTTTCACTGCTGTATAATTTTGTGTGTCAAGTAAGATCAACGAGGGATTTTTAACGAAAAGCAACATGTATTGATAAAAGCATCTAAATCTTGTAATCTATTAATTCTTACTGTAATAATATCCATGATAGATTGAAGAAAATCATCAACTGAAAGTTATTACTGTATGCACACAATATAAACCTTGAGATAATTGTTGCTGAAAACTTATTCACGCTCGCGAACCGGTGAACCATGAGAATTTGCCCTAAGAAATATTTCTTCCCTGGACGCTTCGATCTCGTTTTGATTTTAAAGGAGAAAATGAATAGGTGTATGGACTTTGAGTACTTTAGATATAAATTAATTCATGTCTGTAGTTTAGTTTGTTTGTTTTTTCATAAATCCTTTCAAAAAATCTCTTATAGCTATTTTTCATTTAGAGACAAATAAAATGGATCAGGATTCGTTTTCCTTTTCTCCAAACTGGCCAAATATTTCATTCAGTCAAGCCTTATAGATTATAGTCATAATGGGAAAATATCATGAATCCATTCATAAATTTAATTATTTTTTTCTTAGCCCATGGCCTATCCATCCAAAAAATGTCGTCGAAATTCATTCAGAAATTTCGAAAGATATGAGTGAATACATATGTATCTCATATATTTGTTAGGAAGGTTAAAAAAAATGGATATAGTTTTAAAATGGCAGAAACGAAAATAGAAATGAAGAAGATGAAGAAAGAATGACCTTCATTTGATCGATTTTGCTATCAGATCATACTTTTCAGATATCCACAGGTCAAGAGATTTCAAAGTCAATTTTATTTGATCAGGCGAGCGGGTTACACTGGAAAGGTACCGGTTTGACCGAATAACCGCGTGTCAAAATTGGAAGGTCAGTGCAAAAGATCGTATGACAACCTTTCTCCAATAAAGACAAAAAAAAAACAAGATAAGAAATCACGTTTTAAACAGAAGAGATAAAAGAACAATAATAAAAAATACTATAGTGAAAGACAACCCTACTGTAATATTTGATTGGAGAAAGCAATATCGGCTGATTTTAAAAATTTAGAATTCACAATAATCGATGATAAGAAAACGTAGGAAAGTTTTTTCCTGATCACGTGAGGTTATGTAGAACTATGATGATATATTAACCTTTGCCACAAGAACAAAAATTAGGACACCAAATTGTCGAGCAAATAGTCTCTCCTATCGTAGTGAGATCGATCCAAACTGAGCGCTCAGCATTTGTTCCCTAATGCAAGATTTAAACATTGTCCTCGTATACTTCATATATTCCGCCGGGCATGTCGGTGTTTTTTCCTCTCTGACAACAGCCTCCTCCTCGAATGTGATTTCCATCTCACGTAAACCAAGTTGTCGGGCTTATAGCAGAATCAATTCCAGACTTTTTGGCACCGCCGATCCATACTTCCTGCAATAGAATTGGAAAGTAGTCAACTTCCGATAATCAAGTCAGTTTTTCCAAAACTGACCCTTGATGTTTGGCGAAAAACTGGCCGTGACTTTCTCTTGGTTATTTGCCACGTAATAGGTTCGGTGATTTTCAGTTCTTGCCAATTTTTCAAAACACTGATATTAGCCAGAGTGGCAGCCTTTGCTGGTTCAAGAATTTAGATGTTAAGAAAACAAAAGCAAAAACAGAATTACTATATTTTCTTATGTTGCTAAAGACTCTGCACATCGGTCCCGGGATTCGGGAAGGCAAGTTGTTACTGGTTGCACGAAAAGAAATGTCGTAATTCTGGAACGGGAATGAAAATTTGTTCAAAACATAGGTTCATCCAAAAACTTATGATTTTATTCCTTTTCGAAAAAATCTGGACGATAAACCTATTTCAACTGCTAAACTAAAGTTCCATATCCCAATAAGGTCTTTGAGAACGGGCTGCAGAATATAAAGTATGAGCTTGTGGTGAGAGATCAAACTGTGTTTTCCTTGGGAATTCTGGCTATGTGTGACTGCTACGTAAGCCTAAAACAATTGCTTGATTACACAAGTACTAAAGTTCGATCCCCACTGAGTGCTATTTTTTTTTAATTTCTGATCCGCTAATAACGACCATAGAGTGACTTTCTTAATTGTTGAAACTTGAATTAAGATGAAAATAAAAAATCACTGGTCAAAAATCAAAACTTCATTCGTTCGTAATTAAACTCGGAATAATAAATTTTTTAAAACATTAACCGATGTCGTCAATGAATGATTATGACAAGGAGGTATATATTTATTCTTAATACCATTTCAGGCTATTTACGGATGTTATTTGTATATTATAAATAAAAGTTATTTTATAAAGATTAGTTTATAAATGGATACTGGGGTTGCCAAGATTTACGTTAAGAACAAATATCCTATGCCTTGAACAATTTTTATAACAGTATGTTGTTATAATTGTTCTCTTTTATTACTGTTGTTATTTATCTCTTATATCACCTAATTTATGAATTGACTGTTATCACATGATTGTATGCATATGAAAAACAATATATATATATATATATATATATATATATATATATATATATATATATGTGTGTGTGTGTGTGTGTGTGTGTGTGTGTGGATCGGTTCTAGCCGGCATTTCATGTGGTATAACCTCATAATTATAGTATAGTAGTTGTTTTTGCAATCCATGATAACACGAGTAGGATTTGTTGTGGAGAAAGAAATTGTCAAAATTTCAAATCGCTCTGTTGGTTACATATATAGAAGCGCTATGAGAGGTGAAGGATAGGGTTTGGAACTCTTTAAAAATTTAAAAAAGAAAGGGACTGTCAGCCGTCAAAAATTAAGTCTAGCATTACTGACTGAATAGGGTTGTTATATGTATAATATGAATACATTTGCTACAATGTTTTGTTGAAATCTCCAGTAAATTAGTTTACTATAGAAAAGCATAAAATTGATGAAACTATAGGATGCATTTAGTGGCCGGGGATTAATTCGAGGATTACTGAGAAAATAGCGATATAATTTTTGCAGTCAAAATGCATTGCTAATGATTTTACAACACAAATTAAATGTAAATAATTTTATAAACTAACGAATTACTAATGATTGAACCACAAAAATAGATTGATTATCAGAAAACATAGAATGTCAATGGCCAATAATTTCATGACGTGTGTGATTGCAATAATCTCTGCTATGTCGTACAGACGAACAAACACATAAACAGTAAAATCTTCCGTGAACTGCGGCTAATTATTCTCTGAAAATTATGGCAGGCATCTGTTAAAATGCATCGAAACGTACCCATGCGATAATAAAAAGATTGAGATGTAATACCTGCTTTTTCTCAAATTCTTCTCTTCATCTTCCAATTGTCAATTTCATAAACAAACAAATATGAATATGCGTGTATGCGTGTATATATATATATATATATATATATATATATATATATATATATATATATATATATATAATGTTAATGCCTGCTTTTTGATTTAACACTTCCATTGCAAATTAGGAGGAAAAAATTATTAGTGTTCAGGATTTAAAGTGAATATTACTGACACAGGGTTATTATATGCATCATTAATGGTTTATAATAGAAATGAACTGCTTGTTTACTATAGAAATGCCTTGTCGTTAATTTTACAAAAATACATTTCTAATGATTTTATCAAAGAATTGTAGTGCCAATGACTTTGATATCGATAATGATCTATAAAAGTGCAAGAAAAATGATTTTTTGATCAGGTATTACAGCAAACCTTATCGATAATTAGCGACTGAAAAATTTTGAATAAAATTTGAAGTGCAATCATAAAGCAGCTTGGTAAACTCCTTTGGCAGAGCAAGCTCATCCTTAAAAAATAAGAAGATCCCATCAATCCATAAAAGAAGGATGTATAACTAATGCGTCCTCCCAATAGTTACTTACGGAGCTGAAACATGGAACCTAACCAAGAGACAGATCCACAAATTGAGAAGTGTGCAACGTGCACATGAGAAAATTATGCTAGGCCTCACATGGAGAGACCACAAGACAGCACAGTACATCTGGGAAAAGACAAGAGTCAGGGACATCATAGAATCCATTAAAAATCTCAAATGGCAGTGGGCTGGTCATGTTGCACGAATGGCGGACAACCGATGGTCTTTGTAACTAACGAAATGGATCCCTCGAGATCGCATGTGCAACTGAGACCGGCAGAATATTAAATGGAGAGACGAGCTAGACAAATTCAGAAAGTACTGGCTCCGCGATGCCCATGATAGAGAAGTATGGCGAATCCTGGGGAAGGTCTGTGTCCACTAACGGACGTTGAAAGACTGATGATGATGATGATGATGATGATGATGATGATGGAACTGAGTCCCTTTATTGCTGGTGTTTTCAATGACGTTTTCCTCACTCTTCGACGAATAGTTTCAAACGAATGCTGTCGATCTGTCACTTGGTATGAAAGTCCTGTAACCTCATCTGCAGCTCTGGACTTGCACCCCTTGGCTACACCTGCAAATACATGGCTTATCTAGGGGTAATAGGTTTCAGAGAATAAGAAGAGCCCTTCAAGCACGTAGCGTGGGAAAAGGTGGCTCAAACGACTTGAGGAGTTGAATTTACTTCCTCGAGTAGGATTGGGAAAAGCTTTGTTTTTTTCCTTTCTTTTTTTTCAAAACATTTACCTGAGCAGAAATCGTTTATCGAAATGAACTGTTTTTGCTTGAGAGGGGGAATAGTGTAAGAAACTTGCTAACAATTTCGAAGGCTTGATTGATGAAGCTCGTTAAAAGGCACCCACGACAGAGTAAAATATCTTGTTTGAAAGGACGTTATTTCGTTGGTTAATCCTGTCACACAGAAATGTCTAGAGACATAATTATATATGTATGTATGTACATATCTATCTATCTATCCATCTACATATATGTCTATCTATCGATTTCAGTCTATTCATATTTATGTACTTGTATGTGCGTTTGTCTATCCTTATCTATTCATAATTAAATCTACCTATCTGTCTTATTCTAAAATATTATTTCTTCAATTTGACAGCATCTTGCCACACTCTTTTAACAATAGATATTAGGCAATCAAAATGGAGCGTCTTCAAGCTCGTTAGAGAAGATGATCGAAGACCGTTTGGCAAGTGAACTTGTTAGCAACAATGGTGACATGAACTCTTCACCATGGTGGTTGAGCATACGAATTCTACTGTTGACAATATGATTTTAAGACTTAATGTAATGGAATCTACGTAAATTCTTTAGTTAAAAAAATGTTTCATGTATACTTTGTTATTATGGTACTATGTATATATTTTCTCTAGTTAGGCATATCAGTTCTTCACCATGGAACTGTTTGGGGGATATTGAAAACATTACCATGGCACCCCAGCAGTGTTGATCAAACAATCAATTCCTTTCAATAATGATTTTTATATATAACTAATGTCACACATGTTTTGTTTGTTATATTATGTAAAGTATCATCATAATGCACTGTATATGGATGTTATTTTATACCACACACCAATTTCTCTAAAAATGGTATCATCTTCAAGAAACAGCAATTACTCAGAAAAAACTTCTTAAAGTTGATTTTCTACTAACATATTCAACCGAAGAATTTGGAAATGTCCAACTAACCTCAAAGTTAATTTTTCGACGTTGCATACCATCTTGCTTCCGACAATTTGTTGTTTCCTTTGAATCGTCGTTATGTACATGGTTGAAACGGAACGAAACCACTTTTTAGTCGGTAGTAACATCCCAATGGGCTACTCCTTTAACACACTTTGAAAATTTGTTATTTGGCATTCCATGTTCGATCTCCCATCCCATCCAACTACCAATCAGCCAGACAAATAGACCAGAGCCAAATGTTTTCCCCTATCCCTGCACTTATTCTCTCTCCTAAATCCCCTAAAATGAATACAAATCTATTTATTTTGATATAGATTTTTCCGTTTATTCTATTTTTATACTCTCGTTAACCTATTGTCTAATTTTCGTTATTATGTCATAGTTTTAAAGGGATCAGGATGTTTAGTCATGGCCTCATCAAATAGTCTGGGAATGTCATTAATTTTCCCGCCTTGATTGACTATTTTTACAACTAAAGAAATAATTTTCGTTATAAAATCAATAAATCTAAGAGTAGCTTTAGCTATTCTCATATATATGTGTGTGTGTGTGCGTGTGTTTCTGTGTGTCTGTCTGTGAGACGTTTCAACAAACCAAAAATGTTGGGTATACCGGAAGGTAATTTATTCAGGAAAAGGCAAACATTCTTTTAATCGGAAAAATCTTGAAACTAACTTTTCAAAGACCCTTTCTGTGAAAAGAAGTTGGCTTCGATACAAAGAAGTTTGAAACCTCATGTTCGACCTCGTCCTTTTATCGGAGGGTTTCACCACTTAGACAGTGTTCCAGAGATCTGACCAAATACTAGTCTGATAGTGCAATCTCAGGCAAGTAGGATGGATGGGATGAAACAGCCTCACTTAAATCGCTGATTTCCTGATGAATCTTTCTGACTGACTACAATCTGGCGTATGGTACTGCAATATGGTTTAGGACTCAAACCGCTAATCTATTGAACACCCTGATCTGTTGATGATACTCTTATTCAGTTGACCATTTTGAATTCAGCTTTTTCCTGAAATTTCTTCAATGTCTTGACGAGTATCTGCCTTGAAAATCGGATGCGGCTGGTCGTTGTCTAGCCCCCATGCCGCCCCAAGCGATGGGCATCGTACAGGTCGAAATCGTCAGATAGAAATTCGATGGCCCAATTTTGGCATTTCATGACGTTTGATGCGTCATTCAGATGACCACCACGAACCTGGTCAATGACCATTGTTGCATTCTAACCCAGACAAAACTCATATAGAGCATACAATGACGTGCACGACTCTTCTAGTGTTTTGTTCCTTGTGAGATAACACCTGAGAAAATTTTTTTTATCATAATTTGAAGAATAACACCCAATCAATCTGAAGGGATATCTATCTGATTTTCGGCGTTATCAAATGTTGAATGATAACATTTAGTTTATATAAAAACCACATCACTTTCTGCAAAACATTATCAACTCAGGTAAAGCTCCTATTTTGCATAGATGCCTTCTGAAAAAAATCTGGGAAGTGAAGCTCCCACTTTTCCTGCTCTTACTTTGGAATAGGATCATCAAAATTAGGGGTGGACGAAGTACGTGTCTCATCGGTATGTACACTCTTGAAATTCTATGCATACACGTGTGACGTTCTCACTTCATGTGCTCCGACTGTGGACGAATTACGGTCGGGCAAAGTAATAACTCCGTCTCTTATTGTTCCAAGATTGAACGATGCTCCAAGATTATCAATCTGTGCTGAATAATAGCCTTAACTGTATCTATACATGTACACATATGTATTCTATATCAGTACATAAGTTAGTAAGTCAGTAGCCTATGACGTAGTTATCATATGATTTGGATCTGAAACTTTCTCTCTATAATGCTCGATCTGTATGATTAATATTCACCAGTGAATCAAGTACATTTAGTTATATACACACAGATGCTCTCTCTCTCTCTCTATATATATATATATATATATATATATATATATAAACAGGGTTGTGTTTTCTGAGTTCGAAAGTGTTGCCTCTAAACTAACGGTATTTTCGCTCATGTCTGAAAGGGTTGGAGAAAAGATGACCCAATCCAAATATTGACTAGAGTTTCCATATCAGCCAAATAATCAGTAAACAATTTTTCCTCACACCTCCATTCTTATCAATATTTTGATAGAAATGACTACAAATATACCCCTTTCGTTTCTGACTATGCACGTCATTGTGGGTATCGTGTACTTTACAAATACAAGTAACAACAAAGTCTATTGCTGTAACTATGTCTTCACTCAATTTTTTTCTATTTCGGTCATTTCATCCAATTGTGTTGATTCTAGTCTTGCGGGAAAAGGAGGTGTATGACAAGTGGCGACCCTGCCTCTGTTTTTGTATAGATTTGTCGAGATAAGAAATCAGGCAAAGTGAAGTCTATAGGGAGGAAAGGGAGACGAGCTAAAAATAAGCGTGGTTGCTGCAGAGTCAAACTCCACCCCCACTTTCGTTCCAACTGAAGACGGTTACTGTAACTTCTATATTGTATATATAATAAATAAATTCTTATGCGTATGTATATATATACATATACACATACACACTCACACACTCACACACACACACACATATATATATATATATATGTGTGTGTGTGTGTGTGTGTGTGTGTGTGTGTGTGAATGTCGAGGGAAGTGACAATTGGAAGGTGAAGAGAAAAACTTGAAAAACTTGAGAGAAAGCAGGTGTCACATCTCAATATTTTTTTATCATCATGTGGGCATGTTTCGATATATTTTGACAGGTTTTGCAGAAAATAACTTGTCGTGGTTCAGAGAAAATTTTGCAGTTTACATATTTGAGATTGAGGAAAGAAACGGGTATATTTTTCTGTTGGTGTCAAGCATTTAATGGATAGGTGCTGATAAATGTGCAAGAGAGTGGCTTTTTTGTTTTAAAATCAGCGCATTTGGAGGGTTAGCAATCTTGGAGTGACCATATCTATATGTTATTGTATTGCATCAGGATATAAGGACTGCTTCGATACATCTGCATACTGAGGAGACATAAATATTTTTCAAGAGGTGGGCTCGGTGAAAGTTGAAGTTGTGGCTGTGTATTTCTTTGTTCAACCCGGGCATTTTTTCTTTTCATCTATTCTTAGGGCTCTTGTATGTTCATATATTCTTTTCTTGAGAGGTTTCGACGTCTCACCAATGTAGATATTATCACTTTCATCAACATTCTATTGGATCACTTCACAACCACAACATATATATATATATATATATATATATATATATATATATATATATATATATATATATGTATATATATATGAGAGACATAATTTTTGCAAAAGTGGCGAGAGAATCGTATAGTAATCACTTTTCAGATTCCAGATCATGAGAGGGAAATATTTGAAATCTATACATCGGTCTGGTTCAACGTGATGCGGTAGACAAGCAGTGCAGAGTTTACTCCCCTGAATGAGGTAACGATTGTTTGTGGAACAGGGAGAGTGGGCACAATCAGTTTCAAACTTGGACTGGATTTTCAGGAAAAAAAAAGGAAAAAAAAAAGAGAAAAAGAGAAAAACAAAGAGATAGGAGCTAAGTACGAAACAGACAAAATAATGGCTACGGAAAAGATGGTGGTTAAAGTCATGGTATTACATCAATTCATGGAAAGTATTTTTTAATAATCTTTTACTGGTATACGCATTGTAGGGGTGGTGTGCAAACGCTCGTTGTGCTATTTTGTTTGTCCGTTTTTATTTCTGTTTTACTTTTTCTCTTCATAATCTACCCCCACCCTGCTTGCTTGTCCCGTCGACGTTTTACCAGAGCCCTGATGATCGCATACTTCGGAAACGCCTAGGTTAGAACGCCACACGGCTAAATGAGGGTAGTAAGACTGCGTTGCGCTGCTCTTTCAAATGGGGAGCACCTAATTGATCAGCGTTTGATATCCCATGGCTTTAACCTAGGTTCGAATGATCATATCAAGTCCGAGTAGAAAATAGACAACTATCTCAAACACTAGGCAGACCTAACAATAGCTATTCATTAGGCTTACCTTATTCAGTCACTAGGCCTCAGTACTTTATTTTTTGATAGAATAGATTCTTTGTAAATTAGTTATTTCCATCCAGTCTAAATTTGTAACCTACTTTAAACGTACAGAACGGAAGATGAGAGTGTTTTTTCGATGATTCAAGGTGGGTGCTGGGTGCTAATTACCTTGAGAGTAGAGGAAAGACTTCACGGCCAGTGATAAGAGCCTAAAACAACAGTGTTCTCTGTACCAAATTCTATCAGACCGAGTGAGCTTTGTACCAATGAGAGACGTTTGCAGAAAAAAATCCCCTGAATGTAAGAAAATTCCCCTTGGAAAAATTCCTTCGTGGGAAAATTAAAGCCTTCAAGATTGTTGATCTGTGTTTCATAATTTTTTAAGACCCCCCCTCCTTTATTTGTTTTTGAGTAAAAAGAAATTAAAATTACCTAATCCACATGGAAAGTATGTAATTCAAACAAATACATCAGCCAAGGTATTTACTCGGTAATGGCAAAATTCTTGAAGGAAATTTATATCATATAGTTTTATTGAGAGAAACGGAAAAATCAATATACTGTTTCTTCTGACGAAATACGCTGTAATCCAAACAACATGTCCGAACATTTCTTAATATGTATATCTAGAAACTAAGATTAAAACCTATTAGCAGTATTAAAAACAAAATCGGCAAGCGAAAGGAATTTGCAGTTTTGAACATAAAACATTATTTAACATTTTCTTTTACAAAATTTCTGTTACATCATTTTAAAGTACATCCCTCGTATTTAATGACTTTGTTGTTCTCTAGATTATTTAGTTGCTCGAAAGTGGTATAAGAAAATATACTGTATTTTATAAGTTGGGGGATTTCTTCTCTCTATTTTTCCTTTTCCACAAGAGATGTATACCTAGAATCGTTAAATGACAATGTTCTGATGCGAAATATTTAAAAAAGGGACTTTAACATTCTGATAAAATTCCTGTTACTTGTGAAAATAAAAGAATAACACAAAACGGATAGCAACAAAAGTATATAATCAAAGCTGAAAAGAATCATGTATACAAAACGAAAAACATTGTTAAATAGACGATCATTCAAAGATGATGCGAAGTCATCACTCTTTCATTAGAAACCGTTAGTTAAAACTGTCACCAAAACTGTCAACACGGGTTTCTTCAGTTTTCAAGTTGGTCAGCTAGCTCATAGGCTATTTATCTATCTCGTGTCCTGGCCACACCGACGGAGCTAGAGGGTTGAAAAATCAATCATTCACTCATTATCATTTCTAGAAAAAAACGTTTGAATGTTTTTTGTTTCTTAAAAGCCTGCGCCTCAATGGGTTTTCGGTTGGGTTAGATTTAAAATTCAGTTTTTTCCGGCTTTGTAATTCAAGAGTGAAGGTTGTTATTATTGTTGGGGTAGCTCTTGCTGTTGTTATCATTAGCCACCGTTCTTCTCATAGATGTTCCATCTTTGACGAATTTGAATTATTGATATTTCAACTTATGTCCGGGCAAGCGAGTCTCTCCGATTTTCTGGACGAGAGTTGGAAATAATCCTTACTTTCAGTACATGGAAAAATGTTAAAAAATGGACACAAGTTTTTGCAAGTATTATACAAGATACACATAAAGACTTGAGTGGATTTTTTCTCCACTACTCAGTGGAAATTAAAATTGACAGAATGAATGTTCGGACATGTTTGGATTACTGCGTATTTCGTCACAAGAAACAGTATATTGATTTTTCCGTTTCTTTCAATAAAACTATATGATATGAATTTCCTTCAAGAATTTTGCCATTACCGAGTAAATACCTTGGCTGATATATTTGTTTGAATTACATACTTTCCATGTGGATTAAGCAATTTTAATTTTCTCAGGTTAACATTTCAACTTCTGACAAACAAACGAATCTCTTTTTACTCAATTGTCCGAACAGAAGTTGTAATGCAATGACAATATAAGGCCACACTTAAGGATTAAAAAAATCATCAAAATTTATAAGTGTATTGTTGTAAAATGCTGCTTTCTTTTTTAGTTCATTTACCGAATGTAAATGACCAATGGTTGATTAGCTTTTTCTATAGCCAGTCTGGTCCAATGGTTGGTTTTCAGCTAGCGTTTAGTGAGTCTGTTGGTGAGTAAAGTTTCTTGATGTGGTCGGGTAGGCTTATTGGCCTCTAGTTGTTTAGATCTTTCGGGTTCCCTTTTTTTTATACATCAGCATTAGAAAATTGAAATGAAAATGGAATGGTCATGTTGCAAGACTGTCAGACGACTGTTGGACATCCCGTATCAAAAGATGTATCCCCATACATTATATGCAAAACTGTGGCCGGCAGAAATAAGATGGCGCGACGGACTACGTTAGTTCAGGAAGTATTGGCTCTTTGATAAAGAGGTCTGGCGAATTACAGGAAGGTGTATGTCCAACGACGACGCGAAAACACCAATGATGATGATGATGATGATGGTAAGATGACAACGCTTAAACTGAGAAATTTGAACGAACAGTTTAATACAGTAAAAGACAAAATATAGGAGGAATAAGGTGATAAAGATTGTGTTGATGCTTATCTTTCAAGCAATCTTTTATTTTCGACTCCGCATCGAACACCAAACTCCAGTGAGAAAATACATAACTATTTCAGCCACAAGGCAGACTACTTTTTTGATATTTATCGAACATAAATATCTTGATTTGCTATCTAAATTTTCTCATCATCTATTCTTCACAGAGTCATTTTTAAAGATATTCCAATATTTTTTTTAGATGCGTCTACACATCTGTATAAAATTCTTTCAGATCAGGCGGTTCCAATTTTGTTAGATATCAATTCTCTTTGTCGTATCACGTTAGATTGATATGAAACTTGGACCAAGCCTTTGGATGGATAATCCTCTTCTTCTGATTCACCTCCTGTTCCTTCTCTCCCTGGTACTACTACCAGCTGTTCTAAATATCATTTTAATCCTGTGTATCATATTGGGTTCAAATGAAACTTGGTCGACACCTTCGGGTGCACCATCCTCATCTTCATCATTCCATTCCTCTTTGTCTCCCTTCTCTGACTACTACTACTACTACTACTACTAAAAATAATAATAATAATAATAATCCTTCTGAAAATCTTCCTAATATGCATTTAAAGATATTAGTCGTATCATTGATCTTATGGTTTTTGTTTCCATCAATTTCCAGTTTGAATCACTTTTGCTATTTACTTATCTTAACTTGGTATGAAACAAGAGAAAATAAATGGAAAAGTGGTTCGGAAAATTAGGCTTTGCTGAATTCCCAAGCATGGGGGTCTGCATTTCGTTTGTTTGTTTTGTTTTTTGTTTTTCTTCACTTGAGGTCAAACACTGAATTGTGGTACTGTATCTTGCAGACCCCTTTCAGCTCCAGAGAGGAGTAAGACAAAGTGATAACAGCTCACCGAAACTCTTCACAGCTTGCCTCACGATGAACTTCAGAAGACTAGACTGGGAGAGTAAAGGGGTTAGAATAGACAGCGAGTACCTGAGCATCCTCAGATTTGCAGACAACATTGCCTTTTTCACAGAGAACCTGCACGACCTCCAACTAATGATAAAAGAACTACATGAAGAGAGCAAGAAAATCGGCCTACACATGAACTTTAGCAAAGATCATGTGCAACAACCACATCGGAGATGAAAACACTGAGATCAAAATCGAAGACACGGAACTGGAGAAAATAGTTGATCACTACATCTACCTAGGACAACAAATCTCCATGAGACCCTCAAAACAAGGAGAAATTAAGCGAAGAATCACACTAGGATGGCAAGCCTTTGGCAGAGCTAGCTCAACCTTAAAAAATAAGAAGATCCCATTAATCCTAAAAAAAGGATGTATAACCAATGCATCCTCCCAATAGTCACTTATGGAGCTAAAACGTGGAACCTAACCGAGAAATCATCATCATCAGTCTTTTAACTTACGTCGTTGGACATAGACCTTCCCCAGGATTCACCACAATTCTCTATCATGGGCGTCATGGAGCCAGTATTTCCTGAATCTGTCCAGTTCATCTCTCCATCTTGTGTTCCGTCGGCCCCGATTTCTTATGTGATCTCTGGGGATCCATGTTGTGAGACGTGATATCCATCGGTTGTCTTTCATTCTTGCAACATGGCCTGCCCATAACCATTTGAGTTTTTTAAATAGTTTCTATAATGTCACGGACACCCGTTTTCTTCTTAATATACTGAACTGTCTGGTGGTCTCCCCATGTAAGGTTGAGCATGATTCTCTCATGCGCACGTTGGATACTTCTCAGCTTGCAGGTCTCTTGGTTAGGTTCCATATTTCAGCTCCATAAGTGACTATTGGGAGAATGCATTAGTTGTATACTCTTCTTTTTAGGATTATTGATATCATCTGGTTCTTGAAAGTTGAGCATGCTCTGCCTAAGGCTTGTCATAGATCTACAAATTGAGAAATATTCAACGTGCACACGAGAAAATGGAGAGACCACAAGACAGCACAGTACATCCGGGAAAAGACAAAAGTCAGGGACATCATAGAATCCATTAAAAATCTCAAATGGCAATGGGCTGGCTATGTTGCACGAATAGCAGACAACCATAGACATTGCGACTCACAACATGGATCCCCCGAGATCACATGCGCAACAGAGGCCGGCAGAATATTAAATGGAGAGACGAGCTAGACAAATTTAGAAAAGTACTGGCTCTGCAACGCCCATGATAGAGAATTGTGGCAAATCCTGGGGAAGGTCTATGTCCAACGACACAACAACAAGCCTGATAATAATGGTAATGATCTTGTTTGAACCACATAGGTGCCTACAGTCCGTGCCTTTTTCTTTAAATCTTTTTTACTTAAATAGAACAGAACAATCACATCGTTGCTGGAGCGGACCTTGGATTTTGAGTAGGGGGGGGTAATCAAAACAATTATTTTCACGGATACAGTGGATTTGGGTTCATGAGACTGCATTTTCCGATCCGATGGAGGCTGATCAACTTTTTTATTTATAAGGCACACAAAATTTATCGAATTCGAGTGGAACAACTTGAATAAAATCACAACTTGAGTCCGTTTTACATCTGATTTTCTTCTTTAAAAATCACTTTCCTCTTGAGTCATGAGTTAAAAATATTTGAAAAGTTGTTGTTCTCATAACTAAAAAAATTCATTTTAGTAATTCCATCATATTCCATTTCGAAAACCGTTAATTCGGTAGCATTGGTGCCAGGTCCAATGATACTGAAGCACATTGGCCATAAAAAACGAAGCAAATTAGCGGAGATTACAAATGTCTCAGTCAGTTCTATAAAGTTTGGTCCAATTGTGCAGCTTGTCTTCATGACAGATGGTCCAACAAAATTGAATCCACTGTATTTACATCAAAAGGAAAGCGCATTTCAAGCATCGAAATAAAAAAAATTGTACGTGATCCGGATATTTTCCCCATGTATTTGAGTCATTGCCTTTTAGGACAAGACCCCTGAAGAGGGAAGCAAAAAACAAATCAATCAAAAAAAATTACCACAGAACTAATTTTGAAAAACAGAAGACGGAAGACACCTTACTTGAAAAGAAAATAATACATTTTTGTTTTTAAGGTTAATTTGCGATAGTGATTATCTGTTTTGTGTTTTTGCTTTCTTGGGATCTCAATTTTTTCTAGACATTGTATTCTGCTCAAGCTGGGGGTCCAGACTCCCATGAACCCCCTAGATCTGCGTATGCGTTGGTTTTATCTTCGTTGTCTCTGGGAACAATAATCGACAAGGAAAATGCTATTAACCTCTGAAATTAACAGCATGTCCGCTTTAACGACATTCCTCGTGAAATCTGAAAGAAAAATAAATTCAAAAAGTACAGATAATGGCTAGATGTAAATGGCGGTGATGAAAGTTAGGCGCTGGGGAAGGAGTTCCTTGCCTGTTTTTATTCCCTATCATCCTGCAGAAAACCAAACACAATTAAAATTCGATTTAGTGCTCATCTCAGCATGCCATCCGAAGTCCTGTCAATGTTGAAAACCCCAACCGAACCATTGACACAACACTTGACACTAACATTCAACTACCCTGTTTCTTACAACCTGCAGACCAAACAGACTGACAGTCACTTCGTCGCCGCGTAAGTGAAGGTCTCCTTCTGTTCGCACACGCGCACGTGTGTGTGATTGTGTGTCTATCTGTCTGTCTGTCTCTCAATCTCTATCTATGAGTGTTTGTATGTGAGTATGTGAGTGTATACCTCTCTCTCTCTCTCTCTCTCTCTCTCTCTCTCTCTCTCTCTCTCTCTCTCTGTCCGTGTGTGCTCGTCTTTCCATCATTTCAGTCTTTTAATGCTTATTGGACGAGGAGGTCCGAGACCGGGTTTGAAATTGGAAACAAATTTGTCAATGAAGTGGGTTTATTTTCCTTCTTTTTTTTTTTTTTTTTTCCAGATATTTTAGCTTTATTTCATTGGCTAGGTATAAACACGAAACCAGCCTAAGAAATTAATTGTTTTTGACAAGAGATGTCCTCGACCGGGTTTTCTCGGCTGTCGACGGTTGCTTTCATTTTCATTAGATTTTTTGGCTCTGACCCATTGCGAAACCAAATTCCCAACCAGCCACCATCCACCCTGCTGCTTCGCCAACGACGCCACTGAGTCCAGGCCAATTTGCTAGAGACATAAAATCAAGTTTGGACTCGGTTTTATTGCACTGTCGGTTCTTAGTGGATGAGGTCAGCTCCAGTGAAAAAAAGGCCCTGGTCAGGTGTAAAAGGGGAAGTCCTTTGGAAGGGAGGGAATGCCTGAGGAAAATGATTGCAAGACAAGTTTTTTTTTTCCCTTTTTAGTTGGTCTTCTCCACTTGTACATTGATTAATTGAGGAAGTAGAGATTCTTTTTCGATCTTTTTTTTATATCATCAATTTCGTGACGCAAGCAAAATTTTTTTTCCCGGTTCCATTTGAGCAACGACTAATTTCTATGTTTTTTTTCACAGACCTTTACTCCAAGCTTATTTTTGAGTACCCAGTCAAATATTCAGTATGATGATGATCATCATGATGATAATGTTGCTGTAGTAGTAGTAGTAGTAGTATATCATCATCATTACTTGTCAGCTGTACCATTTTGTTTCAGATATCATAATGGCAGACTCAAGTATTTAGATATCAGCAATTTGGAGGCATAATTTCAAACAGGGCCACAGAGTCGCTGAAGTTGCTTGCCGAATTCGGGGAGTAAAAATGAAATGGAATAACAACCGACCAAAAAGTGGTTTTCAGTATTTTAATGGTGGTGACTTGTTTTTTGAAAGTGGATGACCATCAGTTGTCGATTTTGATCGTTTAATAAGTAAAGTCAAGGATAACCTATCACCAGCATTCGAAAACTTCTAGAAGAGCTAGGATCATAGAAAGATGCTCTGTGTAAAGTATAACATAATGTTAATATTGTACATAAAATTAATTACGAAACTAAGATACTTTGCGTACTCTCCAATAATTCTAAACTGAACAGAGAACACGCCATTGCGTTAGTGAGTAAATCTTACAGGTCGTAATGCATTTAAACCTCACTTGATATCATTTAGAATCGACCTTGTACTGCACTATATTAGGATTAGAAAAAAAAACGACCGTGGTTAGTACGCTAAAGCTTTTTCTCTCTCTCTTGCTGCCGACACACGATATGTTGTCTCTTGATTGGTCTAGCTCCCGGTGACACAGCCCCCGAGTGATCTATAAAATCATAATACTCACCGCTAGTTATTATTATTCTAATTAGCCTGCTACGCAATTTGAAGTCCTATCCTGTATCCTAGGAAGCTCATTTAATCTGTGAAAAAGTGCATCAGAAACTTGGCAATGGATCAACGAAGCTAATTGCAAGGTTGTAGTATGTACAAGTATATATATATATATATATATATATATATATATATATATATATATATATATATATATATAATTTCTTCTTTTGAAAGCTATATCTATAACGCAAGGTTACAAAGAAAATAGATTTTATTCTGATGCATATACCAGGACTGGCCAACACGAGATATGGAGACTGGGCAGAATTAGTTGTTGGGAAAGTGACGGTCGCAAGTTTACTAAATGGTGTCCAACTATCAATTGAGTAATCTCACTGGAGAGTGTCAATACACGCATGTAGAATAAGCTCCCCTTTTAGGAAATTAAATCATTTTTCTTTTATTTTCGTGTATTTTCAATCTATAAGACCATCAAATCTTCCATTTTCTCGAGGGGGTCTATTCACCGTATAACTATAATGCTGAACACTTACTCTACGTTTGTCGTGGTAAATCCGTGGATGTCAATTTATCTTTCTCTCATCACCTATGCTAGTTAGGCCGTATTTTGTAAAGGAACCTTAGCTTAACCCAACAATAAATACATTTTCCTTTGGGCAAAAAACCCTAACCTAACCTCTAACCCAACCCCCCAAAACAATAAAACATTAGCGCTATTTAAATCCGATTGTTTGCTCAGACGTACGAGTTACTAACACCAAAAATGAGCACATGGATTTTTAAGATGGAGAAAAATATGTTGTTTTTTTTAAGATTTACGAGTGACTGCGCCGGTTTGCTTGGGATATTCTGCGGGTACAACAAGAAGGGACAGGCGAGTATTTCCGTACCTGCAATTTGGAATGCATGCGCAACCCGGTGATATGCACGAGCGCACACCATCCCTATTATTTGATTTTATAAAATATCTCTGTGTGTGTGTGTGTGTGTCTGTCTGTCTGTCTGTCTGTCTGTCTGTCTGTTTGTGTGTGCATGTGCGTGTGTGTGTGTCTGTGCGTGTGTGTGCCTCGGTGTGTGTGCCTCGGTGTGTATGTGTGTGTGTGTGTGTGTGTGTGAGTGTGTGAGTGAGCGAGAGAAAGGGTAATACTTCTAGCCATTCTTTCAACATATGGACACAGGTACGGGACAATATCCCCCACAAATGTAGCCTCCGAAACCGCCTTTTCAACATAAAAACACGTACGTTTATCGTCGCCCATCTGAGCCCAATTTTGTGCTTGGCAGCACAACTGCACCAATTTGTCCTCAGATTCCCACCCGATTACCCAATACTGCTTTCGTGTGCTCTCTCTTGAATAATGTCAACCTTAAGCTCCTTCCGATACGGACACCCTTTATTGGTTTCCATAACAACGGGCGATCGATCGGTAAAAGCTATTAGATGTATTGACAGGCGATATTTCTTTTCTGTATTTGGTTTCTAAGTTTTTTGTTTTATTTTTCAATCCATGCGAGCCACTATGATTAAGTGCTGTACATTTGCGTGCTTCCATATACTCTTTAACACAAAGACGTTTCAACTATAGCTTACTAACTGAACTCAAGAAGGACACTGAACCTAATTTGGTGGACAAGGTTGGACTATTGATCGCAGCAATGAGTCATTTTGTTTAATGCAAAAATAAGTTCTTTTATTATATCTATTATTAGTTAAGGCATTGTAATCTGATATTTTATTGATTTTTGCTTATGTTTTACCTTCATCTTAATTTTTTAGTTGTTTTCATCATCACTTAACTCGGGCCCTCATCCTACGGCAGCGAACATGCAGCTTGGATCAGAAATGAAAAGTAAACTTCGGTGAGGCTGTTTTGGAGCAGCTGGGCGTAAACCAAGCTTCCCTCGGGCAATAGTGACGTCATTTCGAATCCCATCGGAATCCTACTCTTTATTTTCAGAGCCCGATGTTTGCTTACTGCTGGAGCGATGGCCAACGTTGATAAAAACGATTAAAAACATTTACAAAAATGTCAAATCCATTTTTATATATAGAAAATAAAAATTCAGCCACCAACATAAATTTCCCACCCCATTCACCATCATAACCAAGACCACCACTACCACGGCAAATCAGTTACATATACAAAGGAAGATGCTTACTGTGATCACTGTGGAACTGGATCTATGAATAACAATAACCGGCTCATTAAACAAAGGATATGGAAATTTGAACGAATTTCATTCATTGATATACATTTACAATCATTGCTATAAATTAACAGTCATATAATTAAATTCGTTGTTATAAACAAAAAAATATTTTTAAATGATTTCATTTCATAACAAATAAAATGTTTTGGATCAACTGATATTCATAACAAAATCTGTTCGATAATAGTAACCGTGATAATGATAAATGACTTCCTCTGCATGTGAGGTGTTTTAAGAGCTTATATCATTACGTTCCTGGTCCTATGAGCATCCTGCAGACCAGGTAACAAGTGTGCCGCTTTTGATCCTCGCCATGTTCTCGATTTTTATGGCCATTTGCCAGACTAAACATTCCCTGATAGTGCAATGGTGGGATGCTGTCACGGAGTCAGAATCCCCAGGACTAGTTTTTTGTTCATGTTGCATCCCTTCCCGAAGACAAGACCGTGACAAGAGAACTGACAGATTTTGTTAGTTACTCGATAGAAACCATCGTGTGACTTATATCTTCTGGCAGCATACCGTGTTGGGTGTGATCAACTAAAAAATTGGAAGTAAGTTACTTCTATCAATTTTTGTTTTACTATGATTCTTTCGTCTTTTGATCAACAGTAATCACTATAAAGACTGAATTTTAAAAAAAGGCGTGGATGTTGCCAGAAACAAGATAAGAGACCAATTTATCATAACTTTACATTGCAATTTGAGCTGCAATTTGACAGTATTAGGGGGGTAAAATAATAAGGATTAAATGTTGAAATTTTCAGCTCACTTAACTCCATTGATGCAGACTGTACGCCTACATAGCCAGCCACACCAACTTGAAAATGAAGAAACTTATGCTGTCTGTTTTGGAGACTGTTTTTTGTCTGACTTTCTGATTTTGAAATAGCAATCCCAGCTTGAAAGCTGGGTAGCTATGCCTCTCCTACAAACTAATCCGTCGGTGTGGTCAGTTCAATCTTTACCTTGTTCTCTTCTACTGTGGCTTAATCAATAAGCACCTGCCATAGCTCAATGGTTAGCAAGCTAGTCCGGTATACCAGAGCAGTAAGTTTGTCCATCAAGAGCTATCCATTATGGCCTTGTTACAGACTAAATTAATCGTTGATTATAGTACGCTCACTGAAGTGCAATGATGGGCAAACTAATGTAGTGGGTCGATCTTCATGGGCCGCCCCATTACTGAAGCTATGTGACAGACTACGACTAAGCTTTCTAAATACCTTTGGATACATTGCAGTAGAGCAGTAATTATCAGAGTCCTGGGTCTCATTTTTTCACTTTTGTAAATTCTTCCTCCGCCTGAAAAAGATTAGAAACCAAAACTGCCATTAAAACTGTCAACATAGGTTTCTTCAGTCTTTAAGTTGGTATGACTGACTGGCTATGATTGTATCGCTCGTATCAGCCGCGTCAATGGAGTTAGGGACTTGAACATTTACTTCTGATACATAAGAAAAATACTTCTATGTTGTCTTTCAATTTTTCCCCTGAATAAGTTTTTGTAGGGATTCAATTCGCAATTCGAGTTTATGTTAAATTATTCCCTTGATTTGCGTCTGGTAGCATTTACGAAATTCCTCTCCTGGTAGCCATATGCATGTGTAATTATAGAACATTAAACCGCTGTAGAGTAAGGGTTAGGACCCTTGTCTTGCGGACCAGTTTGCTAGTGTAGTGAGTTCGATTCTCATCAAGAGCTTCAGTTCTGTGAACTCATACCAGGATAAACTTAGCTGATTAGACCACCTATCAATTGTCTGTTAACCATTTTCGGAGTATCGCCCATTTTTTTCTAAAGCTTGGCCAATATTCTTGTTTGTGGGGATTGGTCTTTTGCAGCAGTTTCTTTTCTTCGGACATCACGTGTGTATTGCACCCCCTTTTCTTGCCGAAAACCCATTTAAGAGTCTAATTACCAAATTCCTCAAAGGAGAATAGCCTGAAGCCACCAGGTATGACCCCGTACTCAGTAGTCTCCACTATCTAATTTTCAATGTGAACTCTCTCTCTCCCAACTGACATCTATGTAGTACTAAGAATTAGATTGCGTTTATCTGTACGTGACCTTTAAGTAGCCAAACCAATACATTGTAACCAAAAGTACTGAGTTGAGATAAAAAGCGTCAACTTGAAGAATGTAAAAGATCCGGATGGTATGCAACTTATCAAAATATTGTATGAGGGTTTGCGTTCGCGCATCCACCCCATCACAAACAAACAAAAAAACTACTACTACCAGCTAATTATAGAGTAGTTTCCTATATTGATTTATTCATTCATTTGCAAATTCATGACCATCTGGGTTAATTCCGGTCATATCAGATTGCACTGATTGCAGATTTTTTTTGTCTAAGGATGACCCAACAGGTCACAGATTTGTTTAGTTTTTATAAGCACCAGCCACACAATTCACATTTGGGACTTGTATGATTTCACACTTGATTGAGGAGCGTAGGCAAATGCATACAGTAATTAACAAAGTCGCCCATGCTGTCTTATTAAGTATAAACTGGGATGTTGAGCCATTACAGTCTAAAACACTGGGTGCGGTTTTATGTGGCTAGGTTGGGTTTTGAAATTGCTGGATGCATCAATGAGCTTGGTGTGGAACATGAGACCATGAACAATAGATACCCATTACCGGGTGAATCGCCAAGGTTACAACGATTGCAGAATTAGTAAATATAATTTGATCTCATCTGAACTAATTTGCTCATTTTTTTAAAAACTTTTCGCTGGTGAAAACACTTGGAATCATAGACTTCGGTACACACCGTCTTTTCGTGCACGATTCATGGTAGGAAAGGGAAGGAGAGAAAAGAAAGATAGTTAATAAGGATGGAAAGAGAGAGTGAAGAGAAGAAAGTTATTCCGTTGGGAAGGTAGCAGGGGGGCTGATGACTGCTATTGATACTCTGAGTGCAACAGTTATTTTATACAAGCTTAGCTTACTATAACACCAGGCTAAATGGGAACAGCTTTGGAGTAGCCAAGTCTGGTTAAAAAGATACCAACATTTGAAATTCTTGCTTTTACCAGGGCTTGGATACCAAGTTGGTTAGTAGCAACAACGTTCAACAACATTTTAAGCTAAGGTACCTCGTATCCCTATAAAGCGCCCATCCTCATCAGATTTGCCACACCCGCTTCAAATAAGACCTAGAGACTGAGTGAGTACAGTTCATCAAATGTCGGAAAGTGGATATGTCAAGTAGCAGGCAGGCAAATGTTATGTTCAATCCAATCCAGTATTATATTTAAGTTGACAATTTATGATTATGAATTGCGTAATGTTATATATAAACATCAATTTGAAATGATCTCCCGTCGTCAGACGGTCAATGTATCACTTAGCCTAGACAACGTAAATAATTGTTTATTCTCTTTACGCTGACTATATTAAGTGGTACATTAACCGTCTAACGATGGGAGATCATTTCAATATAATTGAATTCGTGAATATATTGTTTATCTTATTCACGTTGTCTACGCTAAGTGATACATTAACCGTCTAACGACGGGATATCACCTCAAATAAATGTTTCTAATATGATATAATGCAATTTATAATCATTCTGTTGGATCATATATACCCATTTCCTATTAAATTATATATATATATATATATATATATATATATATATATATATATATATATATATATATATGTATGTATATATATATATGTATATGTGTGTGTATATATATATATATATATATATATATATATATATATACGATGAGGAACACTAATCAAATTTTGTTGATCAAATAACCAATAACCTTTGAATATTTATTTCCCTGCACTCGGGAAATATTAACTTAGGTTATCAAATTAGTTTGAATTGTCTAAGGTGTTTCTTAAAATCTCTTTTTCTTTTTTTTCTCTCTAATCGTATGTTCTTTCCTTCTTATTACTTTCGAACCTATTTTTCTGTATATGTCTTTATCAAAATACTACTATTAATCTTGTTTTCCCTTACCCTGTTTCTCTCGGGCAATTTGAAACGAAACGAAAGACAAATTAAACATTAACCCGATTTTAGAGACGCAAATCTCACCAAAAAGCTCGCTGAACATCTACACAAAAAGCCTTCCTATGCAGTCACGTGATAATGCACCGAACGCCATCTTTGGGACAGCTAAAAATAGCCGACACAGCTCTCGATCTCGCTCTCGTTTCCACGATGCTTGAAGAAATCTGTGATACGTTATTCTCCCATTACCTTTACCATTTAAAAAACGATTCCCAGGTAATGAAATGCATTTATATTTTTACAGAATTTCTATTTCTAGATACATCTAATCCAGAGCATCTCGGCCCTAGTATGAGCACAAAACAAACTGACGTTAACAATAATAACAAAACGGTAGTGTGTATTGTGCTCCCCCTTTTAGTTGGTCCTCATTTTGTTCATCACTCTTGGAAATATTTCGAGTTATAAGGCCAAAATTACATGAGAAATTGCACAATACAATGCATATAAAAGAAATGTATAGCTGTAGGAAAGTGCCTGAGGTAGAGCGAGGTGCACAGTATTAGTTCTGCTAACTAATTAAGCCGGGTTCGATCCACTGAAGGTGGTCCATTAATCTGGCCTCAATCAACATATATCAACAGCAAAAAAGGTAAGAAGAGAGCAGAAATGAGGTCTTGATTATAAAACTTTGGACTCTGTGATATTTCAAAAATGGGGCATTGTGACGGAGGATAGTGCCTGAAATCAACTTGTCATTTATGAAATATTCGATATTTCACAAATTCGGTTGAAAGGGATGAAAAGATGGGGCTATGATGGAAGAGCTAACAAACTCCAATGAAGAATAGAATTAAATTATAAAAATTGAATGAATTACACGAACCGAGATCAATAAATTGAGTTCAAATGATAAAATAGTTATAAAAAAAACTTCAAAGTAAAACTTTGTGTAGCTAATCCACATCCTATTATATATATCCAGCTCTACTCTGAAACAACATAACTTTTGAAGTATAGAGTTGAATGTATCGAACTCTCAATGAAATGAATCTATCATATCAGACGTTGCTCTATATTGCTAACCTGAGCTATACCTTATGCATTATATATATATATATATATATATATATATGGATATATACATGTATATATGTATATGAGTATGTGTGTAAATACATATGTATATATAAGTATTATATATATATATGTATGTATTCATACATATATATGTGTATTTATATGTTTGTGTTTATATACATATATGTATATATGTATGTATTCATACGTATTTGTTTATATGTATATTTATATATGCATATGTGTATATTTATATATGTATATATATGTGAGTGCATATATACATACATATATACTTACATATGTGTATATATAAGTGTGTATATATGTACATATATGTGTATGTATATACATATGTATATGTGTATATATGCGTGTATGTATACATTTGTGCCTATATATTTGTATACGACATTAAGAAAACCACACCAACATTTACGAACTCTGAAGCAAAGTAACTTTCTAATAGAAACTGCCACTATGTTTAAACAAAGAAACAAAAAAACAAACATGCCATTTGGAAAATCTTATACAAAACCAGGAAACCTTTTGATAGGTGCAGAAAACTCAACTCACCAACATCGAGCAGAAAAATAGAGGAGAAATAGAAAAGGAAAAGCCCCCGGACCAGATAACATCACCATCGATCAACTCAATACGACAATCATAATGCTTCTCCGTAAAAAAAAGAATCCCGAAGAGCCCAACAACTACAGGCCTATAAGCTTACTCAACTGCATATACAAACTTTTCACAAAAATCATCACCAACCGGATCACTAAAACACTAAATGAAAACCAACCGCGGGAACAGACTCGATTTTGAAGAAGCTACTCGATTACGGATCATCTCCATTCAATAAATCAGCTGGAAGAGAAAGCAGAGGAATATAAAATGTCACTCGCTGTAGCATTCATAGACTTCAAGAAGGCATTTGACTCTGTAAAAATTCCCATGCTCATGAAGACCACCATTCAGCAAGGTGTAAACCCTGTATACGTCAATGTATTGCAATATATATACAATCACAGCAACTCTTTCTTTAGGCTATATAAAGATTCTGAACCCTTCCAACTCCAAAAAAGAGTAAGACAAGGTTATACCAACTTACCCAAACTCTTCACAGCATGCCACGAGATGATCTTCAGAAACCTGGACTGGGAGAATAGAGGAATCAAAATAGACGGCAATATTTGAGCAACTTCAGATTTGCAGAAAATATTGTCCTTTTTGCAGAGAACCTACATGACCTCCAACTAATACTGGATGAACTAAACGAAAAAAGCAAAAGAGTCGGCCAACTCATGAACTTCAGTAAAACAGAAGTTATGTTCAGCAATCGCATCGAAAATAAGGATATAAGTATCAAAATCAAAGATGAAAAAATGGGCAAAGTAGACCATTACATCTACCAAAAGAGTCGGCCAACTCATGAACTTCAGTAAAACACAAATGGGCAAAGTAGACCATTACATCTACCAAAGACAGAGAATCTCTCTGAAACCCACAAAAGAAGAAGAAATCAAATGTAGAATCGCCCTAGGATGGCAAGCCTTCGACAGAGCAAGCTAAACCTTCAAAAAGGAGATGATCCCAATAATCCCCAAAGGAGAGTATACAACCAATGCATGCTCTCGATAGACCCTTATGAAGCTGAAACATGGAACCTAATTCAGAGACAGACGCTAAAACTGAGGAACATGCAATGCGTGCATGAGAGAATTGTAGGGAGGTCACAAGACAGCACAATATATCAGAAAGGAAATGGGGGTCAAAGACATTATAGAATCTATCAAAATATCAGATGGCAAATGGTTATATTGCAAGAATGACGGACAACCAAAGGACATCACGACTATTAACATGGATCCCAAAATATCACATGCAAAAACCAAGGCTGATGAAATATAGAAAATGGGGGGATAGACTAAAGGAATTAAGAAAATACCGGCTCTGCAACGCCCAGTGATAGAGATATTTTACGGATCCTCTAGAAGGTCTATGTCCAGCTACAGACATCAAAAGACTGATGATGACGGGGACATGTGTGTATACATACATGTGTATATATATGTTTGTATATACATATACGTTTCTATATATATGTATATGTATATTTGTGTGTATGTGCAAACTGCGTATGTATATGTATATATATATGTGTATATGTATGCATATACATGTATATATATATGTATGTATATGTATATAAATGTATCTGTATATATACATAAATGTATATATATATATATATATATGTATGTATATGTATGTATATGTATGTATATGTATATTTATATATACTTATGTATATGTATATATAAGTAGATGTATATATATATATATATATATATATATTTATGTATATGCATGTATATGTATATGGATACATTTACATATGCATATACATATTTATTTGTATATGTATGTAAGTGTATGTATATATGTATATAAGAATTTAGATGTACACATATGAATATATATATATATGTATATATGCATATACATATGTATATATACGTGTGTATATGCATACATATATATCTATCCATATGTTCATAGACATATATGTACATATGTGTGTGTCTATATATACGTATAAACGTATATATATACATATCTATATATACATATATATGTGTGTGTGTGTGTATATATATATATTTATGCAAGTATATTCATATGTATATTGGTATATATATATATATATATATATATGTATAGATGTAGATATAGATGCATATGTAACTGTATATGAATATATATGTATATGCATTTGTATATGTATGTACGTATTTATATGTGTACGTGTATGTATGTATACATGATGAATATGTATATGTGTATACATATATTTATACAAGCATACGTATATGAAATATACTGTTACGGTAATTATTACTGAGATTATAATGCGTTCTGCCTCTTTTTCTGTTATAGTATGATCAAGTAATCGTAACTTTTACCCTTATCACTAACTTTTTGTTTTTTCTTGGGAAAAGTGCAGCCATTTCCCTGCTCAGAATATCATGGTCCTTTTTGGGGATATTTGAATGGAAATTTTAATTGCACATGTCACGGTGCAGGATATATATATATATATATATATATATTCTAGCTGAGGTGCTGGGTGTGGCCCGTAAAGAAATCTTCTATATATGAAAATATTGGATTGCAAATGATATTTCGAAGAGATCGCATAAAATCATATAATGTGCATTATTGTATATCACATATATATAAATACTTACATGGACTGTTATCGATGGAGGAAGTATTCCTCATAAGTATTCGAACAAGCAAAACTTTTGTCTATTCCTTGAGATTGCAAGGGCTGTCAGTGATCTTAAGCAAAGGGTGTTAAAATTAACGTACTACTGTACAAACCCTTATGTATAGCAGGGTGACTCCGTTTTCATACACCCTGGTCAATACCGAACAACATTTCAGAAGGATAGAAAGAAAAAACTGGGTTTTTTTTTTCAAATCCAACAATCTATTTGTTTTAGAAATATATTTTTCCCAAATATTTACCATTCGGAACCACAAAACATGCCTAATGCATGCTTAGCTATTTTGTTCACAAAAAAAATTGGCTCTTCTCAATATAATCAATTATCTTCTCATATAATGATCCTATTCTTAGCTCTCTATTCCAAGCTACTCTATGAAAAATGACAGTTCAAACACTTATGACAGTTACTGTATACGAATAAATTTGGTTGATAATAAGAAAAGAAAAAATAACCGTGTGTAAATTAAAATTAATTCACTGACATGTTTGGCCTTCCGGCTTTATCAAAGTGGTGACTTCAAATGAAACAATATTAGAAATATCCGGTTATTTTAAGTATTATTCATGTTATCCAATTTATCATTTACTTTACATGCAATTATTGTTTTCCTTCTTTATTGTCAACTAAAATCATACTGTCGGAGATATATCGTATACACAAACTGGATACATATATATATATATATATCAATATTTATATATATGTGTGTGTGTGTGTGTGTGTGTGAGTGTGTGTGTGTGTGTGTGTGTACATATATATATATATATATATATATATATATATATATATATATATATATATATATGAGGTACCTGGTGTAGCTCATAGAAAAATCCTCTGAACCTGACAACGCTGGGATGTAAATGATATTTTACAGAGATTCCATAAAAAAAATTGAAAAACTGAACTGTCATGTCTTCGAAACTCTATAGACGCTGACCCCATAGACGGCACCGAAGCTGTTTTTATAAAATTCAGCTGTAGGTAAATAGTGACCTGCTGATTCCAGATGTGCCTTCTTTCTGCTATTGCTGCAGCCTGACTTCGGAACAAGAATTACTGTCCCAATTTTTCTAAGCATTGACGCCAACCTCCCACCAGAGAGTAAATTCAAATAAATAATGAAGAAAGAAATCGCCAGATGATCCTGATACAAAATATAAGTATAGATTGATTTTATTGATCCAACTCTGATGGTTTTTAAGAAAATTTTAGATGAAAAAAAAACAAAGAAAATTTTTTTCGATAGGCTCGTATCCTGAGAATGCAAACTCAGGCACCATAGGAGTAGTGAAATCCAACCTTAAAATATGTACTGTAGGGAAAATTGTGAGTTGCTGATCCTTCAAAAATAAGGAGATCCCATTAATCCCAAAATGAAGGATGTGTAACCGATTCATCATCCCAATAGTCACTTATGGAGCTGAAACATGGAACCTAACCAAGAGACAGACCTGCAAATTGAGAACCATGCAACGTGCACATGAGAGAATAATGCTAGGCCTCACATGGAGAGACCAAAAGACAAGAGTTAGGGACATCATAGAATCCATCAAAAATCTCAAGTGGCGGTGGGCTGGCCATGTTGCAAGAATGGCAGACAATTGATGGACATCGCAACTCACGACATGGATCCTCCGAGACCACATGCGCAACCTTGGCCGGCAAAATATTAGAACATAACCAAGAGACAGATCTGCAAATTGAAAACCACTCAACGTGCACATGAAAAAATTATGCTGGGCCTCACATGGAGCAAAACAGCACAGTACATCCGGGAAAAGATAAGAGTCAAGGACATCTTAAAATCCATAGAAAATCTCAAATGGCAGTGGGCTGGCAATGTTGCACAAAATAGCAGCCAACCGATCGGCATCACGACTCCCGACATGGATCCCCAGAGATCACATGCAAAACCAAGGCTGGCAGAATATCAGATGGGGAGATGAACCAGACAAATTCAGAAAGTACTGGCTCCACGATGCCCATGATAGAGAAGTGTGGCGAATCCTGAGGAAGGCCTATGTCCAACGACGGACGTTGAAAGACTGATGATGATGATGATGATGATGATGATCATCATCATCATCATCATCATCATCTGCTTGAAGTGAGGGTCAAGTTTGACATTAAAACTATTTGTCAGAGTTTGAACTAGGTCCACCGATCCTACTTTCTGAGGCTCAAATCACTTTGTTACTGAACCGCCCTGACTTATGTACTAGGAATTACTCACCCAAAAGAATGTTTTTAAAAAGCATTGCCACTTACTCCCTTACATGTGAGTAGGTCCAAATAAATGATGAAGGAAACTATGCTTAGCACAAGACGACGACCGTGAGGAATCCAGTGAAGCTTGAACTCACAACACGGATATTGATCTGCGAGAAATAGTCCTATGTCAAAGCCCAAGATCTAACTCTTTTGCGGTGTTATTCTCTTATCATATCTGTTACCGTCCAGCATTGTTTTCCAAAGTCATGATAGCCTCCTCACAGCAGTATCTTCGAATCTAAGAACTGAAGAAAGATATAACGTCACCTGAGGCTGTTGCTAACCCGGCTGGTCATTATGTGCAAACGGTTAAAAGCAATTTCAATTCCTGGCGGGAACATTCGGACGATTGGAACGTATCCATCGCTCTTCCTTCAGAACATCACTGACCCCCAGACCGATGCTCATTGACGGTATTTGTCCTGGGAGTCTCAGTTTCCAAAGTGGGCACTTTACGTCAGAGTTGAAGTTTATCACTTTCGACAGGTGAGCAGTCTCTTCAGTCGCTTCTTTTTGATTGACATTTCTCTCTCTTAGCCTCGACCCCCGATGAGATGTTTCGTAATAGATTGGTCAATGCACAACTAGCATTTGACTTTGTCTACACCCTTCGCTCGCAATAATGAGAACTCTTAGAAGTAAAATAGTTATATAACTGAATTTTGTCATAACTGATGACATATATGGATATACCCATTGCAATTTATATACGTTGTGAATAGAGATTTGCATTTAGTGGGCTTGGAGAATAGCGTTCTGTTGAAAACAAACGGACTTTTAAAAAAAAGTTGAATTGCTTTTTTTGTATAGTTCTTTAAATTCAGCATTTTATTTCGTCATAAGAACAAAAGATATTAATTTACAACGTCATTTGCACGAATGGAATTCCATTTTACTACGTCAATTGCATTCCTTAGAGCGTCAGAATACAAGTTCAAACTGCTAAATTAGGCAGATGTATTATCGTTTCTGCCCTTGATATGAGGCAGATGTATTATCGTTTCTGCCCTTGATATGAGTGAGTTGAGCTTTATACGAATCAACGTCTTCAATTTTGAAATAACTTTAGTAAATCTTATAAAATTCATGTTATCTTTGTTACGAATAACCTTTTGATCTCAACGGCTCACAAAAATGCTGGCGCACTTGGTTGGTGTGTTCATTTCTTAATCGATATCGGTAGTTCGAATACAATCAGGAATTAGTTCTTCTTGAACAGTAGTAGTTAGGGTTGGGGACATTGTGTTTTATTAGTAGTATTAAAGAAAACAGGACCAGTAAGGAAGATCTGTTTCGGCACAAAGGATTAATATAATTGTAAAAGAAAATACTGATCAACAATATTTTAACATGAAATAATCGAAAAAATATCAATGCAGTGGCAAATTAAACAATCTTATTTCACAAAGTTCAGTTACATGTTGATTCATGCCACTATATTATATCTATATATAGCTATTTTGAGTCTCTGTATGAATATTTTCTTATCTGTGTCAAGATATTTTTGTTCAGTATTTTAAAAGTTTTACAATTATATCAATACACTGTGCAGGTACGCATATTTTTCACTGGTTATCATCTGAGAGGATTTTCGGGAATTGGATGCTTTGCTTCCGTCTTATTCGTGAATCGAGCTTATCAAATTCCAGTGATTAGCCGTTTTATTAGAATATATTTATCAGAGTAGTAAAAATGCCCTAAAACATGATTATGCAATTTTCAATTTCCAAAATCCTTTCGTTCTGATCATGGCGTTCTCAGACTATAGACTAAGCTTATTATAGATATCAATATTTGATTATATTGTAGAATGGAAAGATAGGGAAAGAAAGAATAGATTATAAATAAAGAAACAGAGAAAAAATGAGGATTAGATGAATATTTGAACGAAAGTAAAAAGAACGAAAAGAGAAGAAATGAAATATAGAAAATAGAAATAAAGATAGAAAAGGGATCAGAAAAGAAAAACACCGAAAGAAAGAATTAATAACAAGAAGATAAATTGGGAAGATATTTGAGAGGAAAAAATAAAAAAAGAATTAATGAAGAAGAAAAATTGGAAAGAGACATTTTGAAAGAAAGAAAAAAAGAAAAGAAAGGGGGTGAGAAAGAAGATTAATAAACGAATGAATTAGTAAGAAGAGAAGTTCAGTAAGAAAGAATGTAAGGTAGAAATAGTAAAGCAGGAGAAAGAAAGATTGAAAAAAATAGATTAATTTGAAAAAAAAGATTAGACAGTAAGAATGAGAATCAGAGATTCTTGATAAAGTATGTTAGAATATTTGAACAAGATATTCGAAAGAAAAGAGAGGGAGATCACTTACAAAGGATAAAAGAGATAGAAAATAGGGAAAAAAGAGATTAGAAAGAAAGAATTATAGAAAGATTGAGTAGAAGAAATAGATTTGTAGAGAAGATTATTAAAAAAAAGAATCACTAAAACAAATCGCGAATAAGGAAGACATAAGAGACATTAATAAGGAGAAAAAAGAAAGAAAATTAGTCTCAGAAAGAAAAGAGACTGCAAATATTAGAAACAAAGGGAAAAAGCATAATCCCAGCCCCAGAAAAAAATTAGCATACGTACGAATCCATTTAGTATGAACGTAACTACGCAAGCCTAATTTGCATGAGAAAAGCATGCAGCGCGGATATTTGCATATGTGCATTCAATAACACACAAAATTTGCCGTTCCTTGTTTTTTCGTGTATAAAATTATCTCTGAAGCCTGGCTCTGTATGTTTATGGTATATCATTAGGTTCCTTTGTCACAAATTGCTCCTCAAGATTCTCAATACTCAACGCTCAGATGGAATGCTGCCACTGGCTATAATAAGTAACAAAATAGCAAAATTCGAGCTTTAATCAATAGTTCTTTTCCCAAGCACCCCTTATATTTAGCTTAGCGCTGTTATTGCCTCTTTTTCGTTTTGAAACCAGGGCACAAATGTATTTAATGTGTGCTTAGAATAATTCGAATTTTATTGATAGCTTACAGAGTTTTTATTCAAAAAGATTGATTTATCATATCAAAAGTGCGCAAACACTTTTGTCACTGGTATAAAATTAGTGCAAAATGATATTTTTGCGGAAACTGACTACTAAAAATTAAAGAAA
Organism: Thysanoteuthis rhombus; assembly: GCA_963457665.1. Taxonomy (NCBI): domain Eukaryota; kingdom Metazoa; phylum Mollusca; class Cephalopoda; order Oegopsida; family Thysanoteuthidae; genus Thysanoteuthis; species Thysanoteuthis major. Next base: position 31,105,021 of record OY735205.1, read on the forward strand.
ATATTTGGAGAGAACATTTATAGTCTCATCTTTCCTCCACAACGGCAACACAATCTAATTTGTCCTGATGCATTTGTTCTTAAAATTGAGGATAAAAAAATTCCATTTCATTTCTCTGGTGCGTCTGCATTACCACATCCATAGTTGGTCGTATGTAATGGTTTCTACTTCCTTTTGGAGCTTTGGTCTCCTTATTTTTCTTACCTGATGTTCCCCAGGATTATGTGTCTGTTTTCCTTTTTTGCTTTGCTGGATGGTTTTGTCAAACGTCAATTCAACTTTACAATAATAATCCTAAGAAATAAGGGGAGTAAACTCTCCACTGGTTGTGTACCCAGTCACGTTGAACCATCCCGATGTATAAAAATTAGCATTTGCTTATTTTTGATTGAAATTACGACCAAGTGATCACTAAGCAGCACTCTTACCGACTCAGCCGAACTGACTTGTCTTGCATATCTTCAAATCTAAAGTCACTGTAATCATTCCCTGCTGGAATAGAAGTTGGATTGGATTTTTTCCCTGCAGCAGCCAGGTTTGTTTTAATCATATTTTCATGGCTCTGATCGTATTCTTCTCTTTCCATTTTGGCTATTTCGACGCAGTCGTTCTACTAATAATTACTCTTCCTCCTTTTTTTTTTTATTACATAGAATCGGTCGATGTTGTCCTTATTAGGCTTTTCATATGGTCATTCACTCCCTGGTCCGCCGTTCAATCGAATTGAGTTCCTCTTTTATCCAGCCTATGAAGGACCCTGTGCAATTTTCCCATCAATTTTCTTCATCACCAGCACGGGACCAAAAGGTCTGCGAGCAACCGAAAGGATAGAGTGTGCAGGGAATATTTTCAACCTTGATTTTTTTTTGCCAAGAGCATATGAAACGAAAAAGTGCGTAGTAGAAGAAATGGTTTATTTAGTGAATAGATTCTTTTTTTTTTCATTCACCCATTATTGTTTACTCCTATTTTTTCTACATATTATATATTATATATTATATCCTTTGTTACATATTATACATTATATCTATGTATTAGGTCACGATAAATTATCTGGATCTTTCATAATTTGAGCTCAGTATTAAAATTCATTGCGTGATATTATTTTCCGTTTGTGCGCGGTTGGGCAGTCACGCAGGTTGGAAGGAACTCTGGTCAGTTGTTACTGACACTGATCACTTATTCATCCCTTCAAGTAAATTTCTACTATTTAGTTCTATTAGTAATTTATGAATAACACGTGATGGCACGTGTGTGACATCGTCCATCATCATCATCATCATCATCATCATCATCATTATTCTTTTAACGTCCGTCGTTGGACATAGACTTTCTCCAGGATTCGCCACACTTCACTATCGTGAGCGTCACAGAGCTACTACTTTCTGAATTTGTCTAGCTCGTCTCTCCATCTGATACTCTGGCAGCCTCGGGTGCGCATGTGATCTCTGGGGATCCATGTTGTGAGTTGCAATGTCCATCAGTTGTCTGCCATTTGTACAACATGGCCAGCCCATTGCCATTAGAAATCTCTAATGGATTCTATGATGTCACCGACTCCTGTCTTCTCTCTGATGTATTGTGTTGTCTTGTGGTCTCTCCACGTGAGATTGAACATAATTTTTTCATGTGCACTTTGCATGGTCCTCAATTCTCAGGTCTGTCTCTTTGTTAGGTTCCATGTTTCAGCTCAATAAGTGTTTTTATTTCTAATGTGGTCGTTACACATGATCTTTGTCTTGCTGAAGTTCATGTGTAGGCCAACTTCGAATCTAAATATTGATGTTTATATCTTTCGCAGCTTCCATTAAACTTGAATAGTGCCCGTCCTGAAGGTGCAAGTAATGAAGGGACCGGACTTTATGGCGTGTGAAGCAGCCTGCAATAATTACAATGTAAAATACATTTCCGTCTGTCGTACGAAACTAATAACTCGAAGTATTCCTGGTTGAGTGTAGCGAATTTAGATATTTTATGGTTAAATTTCTCGATAACCGCGGATCTAAAAAAAAACTTAAAATCCACTGCCTTGTGTGCTGAATAATACATCTGGCGAACGTCAACCTCGTACGCTGGCCAGTCGTCGAGACAGTGATATCTTCAATTGAAGTTAGATGCTTGACTGGCCTGCAGGAAAAACCACTTCTCATGATTTTAAAATTGGAATTCTATCTACAAAGTAATCGAGTGTCACTGTCGCAGTACGGAGTACAGATCCAACGCGCTTTCATCTATCAATGCAGTGCTTTACACAACCAGGAAAAAAGAAACAAAGATGAAATTTTCTGCGTACAATCCATTCTTTGTGGTTGTGTCACTGCGTGCACCAAATTCTCACCGAACTTCTCCTTGTTTCCAAGACTCCAAAGTAGGTCGGCCGATGTCAAGCAGCATTCTACGATCGATCAATACTTACTATTCAATAACAGTTTCTGATATTGTTTATTTAGAAAATGTCAACCCGAACTGTCTCCATAACAGTCAACGTAGATTTCGTCTGTTTTCAAGTCGGTCTGGCTGACTGGTTGGCTAGGTATGTATGTACCACGCATACAGGCCACACCAATTGAGCTGGAGTGGTGAAAATGCAAACATTTACAGCTTATTGGCCCGGTTTTTTTTTTGTTTTTTTTTTGTTTTAAATATATTCCCCTGAATAGGGGGGTCAGTTTTCAACGTAAGTTTATGATGAAGTGGTCACTTAATTTATGTCCAGCAGTATTCACACATGTTTTTCTTTTGGAAAAATTAGATTTTTTTTTTTAGTTATCACTGCCCTCCAAAAAGCGAGAAGGTTGCTTGTTGATCGTTCACCACTTTTTTTTCAATGCTTTAATTGATCACCCAGAACATACATGCTGCCAGAACAAATTGATAGCATGACGGTCTCTGTTGAGTGACAAAGTAAACCTGTTGTTTTTTTTTCTCTTTCTTTTGATTCTGTCATTTTGAAAAAAAATATTTTGCCGAGCTTTTTGATTCAATAGATTCTCTCTCACGCACCCTCCCTCTCCTTTCCTCTCTATTCCCTTCTTCTCCCCCTCTTTCTCCTCTCTCCACCTCCCTAACTCAAGTTTTCTTATCTTCCAGAGTCTTCAGTAGAGTGATATTTTTCATTTATTCCCTACCTTATAAACCAAATAGGAAAAAATCAAAAAGTCTCAGATTAAAAAGTAATTCTCAAACCTGAATGTGCATCTATCTATCTATCTATCTATCTATCTATCTACCTGCAGCCTCCAGTAGCTAAATTTATAGTGAAGTACATACGTAAAATCTATAATAATCCTGTTGTAAAAACCTTTATCTATCAGTAGCATCGCAGGCGGCACAGTGAACAGATCCAAATACGATCGATCCAATGCAAAGTTGAATAAATGTTTCATTCCCAAGAGGCGGCTAAATAATCTTAGATAGATATAATAATTTTCTTATTTAATTATATAATACACAACGTGTATGTCTATGTGACATTTGTCAAAGGGGATAACAATTAAATGCTAATTTTCTATACATTTTTTAGAAAATGCATATAAAATCCTGATTCATTCTAGTCCAAGATAAGCTTGAAAATGCAGACCTACATAATGTTTATAATATTTTCCACGTACAAAGCAATTGCAAAATTATACTGTCGTCATTTTTAACGACACAAGATAAACTCTATAAATATGATTACTGTTTTCTTAGTAACATTTACTCAATTTTTCCACTAGATGGAGCATGTTTAACAGCTATCGATTTCTTTAAAGTTTATTCCAGTTTGATTGAGTCGCTTTACCTTGCAACTACTCTGATCAAATACTGTTTGTTTTATTAGCAAGGAGAATGTGTGTTTGGCCAGTTTAACCAGATTAAGTATTTTCTGTGTGAATAACGAACTTAAATCGTTTAATAAATTAATTTAATGTTTTATCATACATATGATAGCCCTAAACGCTTTTAGTAATTCTTGATCGATCATAATTTTTTTTTGATTTTCAATTGATTTCTTTAGTAAAATCGTTTACAGTACATTATTCAAGTAAATTATTTTTTAATTATACTATGTTTTCCCAGTAGAAAATCATGAGTAATGCATTTTTCATCCTGTCTTTAGCAGATGAGCTTTTTCAGTATTTATTATTATTCATTTATACAACATTTCAAGTAAGAGATGGCTACTCTAACAAAAAAATAATACGTACAGCTTGGCAGTTGCCTTGGTTGTCTCGTTTCGCTGAGTTACTGAAGAAGAGCATCAAGCCCAGAGAGAGTGTCGTAGCTGATCTCCACTTGTACAATCAGCGCAGATAGAACGAATGAAGAAGAGGATTGGTCATGTTCCTCTGGTACCTGCAATCGAGTAACAAGCCAACATCAACAAAAACAAGAATAATAACTCTAATATGTTTACAATACATGCTTCAATTTTTGACCCTTGACAATCGTTTCCACCTGATTTTCAACGCATTTCTGTAGTAAAATCATTCAAAATGATAATTCTAGGATAGGTCAGAAATATGTACCAATATAGTTACAAGGTTTGTCACGAAAACAGAGTTGCCAATTTTGATATGACTTTTTAATTTTTCGAATTTAGAGGTCACTCTCTGATTTGAAGAAAATTTATCTCAGTTGACAAAACTGGACTTTGAAAAATGAAAATATTGTTTTCAATCTACATATTGTCGGCACTGGACTCATAAATTCGGTGGAAAAAAAAGAAAAAAAAATCCTTTTAGATTGGCAAACCTGCCTGGAATACTTTTCTACTTTCTTTCAGACTTCTCTTTTTCTTTTTATATATTTCATTCTCCTACTTTATTTTATAGTACTTGCCTTTTTTCCCTCCATATTTTTCGATTTTTTTAATATCTGATATACGTTTTCTTGAGGAATTGTTAGTGTGTTCCCTCATTTTTCTTATTTTATGATTCTGACCAATTATTTCAATCCATGGTATAGATGCAGATTTCCTTGTTATTCAATTTTTGCTTCACAATGTTTTGTCTTTTTTCTCGACAAAAGCTTCGTTGTTTTTCGCTAAGCTTAGCTTGGTTTTGGCCCATAGCCACAAGTATTGGATGAGGATTGAAGTCTCTACTCAGTAGCAATGATCTGTGGACCAGCCTACAAACCGTTATACGAAGACGAGAAACTCAAATCATTAACTAAACATGACTTAGTTTTGGCACAAGATCGTAGAATTTTGGAATCCAGTGAGAATCAGAGTCACCTCTCCGTGGTAATGATCTGCAAGACTGATTTGTCAACTTTTACAACATGATGAGACACTCTTTGCAATTTTTTTGTTGTCTGATTAACAAAGCCTCTTCTGTACATTTTTGTATGGCGGTTTTTGCCTTTTTTTTCTCGCTCGTTTTGTTTCTTGGAGTCCAACTCTAGTCAAAGTTAAAGTTGGAATTATCCTACCTACCAAGAACCACAAAATTCCAATTCTCATTTAAGGGGAATAACTCTATCCGGTCACGTTCAACCAGAGCGATTGATGAAACCAATATTTCCCTTCTGCGATTTTAAATCACGACTAAGTAATTGCAAGGCAGGTCTCTTACCAACTGATTCAGTCAAGTCGCATATATCTACGAAATTATTTGTTATATATACAATGAAAGAAAAAACGTTTCAGTGATCATCTTCAGTTGGATTAGATGTAGGAGTGGAGTTTGGCCTAGCAGCAACCAGGCTTCTTAATCTTTTTTTTTTTTTTACGTTTCTGTATCTCCTAACTGACACAGCGTGTATCAATTCTTTTAACTTTTGTTTCCTTAATGCATTGTCTTTATAATTGATAACTCATGAACGAAGCCAAGACCTGTCATCAACTTTCATCTTCATTCAGGACCAAAAACTATTTCTTTTCTATCTCGGAAAGAAAGAAAAGATGGCATGGTGGGACTCGTGAAGGCGATTTGATGGAAAGCGTCTTTCCTTTTCATTAGCGGAAAAAATCCCCGAAAGAACGAGATGTGTTGCAATGATTATATTCTCCGAATCAAGCTTTTTTCATCTTCATTCAATGTGCTTTGTCAAGAGCCGCCCTTTCTCCCCCTTTCTTTTTGTGACGCTTGCAAATCTTTTTAGCATCTTTAGCTTTTAACATTACGTTCTCTCATTGTCCACAGCAGCGTTCCCTCTAGACCTAACATTGCAAATCTTATGACAAAGAAACATTATCATCCACCGCACAGCTATAGAAAAACAATTATTGTACACAAATCTTTCCCATGTATTAGAACTGAAATAAATGTAATCTGTTTAGAATAATTATAGCTTTTAGAGGAGAAAATGTTTATTATTATATCTCTTTGGTAAAAGTTTTAAAAAAGATTAAATAGATGATTAAAATAAGGGCCCTTTATGATATTTCCTTTAAAGAAGGGGCACTTGAGTTTTCATCGTTTGGAAACGATGGTGGTATACTAATTGCTTATGTAGTGAGTTCGATTGCAAAGGCGTACCACGCTCTTCTGAGTACAATGATTTTGTGCACTGTCTGTCCAGGATAATATAAACAGAAATGGACTACACAGAGAAATAGCAACTCAGTCTCTTTTATTGTACTCCCTTCGGGACCCCACAACTAATTCCAGCGTCCATTTCATTTTTCCAAACGATCAAAGTCTTCTTTTGAGATCGCCATCATTGTATTGTCTTCACTACCGTCCACTTGAATCTCTTCGGGAAAAGTCAGGAGTCATAGACTGGCAAAGCTGAACTGTAGCAGGCTAAAAGACCTGCCATTCTAAATGTGATTATTGACTGACCGAGTAACCTCACTGAAGATTGCATTTTCACACATGTGCAGTAAGGTCCTCTCTCATTGGTTACCAAGTTACATCAAGGCCAAGCAACCAATATTCAAAATTGCTTTATACTTCCCGGACATACTCTGTATTGCAAAATTCGGCGTCAAGCAGCGTAACGAAGGTGTTGTATTCAAATCTCTTTCTTTGAGATAACTGGACAGAAACCGGAAGATAGAGATATAAAAGGCATGAATAGGGGGGAAACTGGTTTCCTTTCATTAATTGATTTTAAAATGAATCATTTTTTCAAAAAGTTTAATGACTTAGTGCACAAAAGATACAAATTTTAGGAAGTTACATCTAAAGGATTTTTTTTTACCATTTATGAATATTTTTTATTGCTTAAATCAATAAAGTGTTCCAACTTTTTAATTGGTTTCATGAGTTGCAAACTAAGCTTTAACTGTTGATACACAACAGCTTAGATATGTTAACACTTTCCATGGAGTGAGTCTTCATAATTTAAACATTTTCTATAGAGTATTTACAATAGATTTTTTTCTCTATTTCATTGAATACTTCTCAATGACCCAAATCTTTCTAGAAAGCATTTTAAGGTTTTCACTTCTTTCAGTACGCTACATAATGAATATGTTAACTTTTTAAGATTTGAAAGTTTTTATTTGATAAATTGTCATTTTTTTGATATCTTTTATCTATTTATGAAGATTAATGTTTTAACAGGCTATGTATTTTGACCGGCTTTTTTGATAGTCTGCCTACTAAATATGTAAACATTTTAATATTCTTCGTATAAAAAAAATCTCATAATATTGAAATGAGAATTTTAACTTAATTCAATGTCCTACGTATTAAGATTTGCATTTTGTTATAGGCTACGAACTAAAAATGTTAGCGATTTTATTGGGCAGCATATTGAAAATGTTAATTCCTTTAATGGGCTACATCGTAAGATTTTACCTTTTAATAGGGCGCGTAAAATGATTTTTTATTTGCAAAACCATATATACTCTGTGCTGATTCGTTGTATCAGATAACATGTTCATAGCAATCTTAAATCATAGAATTTAGGAAGTGAAATAAATAAGAGCGTTCTCCATATGTTTGCAGTCAATTCACGCTGGAAGCATCAGTTTCATCTAGATCAGGACTTGGCAAATGTTTTTGGAGGTGAGTCAGATTAGCAATTTTCTAACGTCTTGTAGGCTAAGACGAATAAAGATGATCATACAGGGATAAGTAAACAATTTACTTTTTTCATTACTTTAGTGTATGTTTTTCATTACAGAAATATATACCAGCGTGAAATTCCATGTATTATCAATAAATGGGGACTCTGAAATCTTTTTTTCTTTTTTTTTTTTTTTTGAAGGTAGAACACAAAATACTTTTATCATAAGAACTTTCGGGATGGGTAATGTTGAATCATTTTCACTAGAAAACATTGATCCATAGCTATGAAACATTGAATTGGGACTTATAAGGAAAAACAAGCAATTTTTGTAAGCGACAACACATACCCAATGAATTCAGTGGGCCTGATGGAAAGAGGCCACAGACAGGAATTGACCCACGGACCCAGGTTTACCGACTAAGGCTGAAGATCAATGGAAAGCCAACTCAGTACTTTGATAAGTGACCATCCAGTTCCAACGGATGTTTCAGGCCAGGTGAGGCCTCTTTGCTAACCTAAGCATATCTTTGTATATAACAACTGCATTTTTATACATCGGCATTTGCAAAGAAGCGGCCCTGTTTTTGAGGAAACAATTCCGTATTATTCTGTATAAGAGAAAACATCCGAAGATATTGATAATGAATCAAAAATAACACATTTACAGTCCGGTAGAAAGGAAGACAAATCGTCTCTTCTAGAAGGAGATTGAAAAAACACCCAAAACACAAACCATGATGGAAGATTTGTATGGTGCAAGGAAACTGCACATGTGAGCTTTTCAGAAATAAACCCCTTGACTGCGAATGATAGAAATTTCAGTCATCACAGTTCTGAGTTCTTCTGTGTTTTTATTGAGAGCAATTCTTATCTCTGTTCAAGTTAGTGCTTTTATCTTGCATTGGGCAACTTGTAACGGGTTATCATTGAACCAAGAAGGACTATTACTTTGCAATGGCTAATTGTCACTCTTCACCTGTTGCAGTTAATGAGCAAATGCATTAGAAATTTGTGTGGACTTTTTTTAACGTTATATGGGAACCAGTATTCATGAAATACAATCTTAGCACTCGAAGTCTCTTTATTTAGCTACAGCACAGTGATATCGTTAACATTTCCCATAGCTGGGTCAACAAAAAGTTATCTTTTTATGAGAATAGCTGAACATTTCATATTTCGTGTGTTTACAGTTGGATAATCTTAATATTCAGTCCTGTGATTCTATTAGTTTGTGGAGTACCTATTGGGGGGATGAAAGGAAGCAGGGACAAATCTATTATTAAACATTGATCCATTCGAACTCCTGTTCCCATTTGGTTGTTATAGACACAACCTTTCAGATGCTGTACCCTCCTGCCTTTTTAAAGTCCCAACAGCATTATGTAACGTTCTCTGAATTTTGAATACCGTATGGGAGCCTTTAGTCAGGAAAGAACAGACATTATACTTAAGGCACTAAAATTACTGTGAAATTAACCATTGGTACTTTGATGCAGTTTAGGCAGTGGCTGCAGGTTCAATCCTTGGGTCAGGCAGTGCAATCCAGTGGACTGAGCAGAAGCAGTATCATAAACACGAATTTAAAAATTAATGAAATAACTGAACTAACCTACGTGATGTGAAATATACGCTATCGTGGACAGCGGATAAGATCGGTTTACCACGGTGGATTGAGTGACTGCTACCAAAGACGACAGGCAGCTGAAGAAAGCAGAAAGGTCGTCAGGCCGAAATGTTGTGATTATAGTAACTAAGTTGAGATCAAAGGTTTGAACAAATCAATGTATAATAATGATAATTACTCATCTCAGAAATTCTAACAGAAGAAAAATCTACCGAGAAACTTTCCAATATTTTTCGGATTCATCATTTGTTTTGCTTATGTAGTTACCACAACTTTTTAGTCAATCCACTCTACAACCTCCTTCGGGTGTACAATCTGTAATGAAAGGGATGTTCGTCTGTGTAGGAATTAAAATCGCCATGAGTGGCTGTGAATGGTATCATCTGTTTATTTCATGTTACTGGAATTAACCTAACCGGTTGGTTTCAACCATTTTCTGTTCGCCATCTTGTTCTATGCAAAATAGACTATTCTCTTTCACCACGAATTATACACCCCAGGAAGGTTGTAGAATTAATCGGCCGAAACGTTGTGGAAACAATAACATCAGCATCACAATGAATTCATTTGTACTAACTAATCTTGGATTCGTGGTGAATCTTCTCAAAATCCTCGTAGATCTTCGGCAAATTCTATTGACCTTTGGTTGTAGTTCATACACGACAAAAGCCGAAAAATGTATCGGTTGAAATATTGGTTTAGAATCTAGAAAGATGGAGGCAAAAGTCTGAAAATTGTGCGGAAAAATGAAAACACTATTATCTCGAGAATCTGGAAAAAGCAGCATTTGTCCCATTCTACGACTAAGTCACTTATTTACCTGATAGATATTTGCACTGCTCATTACCAGCAGATGGGCACATACACAAATCACTGTTTTCGCTCTAGGCTCCATCAACAAATCGCATCGTATCTGTTCTTATTTCATTTACGTTCATTTATTTATTTAGTTTTTGGTGTGTGTAGTTGCATTTCGTCTCCATTGATTTCGTTCCGCTTGTTTTTCCTTTCATCTTTTACTTTGTAAGCTGTTGTATTTCTGCAGCTGTGGTTTCGCCTTTTATCTTATCCTATCTATTATATACAACTTCTGAAGCTTCACTTACGTACACACACACACACACACATATATATATATATATACATACATTTACATGCATGTTTATGTACGTGTGAAAAGCATCAAAAGCTATATATATATATATATATATATATATTTGTATGTATGAATCTGTACATATATGTGTGCGTATATAAACGACCATGAACTCATCTACATGAGTATAGATGCATACGTATTTATATATGTATACTTATGTGCATGTTTTGCAAACAGCCTCAGAAATATATGCATACATACATATATACATACACACACATAGATATATATATAGATAGATATAGATATATATATATATATATACATATATATATATATATATATATATATATATATATGTGTGTGTGTGTGTGTGTGTGTGTGTGTGTGTATTGTTTTTCTAATTCTTCTAATGTTTCGTTCTTGTTCTTTAACTTAGTTTTCTCTAACATCTAAAGCAGAGTTCAATCTCCTATCGATTTAGATCAGCTCTGGATCTTTTCAGTTTTTCTTTCGCTGCGTTCGGTTTGGTTTTACTCATTACTTCCGGCTGTTTTTAACACCATTTGCCAGAATCACTTTCGTAATACTTTACTTATATTTCTGTTTACTTCACTCAGAGCCATCAAGTTGCGTCTGTCACCGCAACACGACCATCAATTTCTACCTACCCCTTTCTTACCATTTACATAGAGACTTGATTGGAAATCTCTTTCTCTCTCTCTCTCTCTCTCTCTCTCTCTCTCTCTCTCTCTTTCTCTCAATATATATATATATATATATATATATATATATATATATATATATATATATATATATATAATCAATCTCTTCATGTCTATCTATGTATCTATCTATCCTTGGATGATGCTTTCTCTAAATGTATGAGCATCAAACCCTATCCGTCCCTACACTTATTTTTCTGGAATATCTGGAAGAATTTGAGTCTGTACTATCAAATTCATTCATTAATAAAAGAAATAAGAGGACTGATAAAATTCTGAGGAAGAAGACGAAGATAGAGAGGAGAAAAGAGAGAGAAGGAGTAGAAAAATCAACTGAGGGGTAATGAAGAAGGAAGAAACACTAAAAGGAAGGAGCATTGAAGGAACAAGAAACAAGAGAGAGTAATTAAAGAGAGAGAGAGAGGGAGAAAACAGGAAGCAACGAAAAGAAAGAATGGACAAAGAATGAGGAATGAGAAAAAGAGAAGCAATAGAAACGAATAAGGAAGAAAAGGCAATTTCAAGAAAGAAATAAGCAGCGAAGAAAGAAGAGGCGACATAGACAAGAAGTAATGAAGAAAGGAGGAAAAATTTTAAAAGGAGAGAAATAGACAAACGCAATGAAAGAAGATGGAATAATAGAAAAGAAGAAACAATGCAAACGCAAAACAAATGATAGATAAAGCTACGAAAAAAGCGAAGAAGAAAGAAGCAACGAAGAATAGGAACAATGAGAAAAGGAGAAAAAAGAAGCAAGGTAATAAGAAAGAAATTAGAAGAAAAGAAACAATAGATAACAAGAGGAAGCAATTAATTTTTTTAAAAATGTAGGAAAATGACAAGCAAGGAATGAAATAATGTGAAAGAAGAAGCTTTGAAAGAAGAAATAGGAACGAAAAGAAGAAAGTAATGAAAAATAAGAAAATGAAAGCTATGAAGAAAGAGAGCAGGACGATGGAAACTGTGGAAAGTTAAAAGATAAAATAGAGAGAGAGGGGGGATATGTGTGGGAGAGAAAGAGAGAGAGAGGGGGAGAGAAAGAAGGCAAAGATTAGTAAGCAAGATCGAGAGAAAGAACAATTACTGGAGCCAGAAATGTGTTTCGGGGTATTGGAATGAACAGTAGGGCAATGGAGCAAAATGAGGAAAGTGAGAGGGGAGAAAGTGAAAGAGAGAACGGGGGAGGAAGAGAGAAAGAGAGTTTGAGAAAGTGAGCGGGGAGAAACAATGAGTGAGAGAGAGAAAAATGTCTGGAAGATGTGTAGGGAAGGAGGAGATCCAGCCAATCACAAGAAAGCACCACTGGCAGAATTGCTCCTCGGAGTTCTATTACATTAAGTGCCATGCAACGATTTTTATCCAAGGTTTAATTCCAAGAAACGTATTTATATGTGTAATCAGCGTATAAACGCTTGTATGTGTGTATGTGCAAGTTCGTGCTCGTGGTCTTTATCCACTAAGTTCTGCGTTTCCGCTTCTTCCGTGTAATTCTTATGAAAAATCTCGAAAGGGGGAACAGTGCCGATGGCCAAGCGGTTAGAAAGATGAAATCAACGATCCGAGTTCAAATTCCGATTGAGATTTGCGAAGGCATGCATCCATCTCTTCTCACCTAGGTATGGGTAAATAGCATGAAGCGAGTGACGCAACTCTGGGTGCATATCGCCCCCTGAGTCTAAGATCAAGATATAGCCAAGACAGAGGAACGAGCAATATGTGAAGCCCAGGTAGGGACGGCCTTTGCTATAGCCAGCGTAAGGACTCTACTTACTTTTTTCTGCTTTACACAGAAGGTACAGAAAGGTATTAAGATATTTTACTGCAGCCATCCAAAATTGGATGAGGTATATATTCTTTCATGTTTTTCCGTCAACAAAATATCTTCAAAAGTTCCCAATGAATTTCATTTAGTGGAAAGGTGGGCCATCAGCTAAGTTGCATTTTGGGGATACTTTTTGAGTGGAAAATAGTTTCTCATTTTTTTTACAAATGTATACGCATTCACCCATGATTGTTTGTCTGTCCATACAATATCTGCAACAGTTATCCATGAACTTCAATGACATTTGGGGAAGTGCAGGGTATGGACTATAGAAGAATTAATTGGCTTTAGGGATGAATCAAGGATTTTTTTTCCGATGAACAGATATTATCCATATCTTTTTCTCTTTTTTTTCATTTGTCATTTTTGTCAACCTACACTGTCAAGCTCCACCCGACCTGCGTCGCAGTGCTCCCTGCTTAGGATTAAAGTGTCAACCCTCACCTTGAATCAGGGTTTAGTAAATGTGAGTTTTTTACAAATGCACACATAAACACAGACATACATACAATATATATACACATATCTTAATAAGAAATGGGTAAATTATCCGATAAGATAATTTTAGATTGCGTTATATTATATTTAAACGCTCATTTGAAATGATCTCCCGTGCATGTACCATTTGGCCAAGACAAATAACATATAATAAACAATTGAAAAAGATGGGACTGCTGCTGGCGTTTAAATATAACGGAATTCATAATCATATATATATATATATATATGTGTGTGTGTGTGTATGTGTGTGCGCATATGAGTGTGTGTGTGTGTGTGTGTATGTATGTGTGTGTGTGTGTATGTGTGTGTGTGTTTATAAGACACTTAACGTGATTACCGTGAGTAAATACTTAAGGTAAACAGTCAGTCTCCTCTCATCAAATCAGAGAGCCAACAAACTATAAATTTACAATAATTTGATATTAAATGCCAGTTTGTATTTCGCAGTGGAACTTTCACAATTTGTAAACAGAAAATCAAAAACAACTTTAGTTCAGGGTTAAATTCTTGAGAAGCAAGTCAAGATGGACGTCATATCAGATTCTATCATCTTATTGCAGAAACAAACGTTGTAACAGATCTCCCACTTACTTCGAACACAAGACGTTTGATTGTGGTGAATATATATATATATATATATATATATATATATATATATATATATATATATATATATATATATATGTGTGTGTGTGTGTGTGTGTGTACATGCATTACATTTTAGAGTAACCTACGTGAGTAAGCCTAGTTTCAAAAAATAAGTATGTAGTATGAAATGATATCAATATGCGATACACATAAAACCTTACATAAAATAACAAACTGCATGGAGAAAAAACTATGTAATGAAGGGAAATGCTGGGGTGCCATGTAAATATAACTGTTTTGCTTTTTAGATACCCGAAAAGGTTACATGGCACACAAGTGATGATCCCAACAAAAGACAATACTGTACAAAGTATAGGGGGAACAGGAAAATTACTTCTGAACATTATATAAATTGCATTGACAGATATTGGGATGTGTGTGTGTGTGTGTGTGTGTACGTGTATATTGTGTGTAATAATTCCCCAAGATGTGTAACTGCTTTTTAATGATCTCATTATCAAGGTTAGTTGTTGGAAAGCGTTTTCTATACACCAACTCTCTTGTCCGTCAATCATCGTGACATGCCATTTTTTCGAGACATTTGACTATAAAACAAAGTTCAAAGAAACGATTCATACCTTTCACAAGGACATAAGTGGTAAGCAAGCATAAGAATTCTACGGTACATGATTCCATGGCGAGCCAACACAGCTACCGTTGCAGACAAAAGGGAGTGCCACTTACACTATCCCTCTTAATACAACGGGCAGGTGCTATTTAGTTGACGAATCCCTGGACACAAGCTTCAGTCATTTATTATCGGTTTATTGGTACACAAATTAACTCACGCACAGCCACGGATGGGTCTGTAGCTGAGATAATTTTACACAGTGTTTGAACTCAAGTAAAACAGGATTCTTAGGTGAGCAGACAAACCCTTCCTGTTTTGAAAATTAGATAGGTGTGTATTTTTAGACAGCAGTCCATCATCGATACATGTTTGATTAATGATAATAGCCGGAGAATTTCCCTTTTGAACGAACAAGAGAACTATGTCTGGATCCATTGAATGTAAATATTGTCGAAATGTTTGTGATTTCAATCTTATTTCCGGTGGACAATACATAAAATCACGAAAAAATGTGGATGCTACCTATTTTACAAATTTGTTTTTTACTTTTAATTTCGGTACTTGATGTTTGTCTTTTACGATGGAATCACGCACAAGGAGACATACAAGTGGAATTTATTATAGGGCGAAATGTATTCATTTGTTATGTTTAAATATTTTCTCCTAAACTGTATTTTAGGCCATACGGACGAAGTTGTAGTAAAATATTCACTCTGCTCATTTAAGACCTATCATAAACTCATAATTTGAAATTTATAATATCATATTATGATGTATATTTATAATTAGTTCTCGTGATGAGATTCATTATTTATCATTAACATTAGACACATTTTGGTTGGGTCACATTAATCCGAGTTCGGAGATGCAGCACAAAATAATGTGCTAATTGTAGTCTTTCAGCAGTTAAACTTTTGGTTGCGACTGAATAAGCCTAGGATGTGTATTAGTCCACAGTTGAAAAAAGAAATGATACAATTACAGGAATATGAAAGAAAAGTAAAAATGCTGATTCTATGAATATGGTAATTGAAGTTAAGATGGCAACTGAGATAAACAAGCAAGATAAACAAAGGGAGATAAACGAAAACTAATAAGGACGAGAAAGAAAATCGGACAAGATGAAAGGACGGGAAAAAGATAAGCAAAATGAAAGAGATCGTGTGAAAAATGAAGGAGATAATAATAATAATAATAATAATAATAATAATAATAATAATAATAATAATAATAATAATAATAATAATTGATGACGATGATGATGATAAAAAAAAACTGACCTCCACCACATCCAAGCGAGAAGACCGGACCTGGTAATTGTGGATAGAGGAAGGAGAACCTCCCCAAATAATAGACGTGGCTGTGCCTGTGGATCACAGAGTGAATGCGAAAGTGTGAAAAACTACGGAAATACTGGGACCTGGCGAAAAAACTGAAGAGGTTGGCAGCACAAAAGTTAGGGTAGTTGCAGTAATAGTAGGTGCACTCGGAACCGTACCAAAGATACCGAGGAGAAGATTCGAGGAACTGGGAATAAGTGGAAGGAACGAGACTATACAGACCACAGCACCACTGGCGACTACACAAATAATTAGGAAAGTACAAGAAATATAAGATCTACGACCCCCAGCTGGTAGCAATGGCCTGACAGCCAAGAAAAAAATGCATGGTTGAGGCGGTACAAATCATAGCGCTGTTATGATAAGTGAGGGCAATCAGAAAGGTGGGCTAAAGACCTGATGAGACTCACCGTGAAACATTGCTGTGGACAGTGATAGTGAGAAGAGAGGGCTGAAGAAAGACAACTGGTTGTGGGAATAATGATAATAATAATAATAATAATAATAATAATAATAATAATAATAATAATAATAATAATAACCACAACAACAACAACAGTGAAAAGCTAGGGAAAGACTAAGACCTGGCAAAGGAACTGGAGAAAGCGTAGAACATGAAAGTCGGGGTGGTTCCAGCAATGGTAAGTGCACTCGAAACCGTACAAGACACTGAAAGCAAGATTGGAAGAGCTTGGGAATAGACCACGGCACAGCTGGGGACTGTCCAAATACCGAGGAGAATGCAAGAAACATGAGATCTACGGCCCCAGCTGTTAGCAACGACCTAACAGGGAGAAGAGGAGGAAAGGAAAACAAAATCAAAAACAAAACACCACAAATGGTGTTGGAGGTACGAACCACAGCTCTGCTATGATAGGTGAGTGGATTATGAGAGGAGGGCTGAAGACTTGTGGAGACTTACGGTCACTCAGCCTTCAGCAATAACAACTGGGCAACTGGTGTGAAACTGTGAACCGCAGCTCTGCTGTGGACTGAGAGTGTGAAAAAGAGGGTTGGAGAACTGAGGAGACTTGCTGTCACTCAGTCTCCAGTATTGACCACCAGGCAAGTGGTGTGAAAATGCAGAATAATGATAATGATTAAATTAAAAAGACAAAAACAGGTTCAGTTAGTCACTCGATAGAAACCGTAACATGGCCAACGTCTTTTGACAGTATGCTTTGTTGGGGATGATCGATCAAATCGTCGGCGTCATGGAGCCAATACTTCCTGATTTTGTTTACTTCATCTCTCCATTCCAGCCCTCTGGCTCCACTGGCGCAGCCTGTGCACATGATATATACGTAGTCCACCAGCCAGCCAGCCAGTCAACCAGGCCAGCTTAAAAATGAGGGAGCCTATGTTGAGAGTTATGGTTGATGCTTTCTAAGAATAAAACAACACAAATGAAGCCGGAAAAGTAAAAGGATAAAAAGACAGGATTTGAATAAAAACAATAAGAAAAAACGTTAAGATGAAAGCAAATCCCAATTCCCCGAAACAACAACAAAAAGTTAGACTCTGTTCGGGATTTGCAACCTTGTATAAAAAATTCTGACATCATTCGGCAACAATAGACAACATTTGATTCCGTCAAGCAAATATTATTTTCTAAGAAAGATTTGATCCTAATTGATTTTCAAGTTAATCCCTGTTAAAATGTCCGAAACAGAAAGAAATAACAATTGCATCATAAATGAAAGGAAACACTTTGTATCGAAATAACTTTTTATCGAATCGACTTTTCATCGAATCGGCTTTTCATCGAGAGGACTTTTTTAAATGTACAATTTGAATAAGATAAAGATTAGAAAAAAAAAACTTTAATACTTTAAATATCAAATTTTTGTTGAAACTTTCAGTTTTTAAAAACAGCAACATTGGAATGCCCCAAAATGTTCAAAGATGGCACCTGAGAAAAAAGCCCAAAACCTCTTTAAAGGTAATTTTACCGTCAAAATTTTTGTCTCTTTAGTCTGAAAAAAGATTACAAAAAATCTGATATAAACCTTCTCAGATTAAAATCTATGAAACCAAAGTTCTTTTTTTCCAACGATCGACCGGCTAAAAAGTGAGAAAAAAAATGCTCATATTGATAAAATCAAGAAAAAATGGAAACAGTCTGAAAAAAAGTGAATATTGACTGTATATTAAATCAATTTTATGTTACAATTACTGAGAATTTGTTTCCATTATTTATTTTTCAGAAGAAAATTTGGGCTTTTTTTCTTTCGACTGAGAAAAGGCTTTAAATTATTTGATCATATGATTTTGATTACATTTTCAAGATAGGGTGTCAATTTCTTGATTAAAACTTTTGGGCAAACCTAAAACTGCCTGTTTTATAATTTATGTGCTATAGATAGCAGATGAATAATCATTTGATCATTTTTGTATCAAATATTTTTAAAAGCATGAAGAAAAAATTGATAAACCTTTTGATAAAGTTGATTTGATGTAAAGTCGTATGGACAAAAAGTCTTGTTCCAATGAAATGTCGTTCGATGAAACACTGTTTGATAAAAAGTAGTTCGACGTAATGTTGCTGTATTAGTTTGATGCCGGATTAACCACCATTCATGAATTGTTCTTGGCGATATAGATTTAGGCATGGATGTATTATACCGTATCATTTAGTATTGTAAATCGTAATGTTCCATTGCTGTAATTGGTCACAGCACATTTCGACAATTCATGATCTGTTACGAACAATATGGATGGACAAAAAGTATGTATATTTCTCTCACTTAGTATTGTAACCATTTTACTGTCACATCATGTTTTGAGTTGTCAGTTCATCATAAACTTTATTTTCCTCCATTTGAAATGTGCTTTCAATAGAGGAAACAAGGTTACTCCTCATGTATGAGTTTTAATTGAGACACAATGTAACTGAAATAGGAAGAGCCATTGATTTGCCATTTGGAGAAGAAACAGCTAACAATGATCTTTCTCTTAATCATGTATGATTGGATGAAAGAAATATGGAAACGTATTTATTTTTATTATCGGATGAAGTATTGTGAGACATTACATTTTTTTTTTAATTTGGCATTTTAAATTTTTTTTTCACCTTCATGTTAATCGAACCACTGTAGCCACCAGAGAAGGCCAAAGATTCCACCTATTTTTTGAATATAAGCATTGTATTTGCGTTTGTGTGTTTTTGTGTTCTAGTGGTCTTGGCTCTACCGTTTGGGATATAGACTTAATAATTGGTATCAGTGCTCAAATAGACCCCTGCTAAATATGGATCTTTTGTGAAAAAGTTTTTTTATTTGGGGGGGGGTATTTTGTTGACAGGTTTATTAATAATATCTAGATTCCCCAGAAGCAATGGCCCGAATTGATAGTTGTATAAAATAAGCAAACAAATCAGGACAAATCTAATAAAGAAAAATGGAAAAGTTTTGTTTTTTCAATGTTTCTGAAACTTTTTTGTTTGCCTGCCCCCAAAAACAGAATTTTTCTTATCTTGAGACTCGTTCACAGGGAATATAGTTTCAGTGCTTTTTCATTAAATAATAGTTACTGCATTTAACTCTAATTTCATTATTAGGTACAAATAATGACTGTGAACAGATTGGAATACATCAGGAGTTCTCATACAGTTATCGATGCTTTATAAGTCCTACTATTTTCATCTTTCGGTTTCATATTCTAAAATTGTGAAGAAAGTATATTTGCATTATTTCTTATCACTCTTGACGTATTTTTGAAAAAAGAATGAATTGAAAAAGAGACTTTTTTCCAAAGTATGTATCCTTGCGACTCTCATATGGGTTGCAACCTTGAGTTCAAGAAACAATTTGTTTTAGACGTACAAAAGCACTTGTATCCAAACTTAAACAGAGGTAGGAAGGAAGCAAAATGGAAAGAGGTGAAGTAACGAGGGAAGAACAGAGAACGATGGTTTATATATTTAAAAGAAATGATTCAAGAGGAAATAAAGAGAATATGAAAGAAAGGAGAAATATCTCCTTTTTTTTTTTTTAAAGCCCAAAAGGAAAAAGATAGAACAGGTCTGGTTGAGCCTTCTATAGATGCCATCACTGTTGCATGCCGTGTTAAGAGTGATCAATTGAAAAATTAGGAAAAAAGGGATATCAATGGATGAGTTACTTCTTCCGCCCTCTGTTGGGTGATGATCACAAAAAGTCAGAATTTTCAGATTGACCACCGCTGGACATAATTCAAGGGGACAGTTTAGCATAAAATTTCAATGTAAATTGAACCCTCCACTAATAACCAACTGGGGGATTAAAAAAATATTTCTTATCATCATCATCATCATCATCATCATCATCATTTCAACATCCATCTTTGGACATAAATCTTCCCCAGGATTCGCTCATGGGCGTCGCAGAGCCAGCACTTTCTGAATTTGTCTAGCTCATTTCTCCATCTAATATTCTGCTGGCTTCGGTTGTGCATGTGATCTCGGTGGATCCATTTCGTGAGTTGCGATGTCCATCGGTTGTCAGCTATTCTCACAACATGGCCAGCCCACTCAGCCATCAAGTTCCATTGGTGTGGCCTGTATGCACTATACGTACATAGATAGCCAGATTCACTTAAAAACTGAAGAAATCTACGTTGAAAGTTTTCGTTGACGGTTTTTAATGAATAAAGAACGAAAGGAAGGAAGGAAGGAATCAAAAGATGGAATTTGACGAATGAATAAAAGAAAGATGGTTTATGAGGCATCTTCTAATTTTTATACGAATTTTCAAATATGAACCCGAGCAAAAATTTTAAAATAACAACAAATAAATAACGCAAAGATATTAAATTGTTTGGAGGATATGAAAAATCAGAGCAGAAAAGAATAAGATTTTGAAGTTTCGAAAATAACAAGCATAAAAATGTATATTTCTAATTATATCATTTCTCAGAGATGGATTTCGTGCTTGGCAAACTTATTCGCTACTGTTTTGTTTTTGCTTGTTCAAATATCCTTGCTCCAATATTCTTTTTTCTTAATTATCTGGCAATTTCGATTTTTATCGATTAGCCATCAGTGATGAATCACGTGACTCAGAAAATGATGCCGATATAGATCAGTTGGGTTTGATGAAAAACTGAGGAGAAAAAGAGCAACAACGAAATTTGAACAGCAGAAACCAAAGGAAGACGAAACTAATTGAAAAACTTAGAAAAAAAGAACGCTTTTGAAAATCTGAAATTATCAACTGAGAAATAACTTGGCGAAATAATACCTCCGCGTTCGAATAACAATGAAACAAAAACGATATCATATCGGTATAAAACAATAAGTTGAAAATCAGGAGAAAAAAACTTTGCAAGTAAAACAAACAGACGTGATCAGAACAGAATAATATGGCTTCCACATGAACGCTCACTCTATACGCAATTTTCGTTTGATCCATTTTGAAATCTTGATACTGATCAGTTCGTGACCTGATCTCGAGACAATCGTGATCTCAGGGTTTGCAATTAGATTCGCATAATCACGTGTCACTAATTGATCTTTAGCGTGGGTTCACAAGAAGCACAAACGAAGTCACGAAAGCCAATAGCAGTTAGGCGAGCGGTTTAGTGAGATACTGCTTTGCAAGTTGACACATACACACACATACATACACATATATATATAATGCAAATAAGGGATACGATATAATATAATGCAATATCTGATGTGTTATGGGTTTATTTTATAAAGTGCCCGATACAGTCAACATTAACACATCGTGCTTAAAATATGATGAAATAAAGGGTTTGCTCCTCAGATATATTCATGTTTCTGTCCTATTTTGGCCTCTCCAGGCAAATGATTCGATTTATTTTAGACCCCATTTAGGACATCTTGGGGTCGTCTATTTTTATAGGTTGGAGAACCTTCCCTTTATCCTATTTTTTTCTTTTCCTTCTTTAGTTGTTTGTCAGTGCTTGTCATATTTTTCTATTCACATAGTGGAGATGCTTTACTGCCTGGAAGTTATAAATTATAAATTACCAGGAGGTACAGTAAGCACTCTCTTTATTAGTATGTTGTTAAAACATCAGCTCTTTTTAATATGTTTCCTCTCTGGAAGTATTTCATTCTTATATAAATCTGTTTTCCAAAATTAGGGCTCACTTTTACATGACCTTAGTTGTTAGTTTGATTATTTTAGGCTTGTTATATTTCTATATATCTAATATGATTATTAAAAAAAATGATCGAATTATATATATATATATATATATATATATATATATATATATATATATATATATATATATATATATATATATATATATATATATATATATCCCCGACGGTGTGGATAACTTCAGGGATAGAAACACAGAAAAAAATACTTGATAAAGTTTTCATAAGTATTTGTTTAGATAGTCGGATTAAAAACTGTTTGCATGATTCCAAATAATTTGTCCTGATGTATTTGTTCTTGGCTGAAGTGATTAGGGGTTCATTTCCTCTGCGTAATCATATCCATGAATAGTTTTCTTCGATAATTTCTTTTGAATTTTTTTTGGAAACTTATTATTTGTACTCATCACGTTTTCATATCAAATTGACATTATTATTATTATTATCATTATTATTACTGTCATTATTATCAATAATACCATTATTGTTGTTACTGTTGGTGTCATATCTTTCATTGTTTCTATTTTGACTCCTTATATTTTTCAATTGATTCTTTTTTTTTCCTCCCATTCTTTTTCCCCCTTTTCTTCACTTTTTTCTTTCTTTCTTTCCACTTTTTAGTTTTCTTTTCTTTCTTTTGGTTATCCAATTTTTGTTTTGTTTTGTTTCATTTCTTCAAATTTATCACCGTTTCCCTGTCTTTGTTTTCTTTCTTTTCTTCATCTTTAAAATTTTCGGCTTTTCACTCTTCTATCAACAGCTTTTCCTTTATATTGTTTGCGCTGTTTTCTTCATTTTCCTTTTTCCTCTTCTCTACTTTTTCTTTCTAATTTTTCAAATTTATTCCTCTGTCATCTTCGGCTATTTTTGTTTAACCCTTTTTCTCTTCTATTCATCCTTTTAGTCTTTATACCTTGATTTTTCCTTCATCAATCATATTTAATGTCCATGCGCGTAAGTATACGCATGTTCCTGTGACGTAGGCATCCTCGTGACTAAAAATATGCACAGATAACCTTTCCCAATGACGTAATCTCTTCATGGTGTCCTACAAAAATATGTGAACGATAGAGAACGACTGAAAGAGTAAAGTTAAGAATAATCCCTAGTGACAAAAAAAGATCAACATGGATCCAAGGCGAAGGATATCGTACAAATGATCAAGCAACAAAATGGAAATGGGCAGGGTACATAGCAGGAAGAAAGGACAACAGTTGTTAGAAAGATGGAGGATGATGATGGTGCAGGTTTAACGTGGCGTTGCTCTTACCATTGAGCTAAACAGTAGCTGGCAATGCAAAGGCCAAATGACAGTCTCAACACCAAATTCTTCTTTTCGTTTTTTCACGGCTTATATCTGCTACATTTGTTTCTTTGAACGGGACGATTATTTCATTAAAAATGGATATACGATCTGAAAGAAAGATTATAAACTGAGTTATGATATATTGGAATTGTTACTTGAAATTATCTCCAATTATTACACTGTGAATGTATCATTTGGCCTAAACAACAAAATGGGACTGCATTAGGATAGGTTAGCCACTTAAATGTAGTGTTGCTCCAACCTATCGGTTCTAGGTTTTATTCCTACAGATTCAATCAATTATTTCCAAATATCTGTCCATGCGAATTATGTGTGCTTTTCATTTGAATTCAGGTTTTATGCAGAATTGAATATTATGGTACTATGCGGGAATTTTTCATTTTTTCATACATACATATATATATATATCATCATCAATAGTCATCATCTGGGGAGGCTTGGTATAATTGTGCTCACACTATTTTCTAGGATGTGGTATTGAATTCAATAAATATATATGTGTCTGAGTGTGTGTGTGTGTGTGTGTGTGTGAATTCTATGTGAAATACCTACCCATATTCAGGTGCGTGCGTTTTTGATGTTCAAATATCGATTAATTTGAAGGAAAAGCGGTATATCTGTGGTTTCTGTTTTTTCTCAGTAAAAAAAATCGTTTTGTATGCCAATCAAATTCATTGCCCGATTTCTGTTTGATGCATTTAGTGCTTTTCTTCATTTTTTGTTTTTGTTTTAACTTTTCCTTTAGTTTTTCCTTTAATTTGAAGCTGAATTATTCTGTTGAATTTTTTCTGTCTACCCCCCCCCGTTTCTTGTGATTTTTATCTTTCTTCTTTTTCAGTCATATTTGACTGCTCGCCTTTTCTGTCTGAATTTTCAAGATATTTGCTTTCCTTTCTTTTATTTATTTTTTTTTGGAAATTATCAATGAATTTTCATTAAATTTCACTTATTTGTGAAAGCAGATTCATTATATTGTTTACGTTGACTATCGGGTAGCCGCAAAGCAAGGTGTGTATCCGTCCTTCTGAGCGTTTAAGTTTAACTTACATCAATCAAAAAGATTAACTTTGGTTGAATAGTAAGATCTGTGTCATCAGTGTGCATAATTTATAAAACTTCCAAATTTGACATAGTTTTATAATGTTTTTATCATGGAATTGAAAATGGAAGAAAATAAAAAATATTTCAGTATGTCATGATTTTCATTTCAAGTGCAAAAGAAGAACTGTGCAGTTTATGGAGAAGGCAACGTGAATAACCGAACGTGTTAAAAATGGTTTGCGAAATTTTTTGATGGAGGTTTCTATCCGAACGATACCCAGACGGTCAGACACACTAATTGAGGTCAATAGTGATAAAACGCAAACGACATCACTTTGGAATTCACTATACGATGCAGGAGGTAGCCAAAATATTCAAAATGTTCAAATCAAGTGTTGAAAACCATTCGCTCAAGTCTGACTGGGTTAATTATGTTGATTTGTTGCTTCCACATCAGTTAGGCGAAAAAAACAAAAAACTATTAAACCATATTTCCACGTGCAATTTGATCTTTGAAATGTAACGAATCTGTTCAGTAATTCAAAATAGATTTTGACAGATGGTGAAATGTGCATACTTTACGACATTGTAAAACGCAGGAGTTCCTGGGGCTGACAGGAAGAACCACCACTAACTGCACCAGATGTTGGTCTTCATCCAAGGAATACGATGCTGTGTATATGGTGGAAAATATAAATATGGTTGGAAAACAAATTCTTTATGTGAACTGCATGTTTCTTTTCTGACCCAGGCAAGATTGTTACAACTTGGCTGAGAAGCTTTCATTCATTCACTACATTCACTAGTTATTGTATTCCCCGATTGCCATTTATCCTAGTCTTTAGAGTTCTTCAGAGAATTTTCCCGATGGAATGAAAAAGAATGATTTATTGGAAGACAGGAGAAGAGGCAAGAGCAGTTCCTTGTTGGAAAAGATTGAACGATCTGGAAGAATGGAATGGTAAAATTGCCTGAAAGATAACAGATGATGCTGGAACATATGCTGTCCAGAATAGTTGATATCGAAAAAATGAATACTTAAACAAACAAATATTTTGGTATCCTAATAGATCTGATCTTTTGGTCTGGATTATATGATTCTTTTCGATTTGAAAGTCCAAGAGAGTATGATATTTTTTCTCTTCTTTAGAAACTGCTTCTGGTATGTGTACATAAATCACTAGGTAATACTCAGTCTAGGTTGCCATGATGAAGGATTCTGATTCTCCTTTCAGGTGTGCATTGCGTAACCATGACCATGATCCAAAGTTTGTGATATTTCCTGAACCTAGAATTCGCAATGGAGTTCTTGTTTTTAATTTCCATTTATTTTTTCTTGTTCCCATTATTAACCCCGACTCGTTTGATACCTTTTTATTGTTTATTGTGCTGCTTCGATTGCTGTTCGTAATATCTTCCCTGAATGCATGCAAATACTTTCCCAATCCCGTTTTGATTGCAGGCATTTGTACGTTGACATCAGATGCCTGGTAGATATCACTGTGGTTAGTAAAACAGCAATTATCGAAGATTTCCATAACCCGTCGTCTTTCTTCGCAGACCCCAACACAACAGCGGTCGGGAGAGTCTCAATTCTCCTTCAAATCTCCAGTCCCCCCAATCTTGCCCCCAATAGTTACAAGTTTGCCAATTATAATGGGCACGACCTTAGCCTTCATGTTTCACCGCTTCGCCAAGTCCGGGTATTTTTCTCTGTTTTGCTTTATTTCGTATTGATTGGGTGAACTGCTTACACAGCCGCATATTTCCTTGTTATCAACAACTACATCCGGTCTTCTTGCTTGGATGAGATGGTCGGTGTTGAGGTCAAAGTTACAGAATATTTTACTTTTATTTCCTAAGATAGCTTCTGGTTTGTGCTGATATCATTTATATGGTCGAACCCAGGTCGGTTGCACAATACCTGCAGTATCACTGCACCTATCTCTGTCATCCTTACTTTCGTATTTTCTTTCAGCCATTTTGTTGCATTCATTTATGATATGGTTTACATTGTCATCTCTTTATCCCCATTGTTGTTGTTGATGTTGTGGCTGCAGGAGTAGTACTTACTGTGTTCTCATTAGAGATCAAGTGACAGTAAGTCGACTACACAATTTTTCTACTTCCATTTAGTATATCAATGTATTAATAAAATTCTTAGGACTCAGGCAGCATGAATATTTCCATGTATATATGTATGTATGTAAATGTCTATATAT
>OY735205.1:31137002-31164502 GCA_963457665.1 Thysanoteuthis rhombus
GTTTTTTATGCGAATCTTTTCATGCTTACAAAATATATGACTCAAACAAATGTTCGAAGTTTTTGTCCTTAAATGAGGCTAACTTTGGAGCCATCAGGTGATGGTGACAAAAATTGGATCAAGTGATTTAGCCTGTCCGTATACCGTCTTGCCTGTGTGTCATATATATATATATATATATATATATATATATATATATATATATATATATATATATATATATACATATGTATATATATATATATATATATATATATATATATATATATATATATATATATTGCATCTGACACACCCTGTTTATAGAATACTTAGTAACTTTTTTACTTCTTTTGTTCCTAGATAGTAAGTGCTATTTTTCTGATTGTCAATGTCTAAAAAGTATAGAAAATGGCTATTTCCCCCTCTAAAGTTTTTTTTTTTATCAGAACATTGATATTGTGTAATTTATCGCCTTAACTTCAGACATTTTAGGGACACTACTTGAGAATTCCTTACCTACTACTTCGAAATATTGTTTCACAATGCCTAATTCTAGGTGCAGTGGTGGCATCAATACCTTATGGAGGTCAACCAGCGGCTCCCATTTGACATTGATCATCCTCACATAAAAATTAGGTGACTGAGGCCAGTCTCGCCTTTGGTGTTGCACCAATGTGTCCTTGTTATCCATAGACAATGGTTGCAGGAAACTTGGTAAAACCGCTTTGGAGACCAATCAGGGATGCCTTCATTTTGAAATCTCCGATGACCTCCCAGCCGAACTTATCATACTACAAAGGCTTTTAGCAAGGTCTTGACACTATTATCTCTAAGGTGAAATGAGGTATTCATGATATGTCTTGTTTCCTGATCTTTGAATGCAAGGAATCACACAGGAAGCTCACTAAGAAGACGAAATCAGCTTGGTACACCTGTGTCACAGTGGTGCTGTGGCCCCCGGGGCAATCATAAGGCTGAAAAGTACATGGAGCCGTTTGAGACAATAGTGAAAAACTACGTGAGATGGGCTGCACGCTGTCTTATGCTGAGGATACATTCAAGAACATGGGAGCGTATTCAAAGGATCCAAGCAAGAGCTTGCATCAGGTTATAATGGACTTTAAAAGCATATACCAAGAAATATACAACGAGAACATGATGAAAGATTATATTTTAATATTTTCTTTGTGAAAATGATATTACAGCACTGTCATAAATCTCGGAAAACAATCCTATTCTCGTTATTTTGTGATTATCTTTGTTCAGCATTCGTTTAAATGCTTGTTGGTTTATATTCATATGTTGATGTTTTTCCGAAAAAATATCATTCAAAAGATTGTGTATATGCAAATTGACCCGTTGTGCAATTGGGAAGAGATAAATTTCAAAATACTACCGTCTTGGCTACAAGAGCAAAGTTTGAAGGGAATATTAGCCATTTTTACACTTTTACACATAAACAATTAGAAAATAATACTCATTACCCAAGAACAAAGATTGCGTTGCACGAATACATAGGCTGTTCACAAGTTGTTCACAAGCTCTATCTAATAGACACCCAGAAGCCAAAAGATTACTATAAACACTAAAAACCAAAAAAATCTTTTCATAATAATCCCAACGACACCTAAGATTGGAAATTTATCATCACTATAAAAGAACAAGATAGATGAACAAATAAACATGGAAACGAATTTTTAAAAATTTTTAAACATTTTTTTCCCAAATGGAAAGAGAATTAAGTCAAATTGTTGGAGCTACAACATTGAAAGAAACTTTAATCACAGGTACACTTCATTAAAATGCAACTGCTCACTCTATTATCTCAAATGGTTCTTTAAAACCAGGATTCCTGATTATCTACCATTTCCAGGTTTAATACTCTTGTTCTATTACATATGTTCTCTCGCCAACCAGAATGTACCTAGCCATCACCATCAATTCAGTTCGCTGACCTTCAGTAGCACGGTTAATTTCAAATGAAACGTCTCATTTCAACGATTTTACATAACCATCTACTGCTTTAAATACATATACTCCATATACACAACACATTCTGGTTCTGTCTCAACTTTTTACTGTGCAACTCTCTGTCTCTCTCTGTCTGTCTGTCTCTCTCTCTCTCTCTATCTATCTATCTCTCATATATATATATATATATATATATATATATATAATACACACTCTGTTAAATAAAGAGTGTCCTGTGACCAACGTATGTTGATAGTGTTGGGAATGATCAATCAAAATTTGGAAAAAGAGGTGATCAAGATGTAATTGACTTCTTTTGCCTTCTGCTGGGCAGTAATTGCTGAAAAAAAAAATGTTTCAAAACCGAGCATGAATGCTGCTGGATATAAACTAAGGAACCACTTTAGCATAAACTTATTGAGCAAATTGAACCTCCCCCTAAAAGCTTATTTGATGGGGATATTTTAAAAAGAAAAAGAAAAACGTTTTACCCGGAAATGATAAAGAGTTAAAATCTAAATATTCAGCCACCTAGCTCCATCGGTTCGTGATGCATTGATAGTTAGTGTGCCAGCCAGACCAACTTGAAAACCGAAGAGAGTATCTTTACAGTTTCAATGACGGATTTAATTGACAGTTTTTAATGTATTTTCTAAATAAAGTGACATAGTTTTAATACGTTCGTTCAGTGAATCCTACCCATGATATCGGGAGATCAGATTCTGTCAGTGTTGACTATGGATGCTATAGTTGTTGATGCAACTTCCCCAGCAGGTATGGAAGTTATTGTTTCGTGGTTCGCTGTGGGGCTTACTCAGTTTTGCCTCATCAAAATGAAACCACATTTTTGTTTAGCGCTTGGGCATAATTTACCAGAGGCCCTTTTCATCAAAACTTCCTTAAGGCAGGAATGGATTGCGTAATAAATTTACAAGCAACAGTCAATAACTGAATCTCACTTCCTCGAATGACTCGTAAAATCTACATCAATGATATTCCAGAGGTGATCAGCCCACTCTATTACATATACACAGATTTCACGGGGATGTTCCCAACTGTGGATTCAGACTGCAAAAGAAACCCACTGCAGAAAGATCTTGACAACCTAGTTGAATAGGTAGACCGTTGGCAGCTATATTTCAACACCGATAAGCAAAGTAATTCACATTTGGTGTAAAAGCAGGATACTTCATGACAGAAGTGATAGGGAAAAAACCTAGGTGAACATGATAGTAAACTCAAGTTTAATAAACACGTAGAAACCCAAGTTAACAAAGCCAGCAGGATACTTGGCATGATCAGATGATCATATCAGCTTTTGGATGATGATACTTTTCCGCTCCTCATCGCCCTAGCGCGTCCTCATTTGGAGTTTGCTAATTCAGTGTTTTCCCCACGGTACGAAAAAGATAAAGATAATACCTAGCGAGTTTTGCAATAAAACTAGTGCCAGGAATGCATGGTAACTCTTATGAAAAGAGACGTGCAAAACTATAAATACCAAGCATGCTGTATAGGAGGGACAGGGGAGACATGATAAAAACATTCAAGTACAACCACAGATTATATAATGTAGACGGCCCCCTTGTTATGGAAAGTGAAAGCATCATTCGGGATCATGCATTAAAAACTAGAAAAAAACCCAACTCAGATTTGATATAAGTCTTAAAAAGCACTTTCTTGTGTTGTGTGATAAACCTATGAAACAATCTCCCGGCTTCAGTGATAGAGGCCGGTACACTCAAAACCTTGAAGAATAGACTTGATAAGCATTGGGCTAGCAGAGCATTCCACCCACGCCAGTATGTTACCAATATCAACCGTGCCCACAAAGTATATTAAAAGTAATAGGCACAGACATAGTCAAAAGAGCAGATCAAAGGCCTTCGGTCTGATCTAATCTGACACTGTATTGCATTCTATTGCATTGTATTATATAAAGCTTTTGATCTAAAGTGAAGCCACTAATGTTACTATAATGACTGCCAAATATTCAGCAAAAACAAAAAGAAACTGTCACTTTCAGCCGGACGGTGCTTTATTATGAACTTTACATCTCTACAAGCAGGGATACCCGGCGTTGCCCGATGAAGAATATCTTCGAATATAACAACACTGGAAAACAAATATTATTATCTTGAAGCGATTTCATAAATCAAAGGGAGATCAACCTTTATGTCATAACTGATAGCTTATATAAAAGCTATATATCATTATTGCTTTGTTAAATAGTTATCAAAAGAATATATTGTGCACGTATCCATTCACTTCCTGTCGACTTTTTCTGCAACCATCATGTGGTAATGGAAAGACTAGCCTTAAATGACTCATAATCCAGGGAGGATCAGGTTCACACCTTTGATAAACGCAGCAAAGTGGAACTGACATAAGAAACCACTGACAGATTCTGAATTCACATTTTCCGTTATGTTTTACATTGTTATTGCTTGTCTTAGTGTGATTCTTGAAAATGGTAATTGTGATGATGATAACAATGGTAATTTGTACTCACGTTACTACTCCGCAATCATTCAACATCCTGAGAAGGAGAGAGAAAGATTCGAAGACAACGCAGAAAAAAACAGGTCTGGTCAATCACTCAATATAAACTGTCTCGTGACCAATGTCTTCTGGCAGCATACCACGTCGAGGCTGATCAATTAAAAAATGGGAAAAAGACTGTTCAATACTTAAGTTACTTACTCCACCTCTTCGAATTTGATTTTTAAAAAAATAAGCATGAATGTCACCATCACAAAATAAGGGATCAATTTAGTATGAATTTATAGTGCAAATTGGATTCCGTACTAAAAAAAAAAGTATTTAGGAATGAACTTTGAAAAAAAACAACAGACAGACCAATGTTATTTCTGGACGTAATAATGAGTAAATGTTTGAATTTTCTGCTTTCAAGTTCGATCGGTGCAGCCGGTACGTGTTACACATACACATTCATACATACATACATACATACATACATACATACATACATAGCCAGCCATCAAGACCAACTTGGAAACTGAAGAAACCTGTGTGGACAGTTTTGGTTGACGGTTCTAAATAACGAAGACGACGATGATTATGATGATGATAATTAAATATTCGTTTCTTTTTGTCTTGTCAAAGTAAAAGAAGCAGATAATAAGAATCCAATCCTTTTGATCCGACAAATCAAAGAATACAATTCCTTTTC
Source organism: Thysanoteuthis rhombus (assembly GCA_963457665.1). Lineage (NCBI taxonomy): Eukaryota > Metazoa > Mollusca > Cephalopoda > Oegopsida > Thysanoteuthidae > Thysanoteuthis > Thysanoteuthis major. The sequence goes on from OY735205.1 coordinate 31,142,149, forward strand.
TTTGATTTCTCAGACCTGTTTGCTCTTTCAAGTTTCTTTTCAAAGACGACGGCCTTTGTCGGCCATAATTGTACAATGGCAATGCCATAATCACTTTCATCTCTTCCGTCACCGACGCTAATCAGAAATCATTACCATTTTACTTCCTTTTTGTTACGCCGTCTCATTTGAGTCCAATTAACTTCTTGAATCATTATTTTTTTTTTTTACTGATCATTTTCTTGTCTATTGGTCTGGGTATTTTTTTTTGTTTTATTTTATTTTATTTTTTCTCAAAGGATTGCCACGAATTGGAGATAAGGAAAAGAAGAATGGACGTCGAAGGAAACAAACGAACAATAGGAAGATAGATAGAAAGAAAAAGAAATGAAGAATGGAAAAAAGGAAGAGAGAGAAAGGAAAAAAGAAGATGGTGGAAAATTAGTGTACAAAATGATTGAAATAGATGGCAAAAGAGAAGAAGAAGAAGAAGAAGAAGAAGAAGAAGAAGAAGAAGAAGAAGAAGAAGGTGGCGAAAATTGGTACAGGAAGGAAATAATTGAATATACGATGAAAAAAACAAAGAGAACAAGAAGAAGAACAAAGAAAGTTTGAAATGCAAAGTAAAGGACAGTGGAATGGAAGCAGTAAAAGAGCAAAGAACGAAAGAAAGAAAAAGAAGAAAAGGGAACGAGAAAGTGACAAAATATACATAGAATAAAAATGAAAAAAATGAGATGTGCGATGCAAAAACATAAGAAAGTAATTAAGGGAAAAAATAAGTAACAATGGAAAGACCAAACTCAAAAAAAAAAAAAAGAAATTGAATCATGACGTAATTCAAGAAGAAAAAGAAGATAACAATGGAATAAAGCAAAGGGAAATAACAAAAGTAAAGAGAGGAGAATTGATAAAGATGGAAGTTACAAAAAGACTAATTATATTTTTCTTTAAACGTACGAATTTCTCAAAATAGGTGTTGTTACTATATAATATTGATTTATTCAGACCAGTTGCTTTTTCTTTGTTGTCTTTATCTCGGCGTTTCGAGTACTGAGTCCAAAGTTCTTCCTTTATGGGAAAATTCCTCAAACTCGATGCAGTTACTATCATACATTGATTCGTTCGGACCTTTTCGCGTTATCTTTGTTATAATCACAGCATTCCAACCGTTGTGCCCACCGGTCTTATTCTCATCTGATTTACAGTTACTAAATTACGATGATTTGTTTAAACTTCTTATCCCGCTTATGTCACCGCTGCACTCTCAAATTTTTTTTTTTTTGACTTCGATTTCTTTTTTGCAGTGATGACACTTTTAAACTTTGATTCTTTTTTACGTCGTTTAAAATTATGAACAATGAAGAATGAAAATAGAAAAAAAAGAAATAATGTTACATTTCTGATGGAGTTAGCAGAATTGGAGAAATCACTATTCAGATCGCCTCTCTGGGGAGCTCTGATTTACAGGCCAGTTCTGATGAGTTGGGTCTCAATTTGTTACTCCCAAGTTTATACTTTTGTGCAACAATTTCGTGCGACGCTTGAAGAGTACCTAACACTTGTTAGCGAGCTTGTTTCACGAAATAAATTCTCTTGGATCCTCAATAGGTGTTCCTCAAGGCTAGTCTTGTCCCATGCTAAGCTAAGCTCAGAAAGTTTTGGGGCACCACATCACGGAGCAATGGCTAGCACAATTCATTCCCTCCAAAGCTTAGCCAATCAGCCTCGCCAAATGCTCTAGAGATCGGTGTCATTTGTCTCAATACGCTCATTTATGATAGCTCCAAGGTTCTTGGTGGAATCAAGCACAGTTGGATATCCTGGTCATCTGCCAATAGCATCTTTTCGGAGGAAATCGAGCTTTACCAACCTGTACACGATACCAACGGCGAGACACGTAATCTGCTCTTTCACCGATGTAAGGGCCATTAAAAAAGCAACCAGCTTTGTATTTTATGGACAGTACACGTGGTGTACCCAGCATGCATTTGAAACACTAGGAAAATTCAAGAGAGCTAGGTGCACTATTGCCAATGTTGTATGGTTGCATATTGAGTCTTATAGTAACTCTTTTCGAACCGAAACAAAAATTCATGGAGCATTCTAATCATTAAATATTGGTTGACAATTAGTTCGACGTGATAAATGTAGAAAAATTGTGGTATTATTCTCGTTTAAATAACTCCCGGAAATGCTTGTTACAAATTTTTATTTGCATGATCTATTTTTTTTTTAAGAGCGTATAGCAGAAACTAATCATGATAAAAAGAGAGAGTGAGAGAGAGATAGAGAGAGGGGGTGCAATCTGCGTATTTGGCAAAATCATATGAATAGTTTAATACAAACTATTTTATTTTTTTAGCCTTTGGCGGAAGGTTGGAAGCATCGATTTTCCTGAAAGTCTGCCATTGAAATTCGTAGCCCAATTGTCCAGTCAAAATCCATGGAGCATACGCCATAATGCATTGTTTTGATAATCCCCCAAGAGTGAGATTGCATACAGCTTATATAAATCTAAACGTTCTTTCTTTCCACGATTTGGAATCACGATCCAAGTCTCCTTTCGAGGATTCACGTTTAGAATCATGACAGAGGGCAAAGGCTACCATTTATACGAAAGCTATCTTTGAGAGAGAGCAGGCCCCTTATAGCTATATAGAGCTGCCATATTGCTACGGTATCCATGTTTTCCGATAGCAGCCATTTACATTACTCCAAAATGAAACGCTACATCTTCGAACGTAGAAATTGTTCTGTCATGATGGAACATACAATTAACAGCACTAAGAATTAACAATGCATCATCTGGCACTGGGAGACAACAAAAGTCACACTATTTTAAATTGGTATTCCATTGAGTAGCTGTGCAAAATTAACACCTCAAACACAGCATCTACTAATCATCAATTATATCATTAATTTGCAGTCTACTGACTAACTGAGTAAACTAACAAAAACATCTAAAATACAATATCTATCACTTGGGCATAACATCAGTAAGTCCATTACTAATTGACTGGCCACTGAGTTACTGTGTAAACGAAACACAACATCTGGCAGCGGGGTAGAGAACCAATTAATCTATTATTAATTGGTAATCCACTGAAGAGTTTAAAAAGCCAATTACTTCATAGGTTTAATCACAGTTCTCATTGAAATTAGAGACCTAATTTCACTCAAAAGAGATTAGAGAGAACGAAATAAGATTGCATTAACTTATACTTTAAAAAGTCATAATGTTTTCTTTGTAAGGAAGTCTTTTCTATAAAGGGGCGAGACGGGGTGATGACTTCAAAAGGTTTTGATATTAGTTTATTACTTATGAAATGTCGTTTATAAAATAGTGACATGTAAATTAATATAAAGGGTAAATATTCAATATAAATATAACCGATCGAAGTTGTAACCTTTGTCCAGCGATAGTCTGATGATACTAAGCCATCTCTATTAGTGGTTAGAGAGTCAGTAAAAGTAGGAGTTATGACTTCTTACTATTGAACTGGTTAGTATGGATATGGAGTTTAAAATGCTTGAAAATATGATAATTAGCAGTAGGAATGTCAGATGACTCTGAAGGATGCAAGAGGACATAACTGAGAAGTGAGGGGTCTTGGAGTGTCATATAACATTTAATTAACTTCATGTGCAACCCATCTTTACAACTTTTAAACATTGGCTTTAAATAACGTGATAATCTTGCAGTTGAAGTCTCAAAATCCCAAGAAAATGCTCAGAACGTTTTTGCTTGGTCAGTGGCCGCATTTGTTGATGGTTTTTGATCAGCAAGAACAGGTTTTTGGTATTCATATTTCCAAACCTAAACCTATTGAAGCAACACTGAACAGTTTGCACCGTAATATTGTTCAGACCGAATACTTTACGGACATTATCACAAGCATAATTCCAATTTAGAATCGTACTTGAAAAAAATTGAATTACTTTTTTGGTAGTTGAGGTCTCAAAAATTTCTGATGGTAACGAATAACAAATTCATCTACATTGAACTTGCAAAAAATCTAATTACATTATAAAATTGTTCACTTTTAATGTTTATGTCGACTAGCTGAAAACCCACTCGGTATTTCGGCTAAAGACCTACTTTATATAGTAAAACGTAAAACAAAAATATAGAAATTAGATTTGATTAACCTAACAGGTCCAGTTTAGCATAATTCTTAGATTGTAATTCAAGCCCCATGTTAAGAAACTTAAAAAACTTTTGGGGGATTTTCAAACACAAATGTGCTGAAAACATTTCTAACGATGGAAAATCTAGTTCATATATCTCAAACCGTTCTTGAATTATTTGATGACAGACGGACGGACAGACAACCATTTTGGTGAATTTTAGTAAGATGATGTAAAAAGCAATACAGTAAGACAATGCAACAACCTAGAACTGTACTCTAAATGAATTTATACCGCACCTTTGCTAGCCAATCAGATCTCGACACGATAAATAAAAAAGAAAATGTCTAACCAATAAGATTTTGCTGCGCTCAACTCTTTCTGGAATCCATTTTGTCAGAATAAAAAGGACTCCATACTCAAGCTGTAAGTTTGGTCTGTGAACAACTCATAAACACGTATCTTCACCAACCAACAGTGTGACAGACGGCTCCCTTTCATCTTCACCACATTTCTGTTGCAATTTGCACATTTAACGCATAAAACTCCATTAAATACGTCAAGCTGCCATAGCATCACTGAATTCTTACATCCAAGCGTGCACACGCCAAGACGTGTTATTTTTAACTGCGTAACACGTACAAGCTATTGTTGATGAATGTTTTTCTTTCTTATGCGCGATGAAATCCGACACAGGAATTACTGGAAACAAATTTTAAAAAAGCAGACTTAAAATTGATCAAAAAGAAAAGAAAAAAAAGAAAATTTAAGTAAAATAAAATATTTAAAAAGTGATAGAGAGAAACTGAAACTTACCAACGATCTAAAATGTGTTTACTGACACGATTTTCACCATGAAAATTGTGTAATAAGCATGCATATGAAAGGAGCCAATCTATTGTTATAAATTGCATTTTTCGCTTTTGGAGTAGGTTATCTGAAATGGCATCAACAATCCATCGTACGTAAACAGTGAAAGAAAGACGAACAAATTGTCAGAATAATTGAAGGGAAAAAGAGAAGTGAATAGTGAGAAAAGAAGGACACATGAATAAGACAAAAACAAAGCAAGAAAGCAAAGAATGAAAAGGAAAGAAGGAATGGAGAGAAGGAAAAATGGAAGGAGGTGGGAGGAACTTAGAGAAAACAAGAAGGAAGGAAGGGAATTTAAGAAAAATAAGAATGAGATGGAAATAGGAAGGAAAAAAGATGGATAATCGAATCTGAAAGAAACGGAAAGGAAGAAAGATAGAAGGAACGAAATAGGGTGAAGGAAAGATCATGTAAGAAAAGCAGAAAACAAAACAAGAAAGAAATGGAAAAAACGAATGAGGGAGAATTTAGATAAAAACAATGAGAAGTCACTGGGGGAAGAAAAAAACGAAAAAGGGAAATGAAGTAAAATAGCATGCGGAAGGAAGGAAAGAAGGAAAAAAATAGCGAAAAAAGAAGAATGGAAAGCAAACAGCGAGAGGAAAACAAATGATAAGGAAAAGAAAGATTGAAAGAAAGAAGAAAACAAGCAAAAAAACTGAAAAGGTTCTGAAGAAGGTGAAAAGCAATGTTCGTGGGTCATCGGCCACTGCTATCAATAATTCTTTATCATTAAGAACAGGTTTTGACCTCCCGCGATGTTTATTACTAGTATCCATATTTCCAGACCTAGGACTACTGAGCCTATGCTGAATAGCTCACGCAATGATAGTGATCACAAAAGATAGAGTATTGTGAGCTTGAGTATTATTATGTCCCGATTTGAAATCGTACTTGAAAACGTGTCTAACTTCTTGGGTATACAACATTGCTCTTAAGGGCTCAACATCTCTAATATTAAAGTCTGTATATATTAGTATTTACCTTGAAAGAACATATATTTGCATTGCAAAAATACAATCATGTAAGTCAATCTCACTTTCAGTATCAATTTATCTGATGTAAGAAAAATAACATGCGTACATATATATTGTTATTAAGAAATGGATATGAAAATCTGACCGGAATAATTATAAATGCTTCATATTATTCGAAATTCTATTTGAAATTTCCTGGTATTACACGGTGAATGTGAAGTTATCAAAAGAGGAAGAAATAACAGAAGAATTACACTAGATTTGTAAGCTTTCGGTAGGGCAAGATCGACTTTCAAGGACAAGAAAAAACTCAAATGGAAATGGGTTGAACACGTAGCAAGAATGTTAGTCAAACACTAGACATCACAACTCACAACGTGAATCATATGCGAAATCGTGGCCGATACGAGGTAGTACTGGTTCCATGATACTTATGATAGAAAGGTCTGGCGAATCTTGGGGAAGTTTTATGTTAAAAAACGGGCGCTAAAATACTGATGATGATTCTTTTATTTGGCCTGGATAGGGAAGAATAGAAAATTGAAGAAAACAGGGCTGTTGCATGAATCGAACCTGCGACCGATAAGGTGGCCGCGTTGCATTTACCATTGTGCTCAGCAACAGCGTTATTCAAAGTCCCAAATTCTGAGTTAAAGCAGTTATAGGAGCCTTCACAAACTCTTCCTTGCAAATGCCTTCTGCAGAGTCTTCCTTGCAAAAGCCATTCAAATCAACAACGTTTCTAGGGCCTCTCTGATCTTTCAAGCATCGCAATAAATTTTCGAAGAAATGATACCTGCTGGAACATTCGAAAAGTATCAATAGGCACAGAAAGGTCTTGACCTGCATTCCTTCTTGAATAATATTTTTCATGATGAATATTCAATAGTGTCTGTTACTTTTGTCTATATTTTCTTATGCGTTTTATGTTCGGATATTTTTCTTCTCAGTAATTGGTAATTTTACATTAAAATACATCATCTGTGTAAATCTTAAGTAAATTTGAGTAGCGGAAGTGAACTAAACAAATATTTTGCAAGTGTCCAAATACTTGTTTTCCCTCACTACATACATGCATACATAGACAGCTATCAAGACCTACTTAAAAACGAAAGAAACTTCTGTTGACAGTTTTATTGACAACTTTAGTTGACGGTTTCCAACAATCGTTTGAAGTTGTTCGAAGTTCTTTCATCAATCGTAGTCATTCATGTTATTTTCTGACGTATTTCTTTCGTCTCATTTCTATTGCACCTTATCGTAATTTACAGGTCATTATCCTACGACCAATGACCTTGGGGATTTTGACTGAGTCGAAGGCTTTCTTAAAGTCGATGAATGCTATAGCGAGTGGCATTTTATATTCTGCTTCTTTCTCTTTCAGTTGATTTATCGAATGGATATAGCCCACGGTTGAGTAACTTCTTGTAAAGACAGTCTTCCCGTGGTTGGTTTTCGTCTGGTGGTTTGGTGATTCGTTTCGTGATAACTTGGGTAAAAAACTTGTGTATGCAGATGAGTAAACTTACCGGTCTATAGTTTTGAGGTCTTTCTTCTTTATGTTACAGGAACTTTACTTTGTTTAGACCACTACATCTACCCAGGACAACGAATCTCTATTGAATCCTCAAAAGAAGGAGAAATCGAGCGAAGAATCACTCCAGGATGGCAAGCCATCGATAGAGCAAGCTAAACTTTCAATAACAAGAAAATCTTATTATATCTAAAAAGAAGAGTTTACAACCAATGCATCCTCCCAATAGTCATCAATTGAGTTGAAACATGACTGCTGACCAAGAGACTGACATTCAATATGAGAACCATACAACCTGCACAAAACAGAGTCTTGTTCAACACAACATGGAAAGATCACAAGACAGGACAAGAGTCAAACATCATAGAATCCATTTGAAAACTAAATAGGTAATAGGCTGGTCATCAAGAATGGACATCATGACTGACAACATGGATCCCCAGGGATCAAATGCAGAACCGAAACCGGGAAAATATGAGATGGCAAGAAAAACTGGACAGGTTCAGAAAGTATTGGCCCTGCGGCGCCCTCGATAGAGAGGAGTAGTGGATCGTAGGGAAGGTCTATGTCCAACAACAGGCGATAAAAGACTGATGATGATGATGATTCCAAGACCATAAAGGAAGCAGCATAGATAGCAAACAATATACTGTCTTCCAGGGGGATCAACCCTTATACTTTAGAATATGTCTTACTGTGACAGCACCTTGTTGATTAGGCTACGAGAGCTAAGAAGTTAGGGTCACTCAAATTAGCCATGAAGGTATATCTTTATCTTCTTCTTTCTCCACAATGCCCCTAAGCATTTCTCTGATTCTTTCGATAATGATAATCATTACAAAAAGATAATTGCCATTTCACTCAACTTGATTGTTTATTGCTCCAACTTATATTGTTCATACAATTGAGCAAAAATATCAGCATTCGTCTCTGTAATGAAAAGTTTCTAGAGTAATGAAAATGGACAATAAAATAAGCTATTCGAAGGCAATCATATTTATTGTCAAAAACACGGCAGTTAGCTTATAGCATTTGTGAAGGCTACACACCACATTAATTTGCAAAGATTTCCCGGGCCGAATTTCGTTGTGTTTGGGGCGATGATTAGTGCCAAAGATTTCTTTTGATTTTACATTTTTTTAAAAATCCATCGAAATATAAAGATGATAGATATTTTCTCTGGTTGCCTGGGTAAAAAGTTCAAGTTAAATAAAAAGAAAACAACACAAAAATATGTAAGAATAAAAACATAAATATTTAACCAGAAAACTTAGAGAGAAAGACGGAACTGGATCTGGTAACATATGTCAATACTTACATAAATACGTATATAAGCTGCTTGATAACAAAATATATAAACGAGCCATCGACGTTCGTATGTCAACGTGCTTATGCATAATATTTATAAAATAGGATCAGAAAAACATAAATGTGTTTGCAATGATTGTCCCAGAAAATAACCTCATTAATCTATACTGATATATATATATTTATATAGATATATATGTGTGTGTGAGTGTGTATGTGTGCATGCGTGCATGCGCATGTGTATTCGTATCTGTTGGTATGTGTTTATCAGTATATATATATGTATATATATACATATATGTATATTTTGTATATATATATACATATATATATATGTATATATATATGTATATATATATATATATATATATGTGTGTGTGTGTGTGTGTGTGCGTGTGTGTATGTATATATATATATATGTATATAAAGAGATTCTACAGTAATCTGACCCCGAAAAAACAATTACTTGTCCTCAAAATAGTGTCTTTCGACTGTTTTCACACACTTGTTTAGAGGGGGAACCGCTCACAAAGGAGAGCAGCAAGAATCTATACTACTCCTAATTTATGTGTGCTGTACAAATAAACTTTAAGGCCACAGCCAAACACACCCATGCACGTATACACATGCACAAGCACGTGCATACACGGGCGTACACTTACACATACACATACACATATAAAACGTGAAAGATGCAGTCAAAGAGACCGATAAAGAAAGAGAGATTAGATGAGAGATGTTGATTGATAGTGAGATTGAGAAAGAGAGAGGAAGAGAGTGGGAGATACTCGGAAATGTATTGAAGACAATTAAGAGAAGGAGAGAGATTGATGAAAAAGGTGTAGACAGAAAGAGATGGACGGATAGGGAGATAAGAGGAGTGTGATAAGAGAGAGGAGGAGAGTGATGGGGAGGATGAGGAGATAAAGTGATATAAATATCATTGGAATGATCGAAAAGAACAGTAGGTGATATATATATATATATATATATATATATATATATATATATATTGATAGAAGGGTAGAAAGAAATTGATAAACATGGATAAGAGAAGGAGAAGAGGGGATAGAGAGAGAGAGAGAGAGAGAGAAAGAGAGATTGGGTCTATTACGTGATGAATGAAAGTCTATTAGCAAGCATTGCACTCCCCTATCGCAGATCATGGGTGGATGTGAACCAAAATTCACGTCCGGGCCCTTTCCATCATGCATGAGCGCTCAAAATGAGTTCAGATATCCAAGCAAAATCGCCGACCTAAAAATCTCAAGCGAACAACACAGCAGTGACTTGTTTGCCTTGGCGCTAAGCCATATGTACGATTTGCAGGAAAAAAAAAACAACAAAAAAAACAACAACTCGGTTCCAAAACAAATTCCTGATGTGTTGCCAAATTTCCGACTGGCACTGGAGTAAATTAAAATGAAGTAAAAACGAAGGAAAATAATTCCTGGGTAAGATTTTTGTGCTTGCATCAGAAGAGTGCAGGCTCGATTCTGACAAGATTGGTAAACAGTGTTGGCAGCTGGGTAATTGGTTATCACCATGGTAACGGATGCTGATAGAAAGCAAGTTCGCATTTGCGTGGTACGATTGGAATTGTTTTTTTGTTTTTTTTTGTTATTTTTTTTTTTTTCATCATAGAACACGCAATTTAGCTGAAAGTTGGCGTTAAGTCAGGAAAACCCAAAGAAAACAATGCTTACTCCAAAACCGAGTACACCCATTCACGGCAACAGTCTTCTACGATGGAAATGGCATCTGACCGTGTGACCTGCCACGTTGTAGGAACATGAAGACGAGATGTGTTGTACCAACAGGTTCGGTCCATAGAATATTCAACGCGTATCTTTCAGCAGTTAGAAGACCTGCTGTTAGATTGCTGGCACCAGATCAAAGAGGAAGCCTGTAGATGTCTTGTTGAAATTCATGCCAAGACAAGTAGGAGCTGTTTTACGGACACGGGTAAGATCAGCACTTTATTAGGAAGGTTGATCCGAGAGGGTAGGTATCATTCTCGCTACATCTCACTGGGCATAATGTTTTTGGCTTATCTGTGTAAACACCCTGCTAATGATTTTACTATAGAAATGCAAAGCACACGATTTTGCTATTGAAATGCATTGAAAATTGGGACAAAGGATTCGCCAAAATTGATGCAAGCGTTACTGATATAATACAAATAATATATGTATGTGTGTGTGTTTGTGTGTGAGTGTGTGCGTTTGTGTGTGAGTGTGTGTGTCTGCTTGTGAGCGTGTGTAATATAAATGCATTACTAATGATTTTACTGTAAAATATTGTAGATATTTTACCATAAAAATCCATTGGAAATCAGGAAGAAAGGGATTGTATATATATATATATATATATATATATATATATATATATATATATATATATATATATATAATGCGAAGACAAATGTCATACATACATACAAACAAACAAATTTGTTTATATAATATATGAATATATTTATGTCTCGCGCATTTCAAACACAATTATGCACGCATAGAACAAGCAATTTCTAAGCCGGGAAAATGACGTTAAGAATAACGGCCGTTTTATCGTCATAGTCAAAACGCCTGTTTGACTGAGTTTATTGTGGGCGCGAATTCTTTTCCGTTGATCAAAGACTTGAAAGCTTCAAACATTTTCAACTTTAACCTCTGCATTCGTTTGATAAGCCACTGTTTGAATAAGCAAAAACCGAATTGGGAAGACAATGACATAATTTAATTTAAAGTCTTTTGAAAGCTTATAAATCAACGGCAACCATGTTTTTTTCCCTGTAGGGATGCAGCGATCCTGTTTGTGAGGAAAACACTCTTTATTGTAAGATATACTCAGTGGGTAAGATAGATTTTACAAGCATGACATTGAATCATTAATCTAAAACATGTGTATTTTAACTTGAAGCGATATTTTTCTTATTTTCAAAAAATTGCTTATCACTAATTCATTTCTTGTGCTTCAGCTAGCTCTCTCTCTCTCTCTCTCTTTCTCTCTCTCTCTCTCTCTCTCTCTATCTATCTATCTATATATGCACATAGTCATGTAAACTTTTCATCCTGTGATACTGAGTTTTTTTATGAAAAAATATTTTTTCATGTTATTGTAAATGGCCCGAAATGATCCATCCTAGAAATCAGTTTTAATTCGATCAATGTTATCTCAACATGTTATCTCATAACTGTTTAATAATTTAATCTAAACACCACGTGCATGTAATATATTTCTACTTGTACTTTATTTTTATGTTAAATTTCGTTGGCTGTTTTGCCACAGCCCTGTTTCGGAAGTATTAAAAAGTAGGACAGTTTTTCGTGTTGGCACACGCCGTTATATTCATCTATATCTCCATGAATATTACTACTCCATGATTCTGATTTTTTAGGTGGAAAATAATTTTTCTTCTTACTATTCTGTAATTGTGGATTTTAGTTTTGGTAAAATCATTTTACATGTATCTATTTCATGTGTTATGGAAAACCTCAGGTTAGATATGAAGTAAAATTCTCGTTTATGTTTAAGATTGTGCTATGAATTTTTATAGTGAATTCGTCATCAATTGTCTATGAGTTGTCTAAATATACATTTTATGTTCCCTGTGATATTGGAGTCTATATACACATGTATTATGAAAGTTACGTATATTTTGAGGTAGTATGTTTTATTTTATAAGAATCTTAAAAGTTTCGACTTATATATGAAAATATCAGGGTTTTTTTTAACCATACTCGCCCAGATCTGTATGCCTTGTTATTTTCTCAGTTCGTTCCCTTTTTAATTCATTTGCATAAATATCAATTTCGTCAACATTTGCCAGTGAAAATCTTTTGGGGTCTAACCCTTCTAGATTGTTTTATCTCTTCCGTGAGTGTGTAATTCTACTATGTTAGTGGTGTTAGTGTGTTTGTAACTGATTGTCGGTTTATAGATATTACCAAACTGAAATATATCTTTATATATATATATATATACATATATATATATATATATATATATATATATATATATATATATATATATATATATATATATATATATATATATTGTTGTGTCATACACGGACAGCTGTTTCGTTGTATTACAACTCTTCAGTGTGGCTATACACAATCCAATATCCCACCTAATACCACGAGGCAGGATTGAAACCTTCGCTTCAGAGGCGAGTATCCTACCGCTGAGCGACGGAACTGGACGATAAGTAAGGCTGAATTTAAGCGATATATTTATTTTCCCTTTATATATATATATATATATATATATATATATATATATATATATATATATATATATATATATATATATATATATATATATATGTACAAACTTAGTTCAATGTTTCTTTTATCAGTAAGAATATGTATTCCTTTTAACCGTAGATTTATTTTTAAAGCCATACTATATGGTTTATTCTTAAACTTGAATTCATAATTTTCAAAGTAAAGTCCCTATTTACATCTATAATTGTGGGATATTTGTAATTTATTTAATAGTTTATACATCTACATCATAAATTTCAACTTTATAGCGAAATTCCCATTCTTATGTAAAGTTATAGAAGATATGTTATTTGAAGATGTGTTTATTAAAAGGGTATATGAATAGATTTTGTAAGCAACTGTTAATATTCCCTTGATATACATTCATATATCTCTGCGTTTCTCTTTTTTCCTTTAGAAATGTTACTTGGAGATGGATTTCAATAACTAGGTTTTATAAATAGATTTGGTAAACAAATTTCATCCAGAGTGTGTGTAGTAATAATCAATTATTGTTAATGCGTCTTTCGTGTTCTATCTTATAGTTAAAATACTCGTTCATACATATATATATATATATATATATATATATATATATATATATATATATATATATATATATATATATATATATATATATATATATATACCTCTCGTTTCTCTCTACTATGTATTTGTATTTATTTCCTAAAAAGGGAAAAATACGCTAATGAAATAAACCCCCAAAAATAAAACACACACACACACACACACATGTGCAGGAGAATTTCGCTTTTGGTCATCTAGTGAGGGTTGGAACAAATTAGATATAAAACAGGGACTAAAGAAAAACAGGACGATGTTAATTTACTCCCTGGCAAAGTTATACCAGTTTAACAAAAGTGGTTCCAATCTATTTTACTTTAATCTGAGCTGGGTTAACAGATTTTTTTGTAGAAATCAAAATGCCTCTCTCAACCAGCAACTCCCAATTGCCATCCAATTTTTGAGCCGTTCATTCGAAACAATCGCTCATAGTTTCCCTTCCTTTTGTTGAACCTTGGCGAGGAAAGTCGTCTCCTCTTGACCCTGATTCTTACTTTGAGCTGATGCTTGAAGAAAGCAATCAGTTGTTCGGGAGAAAACCGCCCGCCTCCAAGGATCCCTTCTGTCTTATCATTCAAACCACGACTCTCATAATACTGAGTAACTCTTGAGAACATAACATTCTTTTTTTTCTAGCAAAGGCATCACTTTGCTATGTACGGTACTAGTATTCAAGGCAAAATAAAATCTGTGGAGGGTGCCAACCATGTACCCTACAATCAGTCCACAACAGCTAGATGGAGAGATGGACTAGCCAAATTCAGAAAATACTGGCTCTGCAACGCCCATGATAGAGAAATGTAGCGAATCCCAGAGACGGTCTATATCCAACGACGGACGATGAAAGACTGATCATGGTAGTGATGAATATGTCTGCATGTCTATTGACAACTCAGTGTCATTGTTTATATAGTATATGTATATCACCTCTTTATTTCTCCATTCTGTACACTAAATATACTTTAGATAGTCTTATTCGTACCAGTTATCATGCTGCTTGAGCAACAAACGTTTTTACGGCTGACAGAAGACCAAATCTAACCATTCAAACTCATTCAATTCATTCTCCCCTTTCACTCAACGCAGTATTTGTTATTCTTTAATGTACATTTCAAGTAGTAAATTCAAAATATTTATATTAAAAAGAAATCATTACTTAAAAGCTTTCAAGAAACCCAAGTTCGCAGCTCATGTTCGCCATCGTGTGACACTGATAAAAATAGTGACAGTTTTATACAATGAATACACGTTTAATAAAAGTTTGTTGAATTTCAAATAGTTTCCATTCTCTCTGTCGAACAGTGGAATATGGAAAGATTGAGTTGCATCTATAATATCTTGTCACTGATTCGAGGGAGACCTATGTTCTATGCATCGACAAACAAAATTCAATAACTATTATTTGATAAAAAAAAGATGATACTATATTATTGTGTAAAAATAAAGAATACTTTGATATTATCGTAAAACAATTCATATTTTCAGAACACTATGCTCATTGAGATAAAAAGCTATCTAATGTATTTTAACATGTTACAACCGTCCCTGGTTAGTGTCGCAACTGTCTCCAGAATTGCAGCCTGTTACAACTTTTCCATCCAAATAAACATTGTGAATGACATGTCAGATGCAACAATCTTTAAATGGTATGGGTTATTAGCAGGCACACACACACACACACACACACACACACACACATATATATATATATATATATATATATATATATATATATATATATATATATATATATATATATATATATATATATATATATGTATATATATATATATATATATATATATATATATATATATATATATATATATATATATGTGTGTGTGTGTGTGTGTGTAGGATATCGGCCTCCGGGTCCGAAATGAAGGTTTCAATTCTACCTCGTGGTACTGGATGGGATAATAGAAAGTGTATAGCCACACTGAAGAGATGTAATACATCGAAACAGCTGTCTGTGGATGACACAATAATATATATATATATATATATATATATATATATATATATATATATATATATGTATGTATAACTGTTCCAAGTCTCCCCGAATAATAGAGACCCAGCTTTAGATATAATGTTAGCAAAGCAACAAATGTTCGCTCGTAATTTTTGTTATGACGAGTTATATTTTTCTGCCGTCATACAAAACATTTCAGTCCTTGCAGTATAGCACATGCAACAAACAAATGTGTTCCAAATATATTTCTACAATATTAAGATAGACCTTAGCGACCAGGATCGAGGGTCATTTTGAATTTCAGGTTAATCTGTCCTAACATTGCCTGTTGGTGAGGAAAAAATATCAACATCGAGAAGAGATTTTATGCATTCGTCTTTGACGACGACATCGTTGCAAGTGAGGGTTTTTTAATTCTCAGTTCAGAATTCACCATATACATCAAATCTATGAAGCAAGTTTCCCTTTAGATAAGGTTAACAGAATCATTTTTTAACTTTCGTCATTGTTAAGAAATAATTTTTCTTTCATTTTCTCTTTTTACTTCGAGAGAGGGGAGATGTTCGGATCTAAAAGACACTCTAATATTCTTGATATTGATTAAACTTTGTATAATTTGTACCAGTACTCCAAGAATAAGTGACGTCTTCAAAAAAGATCATATCACACTGCCACTGGTCATGAAACATTTTTATCAAAAAAAATTTTTTTGTCAATTGTAAGCATGTATTTTCGAAAATCTTTGCATTTTTGTCATCGTATAAACGATAAGGACGAAATGATAAAGAATGTATGACATGATATTTTGCTGCATATCAAGTTTATATTTACTTATTACCAAGTAACCAGATCTTTTTTTGTTCGTCCTTGTATATTGAACACCTAATTTTAGTATGTTATTTGCTCTTATACATAAACCATAGCCCAAAATAAAATTCAAGGTTTCTTGTAGACATTTTTTGTTAGACAAGAAATTTTTAGACTCCGGCTGATTAAGAATTTCTTGTGGTACGAAGAGAGCTAACTATAAATTTGTAATGAAGTTGATTTTTACCAAGCATCAATCTACTACAAAAGAGAAATTCTCATATAAATCAAAATCTTTGAGAGTGAGTAGTTTTCAAAATAGTTCTATACACTTGACTCTGTGGTTTTAAGTAAATTTCGCTGAAAAGTCTGTGGATGTTCCACAGAATTTGTCATTCATATTGGTTGAATCTTCAAGTAAATTTTTCTCATTTTTGTTTATTTTCAGCCGCTGAATTTCCATAGTTCCTTTGTAATTTTTAAGGAAAAGTCTGCCTGTTTGATGAAAATTTTCAGTTTAATAGGTTTGTATCGATTTGTTCCTTTCATTGAAATAATCTTGTTAATATCATGATTCACGTAGCTATCACAATCATTGACTACATGGCTTTCAAGATATTTTCACTGACATTTCGCTTTCAACATCTACCTTTATGATATAAATTCTATGAATAAGAAGTGATGCCTGACGACCAGCGCAGAGAATGATGCTGGAAGTGAAAGTTTTTCTATTGTGAATGCAATATTTTCTCGAAGTTCCGATCGAAATTAAGATATAATTTGTATTTATTGGAAGTCTTAGAGCCTTCAATCAAGACTGATTCTAACGTACGATTTCAAATTAAAATATAATGCTGGCCAAGTTGATGGTAGCGTCCACAAAGCATTTGGAGTGAACGCGACTACGATGCGAACTGTTTAGCGTTTGTTCAATAGATGAAGGACAGGTTGAGAAAAGGCACCACATTAACTGAATGTGACGCTTTGATAGTTTCAGATCCAATACATGCTAATCTAGAGTGTGTAAGCGTAGGAAAGTGTTCAATGAAGTTTTGCAACACATCCATATCAAAAAATATTTCACTTACAGTCATCTTTTCAAGCATTTTGAGCTTCATATCTATTATGAAAGGTTCAATAATTGGCTTGTAGTCATTCGTACTTTTAATGAATTTGTGACCAATCTGGAAGTGCAACGTCACACCAGCAGTAACAAAAAGATATTCACGAAATAATAACGGTTTCATCTCAGAACTTCAGGCAATCCTGCGCACGTCAGAAAACGATAGAAAAGTAATGAACATTACGATTCTAGGTTGAACAATTCGTGGAAATTGACAGTAGTCATTACTCTCCAAAACTAAAGAAAAAGTTCAAAATTGAAGATACGAAATCAAAAGTTTAATACATTACCGATAAAAGTATGATTCATGTGCAACTACTTCTAAGAAACCGAAATTGAACAGCTATCATCATCAAAGATGGCGAAGGTTCTATCTCTTTTTCTAATATATTATTTTTATGTTTTATTTGCTTGCTAGTTTGTTCCAGCACTCCTGGTCATACCGTTTTGCTTACCAAATCTATTTATAAACCTAGTTAATGAATACACTCACCCCCCTCTGATGTTTTTTTAGGAGTTGCTTTGATGACTTTTTGAGGGAGGGCTTTATATTCTGTTTGTTTGTTCCAGCGCCCCTAGTCATACTCTTTTATTTACAGGCTTGAAAATTGGCAGCAGCACTTTAATAGACCTTTCTTTACTTTGGGGGAAAACTTTTTTGACCTTTGGGGGCCTTATTCTTGTCTACTCTATTGTACATATTTTCCAATAATGTCATAAATAAAATCTATCCTCATCGTATTCTTTGATAATTTATTTACATGATTTCAAATTTTGACGCTACGGCCTTTCAGTTGTTGCCTGTGATGGCAAGTATTATATCAAAATCAAATGAAGACAAGAATGAGACTGTTCAAACCTATAAATTTTTGCAGACAACAGAGTTGTTCTATAGACTAATTTACCCCACGATGAATTGACCAGTGACCAATTTACCGGCGACCAATTTACCGGTGAATATTTTACCGGTTATTTATCATCGTAGTGTAATAGTACTTTATCTCTGAACTTTAGATAATACTAATAATGACTAAAGAATATATATCTGCTGAAATGAGTTGAAAACAACAAAGACGCGGCTCCTCGTTCAAAAACTCATGTGAAAATGATGATACTTACTGTCAGAAATTCGAACAAATTAGGAATGTCTGCAACTTATGTAGAGAACAAGAATAACTCAGATTCTAATCCAAATAATTCATGGTATGAAGAGTGCGCTTTATCTTGAAAATTCAAACAATGCTCAAAGGGCGTCAGAAGGCCAAGGATGAAATATTTGCTGCAATGAAACAAAAACGAGGAAATTCTAAACATATAATCAGCATGTATACAAATTCCTTCTCTATTTGCACTTTCACATCTCATTGGTTATTTTGTATTCCTTTTATGACATAACAATGAAGATTACGTTATAGAAAGTCTTGAAACTTTTTGTCTGATCACCATTTAAGACAGTTTGATTTGAGATGAGTTTTTTTAAACCTTAGAATTAGAATAAATGAAAATGAATTACCCAATAAAATAGCTTTTGGCTGATCCATACATGGATAGCCTAGTCATTTAGACGGGCATATGCTTACAGTCCAAATAATTCGCGAAATAATGACACTGCTTTATCTCAGAAATTCATACAATATTAAGAGAGCAGAAACGTTTCGTTAGAAATCCTCAAGTTGAAGATACCTTTTTTTCCTGAAAAAATAACAAAATAATGATAAAACTTCCTGATCACTCAAGCTATGACCACAATACAATTACTCAACCTTAAATGCACAATCCAAAGAAAAGGAATCAAAGTAAAAAAAATTGGCAGAAGAACTTAATCACCGGGTGCAGAGTATTCTTTAAAGTTGTGAGGTCTCTCATACCCTTTCTTTATCTATTCATTTTAGTTGTTGTTATCTTTTTCAATCATTTTCCTTCTTTATATTTTTTCATCATTTTTTACTAATACTTTTTTCCTTTCAAATCAATTTCTTTTTACAAATCTTTCTTTCATTTATCATTTTTTCCTTCTTATTTCCATTCATTTATCAATTTTTTTCTTCTTTAATCTCTTCATTCTTTGTGACTAATGTTTCTTTCAAATTCTTTTCTTTTTTGAGAAAAATATTTTCTTCATCTCATGTCTTCTTTTTGCTTCCTTCTTTTCACCCATTGCCATTTATGTTCACTTTTTCTTTCTTTTTTTTTTTCCTTTCAAGAAATTTCACAAGAGTGGCATTTTCTATACAGTGAATTCTCATCTTAGCTATGCTTCCCGGGTGGTGTCAACAAAATATCAGAATCCGTAATCGGGTGAAGAAGCATTTGAGACATGTGTCGAGAATCCAGTACCTACCCAAGAGTCTAAGAGGACAGAGTTGAGTCATATTGATAAATTACCAAAAAGCAAAAATAAATAAACGAAACGAAATTGTCTGTAGAGAATGCTGCTGGGACCAGATGCCGAGGAAAGTGATGGAAAATAAACCCACTCAAAGAAATAAAGAAATAAACTTCCTTTGTTTGAATTTATGCATTGTTATTTCAAAGGCTCTTTGTATTTGTACTCATATAAACACATAAACAAATAAATAAACTCCCTTCGTTTAACTTTATGCGGGTGGTATTTCAAAGGCTTTTCGCTCACACACGGAGAAGCATAAACCCATTATATATATATATATATATATATATATATATATATATATATATATATATATATATATATATATATATATATACTGATATAATAGAAATATATATATATATATATATATATATATGAAAAGTACAAGATACAAATTAAGAACGCAATACTATATAACATAATTCTATTTCTGATGTATGACAAGTTTATTCCATAAGGTGCTCGATACAGTCAACATTAAACATTAAGTTGAAATAGAATACAGCTTAAATATGATGAAAAAAAGGTTTGCTACACAAACATGTTTATGTTTCGACTAAAAAGCCAAAACAAGGCATAAACATGAATGAGTAGCAAATCTTTGGTCCATTATATATATATGCATATCGATATATATGTATGATAATGATTCGTAATTGTGTCAACCACAGACAACCGATTTACTGTATAATGATTCTTCAGTGTGAATATAGACTATCCATCAACCTTTCCAGTGCCACTATGTTGGGTCAAAACTTTCGCTTTAAACCAGATATATATATAATGTATAAGATATATATACATAGAACATACATCATATGTACGTTATATATACATATAATGAAAATAAATATGTATTATATATATATTCATCTATACATATATATATATATATATATATATATATATATATATATATATATATATATATATATATAAGTTATGTGTCATCCACAATTCATAATCATTCAATCGGATCATATATATCCATTCCATATATATATATATATATATATATATATATATATATATATCTTTCATATATATATATATATGTGTGTGTGTGTGTGTGAGTGTGTGTGTGTGTGTGTGTGTGTGTGTGATATACATCTATAAGGCGGATATAACGACATTTACAAGATTTCAATGAATCCCCGAAACAAGAATAAAAAAAACGTATAATCATTTGCCTTTTGGGGCGTAAAAGGGGCAGAAACATTATATTGTTTGTGTAGTGAATCCAAGTCCTATTATATTTCCAGCCTTACTTTAAAACACCCTTGGAGTGTAAAGTTGAATGTATAGAGCATTTTATGAATTAAATCCATCACATATCAGACATTTCTCCATATTATATTATGATATATTGTAAACCTGATCTGTATTATATGTACTATTTATATATAATACATACAGATATATATATATATATATATATACATATATATATATATATATGTATATATATATATATGTGTATATATATATATATATGTATATATATATATATATATATATTCAAAGTACATTTTTGTGATATATGTACTATGATTTGTACTATATGTATTATGTATATATGATATATATATATATATATATGTATATATATTATATATAGATCGTATATATAGAGCAAGTTGTTCTTATATATATATATATATATATATATATATATATATATATGTATATAATTTCATAACTAGCCCATCGCTATTCAAGTTTTCTAGTAAATTCTATGATGTCCTGGACTCCTATTTTCTTCCTAATATAATGTGCTGTGTTGCCTCGCGATCTCTCAATGTGAGGTTAAGCATGGTTCTCAGTTTGCTTGTCAGTCTGTTGGTTAACTTCCATGTTCCAGGTCCATCAGTGACTATCAGGAGGATACATTGGTTGTATACCATTCTTTTTAGAGTTAATGGGATCGTTTCGTTTTTGAAGGTTGAGTTTGCTCTGCCGAAGGCTCGCCATTCTTGAGTGATTCATAGATTGATATCTTCTTTTGAAGGTTTCATGCAGATTCGTTGTCCTTGGTTGATATTGTGTTCTAATTTCTCCGGTTTTGCAACTTTTACAGTTGTGTTTTTTTCTTGATGGTGTTGTTGCACATGGCCTATGTCTTACTAAAGTTCATGTGTAGACTGATTTTCTTGTTTTCTTCGTTTAGTTTATCTAACGTTAGTTGGAGGTGTCATGTACTTTCTCTACAAAAAGATTGATGTCGTCTGCAAATCTGATCACCCTCAGATATTCGCCATCTATTTTGATTCCTTTATTCTCCTTGTCCAGGTTCCGGAGAATCATCACAAGGCTGGCTGTGAAGAGTTTGGGTGACCTGATATCACCTTGTCTTACTCCTTTTTGGAGCTGGAATGGTTCAGAGTCTTTATGTAGCCTGA
>OY735205.1:31169502-31189502 GCA_963457665.1 Thysanoteuthis rhombus
TGGGAGTGTGGTTGAAATGAACCGTTTTGTGAAAAAAAAAAGTTTTAAAGGTTTTTAATGGATGTTTTACTCACCATATTGCTAAGTTTGGCCCTCACTTTCCATCCTGTGTACATACATGTACATATCTTATCTTCTTGTGTTTTATGTCTATACATAATTCTTTAAGAGGTCAAAAGTCAAGAGAAACTTTTTTCCAGTGATAGGTCGAAAGAGAAGGGATGCTTTTTTCCCCTTTGAAAGGTCAAAAATGATTCATGATGATGATTATATTCTTCTTTCAAAGTTAAAATTGCCATTGATACAAGAATCCAGTAAAACTTTACGAATTATAGGTAAAAGAGAGGATAAGAACTGATAAAACACTCCATTCATTTACTTACAGGTCATTATTGGCAGGAGGTCGGAGTTTGATAGCCCTCTGCAGCATGTAAGCCTCATATCACAAAGAAAGCAACTGAGCTGTCGTAGATTATTGCTTGCACCAGTTCTTGTCTGAATCTTGTTAAAAGGTAAGTTTTAATCATTGTATGTGGTTTAGCCGGACTATATTCCTTCTCCATGTCGCTCATTTCTTTTACAAACTTTCGGCATTGTGTATATCCAGGCCTTCTTCTGGTATTCTTCGCTTGGAAATGAGGGAACTAATTGCCCTATACTACCTGTCATGTCACGTCAACATCTTTCAGTGGTACTAAGGTTTGGAGGATATAATCTATACAACATAAACATACACAAAAACATTGCCAAGTCTATCAGCCGTACCTGGACCCAAGATTTGAATTCATGCGACTTCGGGCTTTTCCCAAGTATATTTCCGGACGTGGGAGAAATTAGGTGGAATGTTAAAAGCAGTCCCTCGGGGAGACTTTTGAAGGTGGCTGAAGCGACATTGCGTTAGTCAGACTCAATATTCAATGCTTTGTCATTGTATGAATCGCAACCTGAGGTTTAGCGATACCTTCACAAGGTGATGATATACGTGAAGTGCTCCACAATTTTGCACTGATGCCAGACAAGGTTTCCATTTACCCGAACCTCCACGAGAACAGAATGTGACACTTTTGAACAGTGTCGTTGTCCTGGGTATCTACATAGGACAGCGAATCTCCAGGAAATTTATGAAAGAAGAAAAAATCAATTGCAGAATCATCCAAGGTAGGCAAGTTTTCAGTAGAGTAAGATCAACTGTCAACAACAAGGAAATCTCATCACATACATATGCAACCAATGCATCCTCCTGATTGTCACCTATGGAGTTGGTACATGGAACGTAACCGAAAGAATGGCCCTCAAACTCAAAACCCAGCAACGTGCATAGGTGAGAATCATGCTGGACATCTTGTGGAAGGATCATAAGACAACACAATACATTAGGGAGGAAACAGGAATCTGAGATATCATAGGATACGTTTAAAAAGTCAAATGGCAATGGGTTAGTCATGTAGCAAGAATGTCAGATAACTGGTGGACATCACGACCCACAACGTGGATCCCCAAAGATTACGTATGAAACCGTGGTCAGTAGAATGACGGAAGATGACGAAACTAACTAGACGGGTTCCGAAAGTACTGGTTCCACGATGTGCACGATAGTTAGGTCTGGCGAATCTTGAGGAAAGTCACTATCCAACGAAAGGCACTAAAAGACTAATGATGATGATGATGATGATGATGATGATGATGATGATGATGATGATGATTGTTTTGTTCTATATCGGTGACTTGATCAAGTATTTTTGTTTATACAGTTAAGGAGACATTGTCTAGTCTTTTTTATATCATCCACTTGGACTTCAGGTGTCATGGAATAAAGCAGTTGCATTATTTCTCAAGCCGTTTGTATTTTCTTCGATTTCTCTGAAGGGACCTATCTAAATCAACTTCCAGTTGACTTGACCTCACCAAAGCTTTTTTTTTTTTCAACTTACATTTTGGGAACATCTTCCTTACTCAGTTACCAACCTCTCACAACACTGGATAAGCGGTTGGACGCTCCCGGTTGGAATTTAGAGTTATCTCTCAGACTGCTTGTCAACCAAGCACAAAGAGCCTTGCCTGCCCCGCTGTTAACCCAGAACTGAGGAGAGGGGTGGATTCAAGACTAATGTTCGAAGTGAACGCTAACAATCGTAGCCGAATTTTGAACTCAGCTCGCTGATCCTTTTCTCCATGTTGTTAATCGTTAGGCTACCCGCATCTCCCCTCGTCTGTTCTCAAGAGGAAAAATGAATAGAATTGAATTGTAGTTATGATTGATTCTATTTGGACTCACTGAGATCTTCCAGCACAAAACAATTACTCCTCTCATTTTTAGAGACCGCAAACCAAAACTGTCACAAAAACCGTCGTCTGGCTGACAGGCTGGCTGGTCATGTGTGTATGTATCATGCGTACAGGTTTTACCAACTGAGCTAGAGTGCCAGAATTTCAAACATTTACTGCTTATTATATCAATTAAAATATTTTTTCTTTCTTAAAAATATCCCAACTCCATTTTTTTTAGTGGGAAGGCTTTACAACTTGCAATGTAAGTGGATGCTAAATTGATCCCTCATTTCGTGTCTGGCAACACCATTTTTCGAAAATTCCGACTTTAGATTCAGTATCATCCATACTCGTTTATAGAAAATCCAAACGTGTTCTTAGTGAACAAAAGGCGAGAGAAGCAACTTTTCCAATTTTTCGATTGATCACCCCCAACACAGCATGCCACCATAAGGTGTTGGTCACGTGACAGTTTCTACTAAGTGATTAGCCAAGCCTGATTTTCTTTAAACAAAAAAAGGAGCATTCAAAAAGCTGATAAATTGGGCGACACATCAACAGCTCTCTTTCTGTACTTTTTCAGTTCTCAACAACAGAATAAAAGCGCGTGTGTGAACAAGTGGCTCACTGACCAGCGAAAGCTCTTATGTATTTCTTTATCATGTTTTATAAACGATGTTCCAGAAATAGCCGGAAAACGCTAGGAGCCTTTGCAAAAGTATGAAAACCGCGTGATCTCACATTGAAACTTCTTTTTGTTTGGTATTTCATAAGATAGAAATTGCATTCCTATTTTAATTTAGATTTGTATTATTTTGGAAAGAGTTCAAAATCCTTATCCATTTTACAACTTGAACATGGCCGCCTAGAATATCGAATACCAATATCATGTCTGGCCAATCATCACTCAACCAAACAATACACTTTACAAATTTCTATTCCGAGTCACTTTATCAAATTATTCCGAGTAAAATATCCCCCAACATTACTCATTCGGCGTCTCATTCCATCTTCCCCAACTTTTCTTAATTCTAATTTAGCAAGATATAAATGATATGGATTCAATGATCTTGGAGAGCAAAATTGGACAGAATTGAAGATTGTTTGCTTATTTGCTTTTAATATTCGCTGACGGGAAATATCTAAACGCGTTTATTATTATGGATCTTCAAGCGAGTAATGTTCCGAACCATGGGAACAAGGATTTCTTTTTTTTCATTCAAGTTGATTGCTTTCATTGTAAATGCATCGACAGGCGTTCAGATTTTTAGGTTTCTATTTCCAGGCTATGAAATATCAGAATATGAAAACTTGAGGAAAAAAAAAAGGAATGTTTTATATTTTGCATCCTAGCTATATGCAAAAGCTGATTTGAAATTTGCCGTTTTTGTGCTTGCTAAACGTAGATGACTGGAGCCAAATTATTCGATTTTATTCAACATACAGTATCATACTTCTGTCAGTAAGGCTTAGATTAATTTCCAATCACTGGCAGTCTGTACTGTTTCACGATCTCCCGATGCATTTCCATATTAAAACCATTAGTGATGAATTTACATCATACATTTAATCATCCTATTCTGTCAGTAACATTTGCAATAATTCCACGTGCCAATAATTTTCTTCTTTATTCCCAATGCTTAAAATCAATAGCAATGCATTTACCTTATACAACATACTACCATCGAACATTGTGATTTGCTAATGACAAGATATTCCATCCTAAAATTTGATATCGGAATATATCACAGGGAGAAGTAGATTTATGCCTTTCCCATTTCAGCTAAAGATTTTTACTGCATACATGTGTCTAAGCCAAGAGAATTTAGGCATGTCGTCTTGCAGCACCCTTCATATTCACCTGAAATTCTTTTTACAGATTATCCAAACTCGGTTCGCGGCT
The DNA here is from genome assembly GCA_963457665.1 of Thysanoteuthis rhombus. Lineage (NCBI taxonomy): Eukaryota > Metazoa > Mollusca > Cephalopoda > Oegopsida > Thysanoteuthidae > Thysanoteuthis > Thysanoteuthis major. The sequence goes on from OY735205.1 coordinate 31,173,674, forward strand.
TCCGTTTATTCTGTTAATAAATGCTCTACAAAGTGCGTTCTTTAATTAAAACAGAAGATCACAATTGTAGGTTCCCAATGAGGATCAAACATTCCATTTTAGCAATAAGCGCCGGGATTCGCTCGTTAAGCATTGCTCGATTATTGTCACAAGTAACACTCACTCAGTAGAAAGAATATTTTTTTCTGGTTCATGAAATTCCGTATCATACTGAGTCACCTCAATCCCCACTGGGCTTGTTTAGTGACACAATGTTCATTTGATGACAAGATTAGAAGACAAGAAAAACCTTCTTTCTCTGGGTTCCTTGAAAGTGATGCAACTTTTCTTTTCTTTAATTTGATATGTGGTACATTTTTCTCTCAAGGTAAAGCGAACATAATTATCATCGGCTAGATCTAAATGAAAGCAGAAAATTCAGCGCCCAACGCAAAGTTCTTAATTGCATTGAAAATCAACTCTGAGAAGCTAGGCAACGGGCAGAGAACTCCAGGTGCAAATTTTGTGCGTAGTCGCTTGAGGTATCAGACGGTTCTTATCTCTGAAACGAACAATCAAGCCTATTAGTTCTATATAGTACTCTAGATATCCTTGCATGCTCCGTCTCTCAATTCTTACGCTCGAATGTTTGCCAGCCTGTCTGTCTGTCACTCACACGCAAGCACATTTATTACACAGTTTTGCCGCCGATGAAACAATGGCTCTCAATATCCCCTACGTATTTAGACTTTATTGTGTCGTTCTTATGCTAGGCTGTTATGCATGAAATGTTTGAATTGCGAGATAAACGATTATATAAACAAAACAAAAAAAAATGTGTTAGATATTCAACTGATATGATACCCATTTAAGTAATAACCCTTTTTTCAACTATCCTCAAATGATAATATATTATTTCTATTGTTTTTGGTCCGGTTTAATTATCACCAATTCAGTTAAAGCTCGAATCATAGCTTCTTTTATTTATTCAACTTTTTATTACAGATATGAAGTTCAAAATACTTGGAAAGTTTATGATCTGTAGAAAAGAAATGGGGGGAATATTGAGGCTGTTGCAAGATGTCATATCTTTCTTCACTAAGCTTAGACGTAGTCAGCTGAGAGGTTTGGTGTCCGTAACTGTCATTTTTAAACCATTCTTATAGTCTCAAGATTACACGATATGATTGCTGTTGAAATCCCAAAGTCCCCTGAAAAGTGAACTAATCTCGTGGCATAATAGTTAATAAGCTTTTTTTTTTTTTCAGAATATTACTATTGTTCTGAGTTTAACCAATTATCACTGTGCCAGACTAAGGTAAGCTTGAATTATTAAAGACCCACAGTGCCACAAAATGGACCAGCAGTAATCAAGATTCTCCTGGAGATAATTACTACTGTAGTGAGTGTATTCTTCGGTGGTAACACTGTGCTTATGTCTTCAAACTCAGTAAACACCCACAAAGGTACACCTTTGTTGATCTGCAACGTAGATAATTAGATTGTATCGCTACATTGTTTGGAGGCAGATGTATTGTGTACATAACTGTGAATATCAACTATGACATACGGGTGTGAAACATGGAAATAACAGAACTGGTCTGGTTAGTCACTCAGCAAAATGTGTCACGTAAACATTGCCTCTTGGCAGCATGCCATGTCGTAGGAAAATCGATCGAAAATTGAAAATGGGGTGATCAATGAATGAATTACTTCTCTCGCTTTTTGTAAGGCCGTGCGAACAATAAACACGTTTGAATTTTCAATATACAAACATGAACACTGCTGGACACATGCAAAAGATTAATTTAGCTTAATCTTACTTTGTAAACTAAAACCCTGCGAAAAACCTTTTTGGGGAGAAAAAATCCGTTTTTTTTTTGTTTTTTTTTTTCAAAACATAAAAAGAGTAAATGCTTATATCTTCAGTCCTCTTGCTCCATAGCCATCCATCCAAACCTATGTTGACAGTTTTGGTTGACTATTTCTAATACCTTGAAAACAACTCCACAGTCACGCTAAGAACAATAGAGAGATCGATACTTGTGATAACTTTAAGAGTTAGAAAGAAGGACCTGAGAGCAGAACAATGTTTAAGATATCATAGAAGTGAATACGTGACAAAAATGTAGCTCGGCAGTACGCGCCAGGGCGCGGTGGGTGGGGCAGATATTGCAAAAGGTTGGTCGAATGGCGCCAAAGGGATAGTGAACGAAGTGGGAGATGACCATACAGACCCTCTATGATGGAGAGATTATATATAAGGATTTGCCGGTAAGACAGGAATTAGTTCAGTCGCGGTAGGCATCGAAGTAATTGGAAAAGGCTTTCGTCTAGCAGTGAACCTGAAATGGCAGATGATGATGATTATGATGACTGTTATCGCAAGTGGTCAAATCGCTAACTATACTCCCACCAAAGTACACCCTCCAACGACCGTTCATTTTCTCTTTTGAAATGGGATTATTTCGGTGGCTCTTGCCAGACAATCATGCATCATTAGAGACGCTGTGTAATGTGCACATAAAGATATGAATGTCGCTCACCTCTGACCCGGGGCCTATAATTCGAGGACGGCTTAGCCGCTGATCAACGCCCACATTCCGGTAAGGGCCATTCTGTGGGTGTTTCTACCCTTACCACCTCTTGATAGAAGGACGAGGAGTTGGATTACAGGAATTGTATGGAATAGGCAAGAAAAGAATAGATGAAGAATGAAATGAGGAAATTGGTGAAAAGAAGGAGAGGAAGAAAGGAAGAAACAACCAAACAAATAAGTAGAGAATTGAAAGAAAAAAAAAGTTGCTGAGATAGATAGAAAGGAAGGGAGGTAGAAAGAAAGGGAGATACGAAGATAGAATCAAAGAAAGAGAAGATATAGAAAGACAGAGAGATATGAGGGAAAAAAGATATGCAAGAGAAAAATTAATCGATGAATAAAGAATGAGAGAAAGATAGTAAGAAAGGAAGAAAAATAAAGAAGAGCGAAAGATAAAAAGAAAAGAGAAAAAAAGGAAAAGATCAGGGAAAAATAATGAAAATGAATAAATATTCATATTTGAAAATACAAAAATGAAAAATATCATAAACGCAGAATATAAATTGTTTGAGATTAATAAATATATTAGATAAACTGGTATCAAATCATAAAATAGAAGAACGAACAATAAAAATGATGAATAATATTCGTAAAAGATCAAAGCAGATAAAACATAGATAAACAGATGCGGATAACTGAAACCAACTTATGTCCCAAAATCATTATCCATATCTCTTTATTGAATTTCAAGAAACTTGGCTTTGACAGCAGATAAATACTATCGCTTAGGATAGTTTCAATGCTTGTTGATAAAAGATACATTATTATGTTTTAAATTAATTATTCTATCATTATCTTAGTTGTTTGATACTGTCTTTTTTCGCTGTATTGACTTTATTTTTTTTTTATTCATCAGAAATACTTAACAAGCAGTTTGAATTTAGGACTCTGTTTTGTATCTTGTTGGGCTTCTAACCAGCTTTGCAAGGACCTGTTAGATACAGAACAGCCTGCAGCATCTCAACCACAATATAATCTACTTGGGAAATATTTGACAAGAGAATCCTTTTATTATGAAATGCTGGAACCCAGATGAATCGTTACTGTGCAATAATACGGTGAGCAATTGACGGTTTTGAATGGCACATAGTAAACAGAAAAGGATTAAGGGGTACGGGGGTAAGTAAATTGGACGGCGATTTTGTAGCATGACTGCTTGTTGTAATGTTGTAAGTGTGATGCTGCAAACGATCATAGACCCAGGATAGAAGTTCCAACACATGCAGCGTATTCTTCAAATTTTTCACCTTTAGACTATCACTTGTTCGCTTTACCCACGGTCCTGACTTTTCTCCCCACTGAGGCATTTAACGTATTTTTCATATTGTATATATGAGAGATATAATCATAAATTTATCACACCCTTCAGTTTGGCTCAGTTGGTAAGAGAGTCACCTAGCAATGACTTAGTTGCGATTTCAAATTATGGTAGGGAAATGGTGATTTCATATATGTATCGTTTTTTTTTTCTTTTTTTTTTTTTGTCACAGGGTGTGAAAAATGTTCACTTCCTTGAATTAGGTGAGGATTGTTCTTGTTAAGGGGGGGGGGTCAAAGTCAACTCCAATTCCTCTTATCGGGTGAGCATTTCCCCCCAGTGAATTTATCGAAAAATTTCTGGCTAGACTTCAATGTATTAAAACTGAAATCGTTATTTCATGTTGAAATATACCATTTACTTGAAAACTTGTGTAATTTAGAAAAAACAATTGAAAATGGTTCGATGACAGAATAATGATGCAATGAATTTACACGAAAAAAGGTTTTGACAAAGGAATGCCGGTAACTTTTGCATCAATCTAATACGATTGAATACACAATTTATCTGAAAGGTGGTGCAAGGTCATAGAAAGCATGGGAAAATACTTCCATGACTGGATAATGATGCTATGAATTTATATAGATAAAAGACTCTGTCAAAAGTATGCTGGGAAGTTTTACATCAAAATATAATAAAATACGAAATCTAAAACAAACTACAAAAGTGAAAATAATACGTAATAGATGAAATGAAAAAAATATTGAATATTATATTATACTAAAAACGTTTATAATGAAAAATATCAAGCATGAAATAAAAGACCCAACGTGGAAAAAATAGGCAACTGAAAGGACTCTACAAGAAAATGTAAAAGAAAAAAGGTTTGCATGAAAAGAAAGAAAAATAGAAAGAGAATACAAAATAAATATTTAAAAAAAACAAGAGCAAAAAGAAAAGAAGAAAGAATAGCGAGAAAATTGAAATAAAGAAAAAGAAAAAAGAAAAGAAAAAAAGAAAGACCTAGAAAATTCAAGGGAAGAAAGTGAAAAGAAAAGAAAGAAAGGTAACAAGAACACTGAAATAAAGAAGAGAAAAAGAAAGAAAGTCATAGAACAAGAAAACCAAGAAAGGAAAAAAAAAAGAAAGAAACATAGAGAAATTGACTTGGAAGAAATGGAAAAAATGTAGACAAGAAAAGCACGAACGTTAAAAGTGAAGAACGCGGTCGAAAGTTGAAGGAAAGAAATTTTCTCCTCTGCTGCCTATAAATCAAATGTCACTGGAGGGCGCCAGGGTCTATTTTGGGCTTTTCTAAATAATGTTATGTCAGCAAGGGACTGGGACGGGGTTGTTGATCAGTGAGTGAAGCTGCCGACTTAGAAGTGAGGTTTGAACGCTGTTCACGCACGTCGACACTTCCATGAGTAATTTTATCGGGTACACAAGGTGACTGCGAATGACCTTAATAGGTGTGAGGTTACGTGACCTTTAGGACGGAGTAGGATGATTGGGTGAATCTTTACTGGCCCGCCCAAATTTACTGTGCTTACCTAGTCTGGCATAAGGCCACAAGTCTTTTGCACCCATTGAAGATTGAACTCATTAGACTACCAAATATATGCATACATACATGTGCAGAAATGGGAGGGGGAGGAAGGAGATAAGTGTTCTCTCCCTTTATTCGTTCTGTAAAGAAGTCCAGGAAATGAACGGAACGTTTGGAATGATATTTCAATAATTCTAAAGCAAAACTTTCAATATTGTCATTAATTTATCATAAGGTCAGATTTAACAGAATACACGCCAATATTTATTCCTAATCATTCTATCAGATTAAATATCCGTTTTTTGATATGTATATATACATATATATATATATATATATATATATATATATATATATGTATATATATATATATATATATATATATGTGTGTGTGTGTGTGTGTGTGTGTGTGGTTTCTATACAACTTAACTGTAGGTGTTATTTATTGGATATTTAACATTACCAAGAATTAAGTAAATATTTCTCTAGATGATTTGAGGGCCATTCTTCAAATTCTGATAGATATTTTTCCAGATCCTATCGTAGAAGATGAATGACAAGGAGTTGAAAAAGGTCATATCCGTCATTGTACGCTCTATGAATTTCGTCTAGGTAACAATGCAACGATGGCCATTAAAAGAATTTCCAGTGTAAATCCAAATTCACCAGATGTCTGCAAATGCCAACATCGGTTCATCAAATTTCATTCGGGCAATTTCGAACTCCACGATTTCAATCGTCCCGGGAGGCCAGGAGAGCTGGACCACGACCAGCTACGCTCAGTTATTGTGGCATATCCTCGTCAAACCATTGGAGAATTATCAGAAAAACTTAATTCAACATGATTAAAGGTACAAGAGCATCTCCAGCAAAACAGGAAAATAAATAGACAAAAGTTTGAGGCAGACAAAAAGTTGTAGCTGAAACAGAGCTCAAAGTTCTGCAATCTGCAACATTTTGCAGAGCAAACAAGAAAGAGAACCGTATTGTTACTTCATCATATTGTTACTGAGGACAAGAAATGGGTTCTGTATTTTAACAGAAAGTAGTAAAACAAATTGCTGTCTGAAGATCAGACATCAGTTCTTGGCTACCAGACTTCTTCACATCAGAACAAGCTTCCTTTGACAAAAAGAAAATTAAACGGCGGTTTCAAGAATGAGAACTGTGTTGAATGAAAATGACAATTACGTAATTGATTGGACTATGACTTTAACCTTATAAGAGAGATTTGTGTTAAATTAAAATAAAAGCGACGTTACTTTCCGGCACACCTAATATATATATATATATATATATATATATATATATATATATATATATATATATATATATATATATATAAGCAAATAAAAGTGCCCAGTAGCCTAGTGCTTATCAACTAGGAAAATGGAATAAACTCATCAAGTTAGAAATAAAGCTGACTTTTCGCATCATATTCATACTAATGCTCTTAGGAAAGGAGAGAATCGAGCTCTGTCTGTGGTAGACATCTTGGTCATTTTCTTGTCACAGGCACTCTCAGGTAGTACACATGATTCTTTAGATATTCGTGCACATTTACAACACTCTTGTGGAATCCATGTAGATGGGTCAAATGACACGTTCATCAAAATATTTCATCTCAAATTTTATCAGTTGACTTTTTACAAAACTATTAAAACGAGTAAAATACCCACTGCATTGCTTATGAAATACTTGAGTGTCGAAATTCGATTTATCCCAGGCACTCGACCAAATGTTTCACTGCCAGACACTCGATAACGAGTTCAATTCCACCTCATTTTACTTTGTTATCTTGAATATTTTCTCAACAGCAGAGTTCAGACGTTCTACTTTGGCAGAACTTTCATGTTTCACCACATACCCGACCTCAATCCCCCCACTCTCTTCTTTGTGTTGCAAATTTATGTGTGATAGTGAAGGTATAGAAAACTGTGACGGACGCGTTGCTCATTGTGATATGTGATATAGACTAGATAATACCCGTGAAAAAATTCACTGATATATTTGAATTTATATGAATCGATCTAAAAAAAATTGTGAATTTACTTCAGTTGAATAGTCCATAGTTGCAAATGTTGGGTGGGAGGTATTTTTTTATTTGCAAAATGTTCAGCCCTGACTGGAAAAGTCCAATGTTACGGACCGAAAAATAAAAAGGTTGAGCTGCTCATTGAATAAACTTAGCAACTTAGAATGAGTTGGTGTCAAACCATCTTCATATTATTTATCAAGATAGACCATTTTTAACAGTCCTTCAATAGTGGGTTATCCAATGAGGATCAAATTCATTAACAACTGCCAGCAAGATGAGCTTGCTGATCTCGCTTAAAAACCTGCGCACTTTCCATATGATCTACTCATCATTGGAAAATATTCAAGGATATGTTTGGACTGAGATTATTTTTTGAGTTCATTTTTTTTAGAAAAAAAAATGCTGAATTCATTTACCAAGCAGAGTGCATAGTTTGAAACGATGGGTAGGAAATATTTTTCAGCGAAGTTTCAAACTCCTCTCAATGGAAGAGTTCAGTGTCACGACCAACGAACTGAGAAAACTATTATCAGGGTAGAGTGAACGAAACATACTCTCTCTCTCTCTCTCTCTCTCTCTCTCTCTCTCTCTTGCTATTTGACCAATTGTTGCAGTAACAAATGGAAGTGATAGGATCAGAGTCAACCTGACCTCTTCCTGAGTTTAAAAACTGAGGTTAAAAAAAGACAAACGGATATTTTATTTCCATCATAAGTGGTAGCAGTTGGACTCACGAGGACTCGTTGACATCAACATTAAGCAGAATTGAATATGGTCAGTTCTATAATGGGTGACCAGGTATTTTGCTTGTAAAGTTCATTAGATAAACTGAACCTATTTTGTTAAATCAATAGATGTGGATGACGGTCAAGGCACACAGAACATAACTGTTCTTTTCTGACATTGGAAAGAGTATTCGAATTAGTGACTGTCTCGTGTGGAGACTAGGTAAACCAACAGCAACTGATCCAATCTTCGTAACTGTCAATTCCAAGCTTCGGTAAACGGGGTCTTTAATCAAAATACCAACATATATGACGCAAAGTATTTTTTGTATAGTTTTCAATTCATTTAGATGTGCGTCTTATACATTGGAAATACATGTGCAGATGTGTATTTTTAGAGATTAAGTCATATCTGATATGAATTTATGTAGAGTACAGGTATAACTTGATTAATGCGTTTAATTCGTACCAAGATTTTCCATTTAGTTCAAAACCGCATTGTGCAAGGTCTTATTGTAATTTTATTTGTTTTATTTTCCAGCTCATTCTTGGCTTTTTTACATACGTACAGCAATACCTTAACCGTACTTCATCAAAGCCCACACTAATCAATTCCACACCGTTCAATGTATTGCTGTATATACGTGCATATGTGAATGTGTATAACTATATACATATACATATATATATATATATATATATATATATATATATATATATATATATATATTGGCATGTCTATACTCATATATATATATATATATATATATATATATATATATATATATATATATATATATATGTGTGTGTGTGTGTGTGTGTGTGTATGTATGCGTATGTGTGTGAATGCCTGATTTCTGCTGTACTCTACTTTCCCGCGCTATTCCATTTCCCCCGTTTGGCAATCATTCAACGAAACGTCAGTCGGCCATATTTACTATCCTGCGTCCGCTTGGCGCTTACCTTTTTATTTCCTTCTGGGTTTCATGTCACGATGTTCTTCTACTTTGGCTGCCAACACAGCCCGCGCCAGGTTCCCGCCCGCCGCACATAACACACATTTTAGAGCAACCCTCACCCCCAACCCACCCTGCCAGCTGTCTGCTCAACTTCTGATAAGTTTTTCTTTATTTATATATATATTTATTTATTTATTCATTTATTGCTTGCTTACTTTGGAAATTACTCATTCTTTTTTCTTTCTTTCTCCTTTTTTGTTCAATTTTTTCTTTCTTTTTCATTTACTCTTTTTTTTAAATCTTAACACTTTTTTTCTTGATATTTTTCTCACTGTTCATTTCTCTTTCTTTTTACAGCATTTGTTTAATATCTTTTGAAATTCTTTTCTTTTAATATTTAGCACGGCACATGGCTAGAAGAGGTTCGGGAATGAGAGTCAAAAACTAGTGTTGCGTCAATCTTTCGAGTGGGGAGGGCAACACTGTCATTAAAACTATTCGAGATCCTGGCATTTACCTGGGCGTTGCTGTCCAACACGCAACTAAATACCTACCCCCCTACCCAGTCAGACTACCTAATATTTGCTAAGCCTGAGTTACTGTAGCACAAAGCCATTTTTATGAAGGAACCATGGTAGATCAAGCTCACTTCCGTAGTAAGGATTCGCCAGACAAGCTGGTTAACCATAGCACCACGGTGAGGCTCGCTAAGCGTAGCTTAGTATTGCACAGGAAGAAGTGTAACTTGTTAACTATTATTCGTTGCCAGGCATCCAGGTACTTACTAAGCCCAGCTTAGTGCAATGCGATAACAGGTGTCATCATCACAAGTCTTTTATCGTCCATCGTTGGACACAGACCTTCCCCAGGATTTGCCACAATTTTTCTATCATGGGCGTTGCGGATGCAGCATTTTCTGAATTTATCTCTCCATATTGTTTTCTACCGACCTCAGCTTCTCATGTGATGTCTGACGATCCATTCTGTGCAGTCTTGTGATCTTTCCACGTGATGTTGAGCATAATTCTCACTTGCACGCGTTGCATGCTTCTCAATTTGCTGCTATGTCTCTTGATTCGGTTCCATGTTCCAGGTCCATAAGTGACTATTGGGAGGACGCATTGGTTGTATACTCTTCTTTTTAGGGTCGATTAGATCGTCTTGTTTTTGAAGGTTTAGCTTGCTCTGTGGAAGGCTTGCCATCCTACGGTGATTTTTCGCTTGACTTCTTATTCTTTTGTGTGATTCATAGAGATTAAGTAGATGTAGTGGTCTACTTTTCCCAATTTTGCATCTTCGAGTTTGACAGTTGCGTTTTTTCCTCGATGTGGTCGTTGTATTGTTCATGTGTAGGCCGACTCTCTGGCTTTCTTCGTTTAGTTTATCTAGCATTAGTTGGAAGTGGTGAAGGTTCTCTGCAAAAAGGACGATATCATCTGCTAATCTGATCTTACTCAGACATTCGCCATCTATTTTATTTTCTCTTTTATCCTAGTCCAGGTTTCGGGAGATCATCTCGAGGCAGATTCTGAAGAGTTTGGATGAGCTTGCATCATCTTGTCTTACTCTTTTTTTGAGCTGGAAGGGTTCAGAGTATTTATGTAGCCTGATAAAGAAGTCGCTGTGACTGTATATATGTTGCAGTACTCCGACGTATACTGGGTCTTCATCATGAAGAGTTATGGCCATCATGACCATGTGAATTTCCATAGAGTTGAAAACCTTCTTGGAGTCTACTAATGCTGTAGCAATTGAATAAACATAGTCCATGGTCGAGTAACTTCTAAATCCAGCCTATTCCTGTGGTTGGTTTTCATCCAGTGTTTTAGTAATCCCATTGGTGATGGTTTGTATATGCAGTGGAGTAGGCTTATAGGTCTGTAGTTGCTGAGGTCTTTGGGGTTTCCTTTTTTATGTAAAAGCATTATGATTGCCGAGTTCCTATCTTTCGGGAGTTTACTGTTTTAGATTCAAGTTGAATAGAATGATTAGGTTTTTTTTTATTGACGATCTTACCAAATTTTTGAGTAGATCGATGGTGATATAATCTGATCCAGAGGTTTTTCCATTTTTTCTCTATTTGATGGCTTGTTTTACCTCCCATGATGTAACTTCTGGAAAATTCTTGAATTGATTGTCTGCGTCTTGCATATCCTGTTCGTTATTTAGTTTCTGTCTGTGTCTTTAAGATTAGAGTTCTTGGTAGAATTCTTGTGTGCATTCGACAATTCTGTCTCTGTCTGTTGTTATGTCTCCGTTTTCTTCAAATAGGCTAGTTATTTGTTCTTGTCCTATACTGAGAGCTTTGCTTATCGCTTTAAAGCCCCAACGTTTATCGAGTGTGGTTTCGATGATTGCCGTCGTATACCTTCTTTTGTTCGGTCTCCTCTATTTTTCCCTTGTTGTTGGTGGTTGTTTGAGTTTTCTGCGTTTTTTAATGAGTTTTCTGGTTGCGTCTGAGATTTTACTAATTGAAATCACTACTGTAGTAATTGTCCGTGAGTATGAATTGCCAAACATTGCAGCTTTGATAAATTTAATTAATTACAATGAGCAACAGTAGAGCAACCAGGACGGAACGACATTATAAACCCAGTGAGAAATGGACTCCCCGGAGTAGTAGTGAACTTGCCAGAATGCTCTATGGCAAAATGCAAATGTTTCAGAAGCTTATTCCCTCAGTGCCGGTAGCCAAATGGTTAGCAATAAGGAAAATGGAATAGGCGAGCAGAGTACTAAGTCCGACTGATATCTGAGTCAACTTTGCTTTAGGGAGGGCATGAATCCATCTCTCCCTTTCTCAGCTATGGGTAAAAGTCAGTGACGCCTCTCTGGACACTTTCGACTGAAAGTCTATTTCACATATCGTGAACCTCAAAGAATTTTGAAGCCAAGCTGTGACAGAAAAACTTGATTAGCAGAGCTAAGAAGCAGGGACGGCTACATTTGTATTCGACGTAAGGCTAACAATTTACTATCTTCGAAGTCCACTTCAAGTTGAACTTTTGTCCAACTCAAGTCAAAGTCGGATTTTTGTTTAACTCCACTTCAAATTTGTGTTTTGTCCGACTACGGCCCTAATTTGAGCTTTGTCCAAATCAAGCCTAATTTTAGATCCACTCCACGATAGAGATTTGTCCCCAACCAAGCCTGACTAAGCTTAACTAAGTAAATACCTGTTAATTTTTACAACACAACTCTACGATTTATCAATTTTGAATCAATTTTCGCTTATTTGTGGCCTACTTCGTGGTTTAAACATTTCCTGTCTATGCTAGAGGTCGGTGTTCGAGCTCAGGTAAAAGCCAGAATTTCGTGACTATGATTTCCTAGGTTTGGAGACCATCCGCTTGTCAAAGATTAGTTACCCAATCTTCTTCTACTCTGGGTTTCTGCTGTGCTAAGCTACGTTGATTAAAAATGCTTAACAAGTTAATCCAGTCGATCATCAATAGTCTGAAGTGAGTCCAATCGTCACTGGGTGCTTCATGTATATGGACTTTCGATTGACAAAGCTGAGTAAATTTGCGCCTTGCTGTTGGGTAATGGTTAACGAATTTGTTTAAAGGGTCATTACCACTCTGTAGTGAGTTTAATCCTCGGTGGGAGTTTCGAAATCATGACTTAGTACCAGACTGAGATAAACGTAGTAAATACATATTTTAGCTTTCCGTCGTAATGGTAATACAGGGTGACATCGAGGAGAAATGGTTAGCGTGCTAGTTAAGCACGTGCCAGACTAAGCTAAACTAAGTAAATACCCGTTATCTTTACTTATATACTTTATCTATCTTGCAGAGGGGTTTGTTCATATTTTTTTTCTTTCTTTTTTTTTCTCCCTTGTTTTTCCCTCTTCCTTTCAGCCTTCCCATGATGCATTTCTCTGAATTCTCCATCGCTTTCTTTCTTCCTCCTTTTCTCTCGGTCTTTTTTTTTTTTTTTCCTTGTTGGCTTATTTTAAGATTCACCGCTCAGCAACTGCCATAATTTAACCCTAACCCTTACCCAGCCATATCATAGCCCTGATGAAATATCGTCAAGAGTTACTTTTAAATCTTGCAGTCACACACACACACACACACACATACACACACATGCACACAGAATATTTATGTGTGAGCTAATATGTACAAAATATACCAGTGACCCCACTTTTAAAAATTACATTTACGGCACGTTTTTACTTTCACCGAGAAAGGCGAAATGTGAAAAAAAGCGGTCAGCATTTCTTTTGCAGTGAGCAGTTTCAGAGGCAGCGCACATTGTCTTACTCACTCTCCTACACACTAGTCTCTGGTAATTCCTACCTATTCAACTTTCAACGACTCAACCTAATATACCATCGTCATAGTCAATTTCAGGACATAAGAATGTTAAAACGAAATCTAAAATATAAATTGACGGTAATTGCTTCTTCGCTTTTTGCCATTTCGGATTCTGTCACATTGGAAAGCCCCACTTTCCAATGGCGAAGGGGGGCTGTATACTCTAATTGAACTGCAACAAAGAATCTTTATGGTCATATTGTGGTTGAAATAGTTATTCACTTATCTTAGTTTTTTTTCACAATGCTCAAGGATTTCGTCAATTAGTGTGGGTTGAAACCTCGAAACGCGAATTGGTTTCCGAGATACATGCACTAAACATGAGGCCACAGTAAACAGTTACTTGCTAGTCTTACATTAGTTTGGTACCAGCTCATCGTAGCAGAGTTCCTTCTGTGGGTTGAACTTACGACAGTAATAATAGTCCGTATGATTAGCTTGCATGGATTACTCGTGGAAGAAGTCAATAAACATCAGCAGCAGCAACAGCATTTCTGAGTCCGTTGTTGGACATTGGCTTTCCCACAAGAACCTATGGTTTCTCGATCCTGCACGTCACGGTGCCAATACTGTCTGGAACTGTCTAAATCATCATTGGTTGTTGTGAGTCATGATATCCAACGGTTGTCTGAAACACTTTCAACATGTCCTACCCATTGCCATCTTAGCTTCATAATAGATTTGATAGTATCTTTAATGCATCTTTGCAAAGCAGAACAAAACTCTCGACAGTCGCAAGAAACTTCAAAGCAAATGAATAACTTTTCGAAAGAGGATAATGATCAGAAAAATAAGAATAAAAGAGTTAAAAGGAAAAATCGAAAATGAAATCTTTCTTCTAAACAATTCTATTGCTACATTTTTTTCTACTTGTCTGCACTCACCGAGTTTAGTTCGAAGATTTTGGTTTGAATTGTGGGGTAGATGTTTATATCACACCTGGATTGTGCAGCACTTTTTTTTATTGGTACCAAGATACAGGGAGGAAGAACAGAAGACAACTCCAAGTTGTCATTAACTTGATTAGATTTGAAGCAAAACAAGACAAAGATAATGGAATGCTTAGATAACTATTACAGTCTTATCTAGTTTATCGAAGAAATATCTATCCCAATATTTCTAGTGAAGGCAACGAAAAAAAGTATCTCTTGAATTTGTATATGTAATAGAATACTTTCTATGGTAAGTATACAGCAATCTAACAAAAAACACTGGTCACAAATGGTGGCAGCAAAAAAACCGTACTACATCTGGTTCGTGAACGTTGTTCAGTTTCTCCGAAATATTGGTAGCACTTCGTAAACCACAAAATGCTTGGAGAAGAATACAATGAACCGATTTATATATAAGCAAATGAATTGCCCGTATGCTATTGTTCATTTCCTATTGTGTATTATTGAAAAAAATGTGTATTTACTTTTATAAATCTTGGATTTATTCCGATATCGTAGATTTTCAATTGACTGAATTATTAATATTAGCCAGATGTAACCCACATATAATCAACTTGACAAACCAGCCTTAGGGCTGTCCATTCCTAAGTGCGAATTGTCCGTAACCCAGCTTCTATCTGTATATCATCAATTATTTAATACACAGCATTGAATAAATGTTTTATAAAATATTTTTTTTCATTCATAAAACTGCTTGGATTATTTTTTCAGCCCCCCCCCCCAAAAAAAAATTTCAGGTCCTATATTCTATTATCTATAAAGAGATTTGCAGCACTGACCTTGTACTGATACGATTATAACCACAACTGGTAAAAAAGATATTTCCGTTGTTTTCTTACGCAGAAAATTTTTGCACATTTTAGTTAAATAGTGATGGAATTAAATATTTTAAGGATATCGTCTTTTGAGGGAAAATATTTAAGCTCGAGTCAGTTTTCAATTGCAGATTTTGCTTAAAAAAATTGAATCAATTATCAACATGGCGTCCTATTGTTTGTTTTGCCGATAAAATGTAAACATTGACTTCAAAACGACCAAAATCAGCGTTGTAATTAGGAAAAAACATTTTTCTTTACAAAATCAAGTAAAAAACTTGAGAAAATATTTTGATATCTTCAGAATTTTTTTTAAGAATAATGTGTTGGATACTTTCCCAGAGTTATATGCGCACTGCAAAAATTTATATATATATATATATATATATATATATATATATATATATATATATATATATATATATATATATATATATATATAATAGATTTAAATATGATATGATGAATTAGATACAATTAAATATTTATCCAAAGTCAATCTGAGATCAGATGCTATGAAAAATGTCGAGGTGAAACTAATTTTTATATCACTCAAAGTGAACAACGATTTTCTGTATTTGTCTATTTCGCAATGTAGCAAGAGGAAAAAAATGATATCCAAAGCCACC
>OY735205.1:31194502-31387002 GCA_963457665.1 Thysanoteuthis rhombus
GGAGTCTAAAAATGTTCTATGAAAAACTTCAAAGAGAACATTGTAGACAGATAAGTGATTTTTATGTATTGCTAGACAGATGAAAAAAAATTAGCAAAAAAGGAACTAAAAAAGTTGGTGGAATTCAAATACTGGATACTTATTGAACAGAAAACTCTTTAACTATTTTAATCGACTTTCGACTGCATTTTACAACGACATTTATTTTTGCAAAGATTTGAAATCATGTCACGATATTGTCTTCGATCAAAATGCCTCTGGTTGTTATTTCTAAACTTAGCACGTATCTTCATCTTTTTTGTTTTTTTTTTCCGCAAAAAAACTCCGAACGATATTTTTTCAAATCTGGATTTTTACAGTCTACGATCTTTGACGTTTTAACATCTGAAGAGTGTCAGACGAAAAATGCTTTTGAGGAACTATTTTTTTGATATTTATTTGATATATATATATATATATATATATATATATATATATATATATATATATATATATATATATATATATATATGTATACATACTTTGTTTGATACATCCATTAGTTTTGTCTATAGACCTGAAAATTAGCCACTATTCCGGTAGAACCCTTCTGAATTTTCATTTTTGAACAAATCATTCTAGTCCTTTTGTTTGGGGGGTGTTATTTTGAATAGTTTATCAATAATTTCTGGATTCTATAGAATATAGATATTTCCAGATGTTTTTTAAAACTCTATTTTAGATGTTTTCCTTTTAGGAAACGTCAGTGATGTCATAAACAGAATTTATTCTGATTATAATCATTTTTTGATGGAATTTTTTTACATTCTAACGCTACGGTTGTTCAATTATTGACTTTGATGACGAGTATATTTTCTTAAAACCCTCTCCCGATTTTCGGCTATCGGAGATTTTTTTTCGGCTATATTAGAAAGATTTCAGGCAGCTCGCCGAAAGTGGTCAATTTGGCAACAGCCGTATGATTTTTTTGCAATGAAAGCCAAGCTGTACTCTGATCGGCTTATAATTATACCTTTCCGGTCCGAGCGAAGCGTAACTGGCTTTTATTTCAATTCAGAAACTTTTTACTTGTTTATTATTTATTGAATTTATTGAATCCCTAATTATTTTCATTGAATAATCTAAATCGTCAACCATGACATCTGCTGCAGATCTCAAGTTGAAATAGTATATTGTTTTCAATCGTAGTCGGAAGACCTTTTTTTTTAGCTCCTCGATCGCAAGTCGGCCCAAGACCTGAGCTATCGCTTGACTTCCTCATTTGCTGAAACTAGTTGATTTGAACTTCAAATCACCCTCAACATTACATGGGTAGATCATGAAGACAGCACAGTATATTAGGATAAAACAGAAGTCCTTGATATCATAGAATCCATAAAAAATCCAATGGCATTGTGCTGGTCATCTTACACGGATAGCAGACAACCGTTTGACATCAAAACTTACAAGTTGGATTCTAAGAGATAAGATGCCAAACTGGGGCCAACAAAATATAAGATGGCGTGAATAAGTGGGTAAGTCCTGAAAATACTAGCTCCCTGACACCAACGATAGAGAGGTCTGGCAAAACTTCGGGAAGGTCTATGCCCAAAGACGGACGCTAAAAAGCTGATGATGATGATGATGTCATTTGATGATGTTTAATGGTCACATTACTGTCTTTCCTGGTGTGAACCGAAGAAGTTAGTGGGATTTAACAATGAATTCACCGATAAAAATAATATTTTCATTCTGTGCACAGCCACAGATGTTCTTCATTGGCTGGAAATCTCGTCAAATGTTGTAACGGTCGCGATTTATTTGATCAATATACTACTAGTCATGAAAAGCCTAGCTATGGCTTAGTGCAATAAAATTAATTAATTTGCATCGACGGAATGATATTTCATTCCTCACAAAGAACATTCTAACATAATTTTGGTCTGAATCTCTGAGGTGTCTGCGAAATGAAACAATATTTTGAAAGGAAATAACTCTTTAAAAGAGATTTTAGTCGATATGCAGAACTGAAAATACAGCTAAGCGTACCAGCCAATCAGCTGACTTTGAATTTTAAGGGAGACAACTTTTCTTTTAAAGGGTTATTTCCCTTTTAGGTGTTGTTGGTTTCTATTCTTTTGGACTACTTTCCTCGTCTGCGTTTTGTCTATCACGACGTTTCGGACACTAAAACCTTTCTCATCACTCAACTTCCTGTGGGGGGTGTCGTAAATGTACATCGAGTTTTTTCCGACCGATTCCCTCGTCATTGTTGGTTTTATTGCAGCGTGTCGGACGCTGTGCCCTTAGATTTATTTCTGTGTGAATTTCTCGCGTGAGGTGTTAATTTTGATAACAATTAGCGTTTGGTAATATTATCCGTGATTAGAACAAACAACTTCCTCTTCGGTTTCAGCTGAACTATTGTAATGAAACTTCCTCTCAGAATTTCAAACAGGATGGAGGCCGAAGCATGCAGTGGCCTGAAGCCTGCGATAGACGAGACAAGGAAACTCATATGACAGAATACCTTTTTTTAATATTGACAACTGCTCGTCTTATATATATATATATATATATATATATATATATATATATAAAACGAAGCTAGTGCATTTTCTTTGCCTCTTTCTTAAAGGTATCATGATTAGAAAGATACACACTGGTTTTTCAGTTTGAATTAACATTGATATGATGTTTGCCCTTCCATCTGCGAAACAAGAAATGTTGGACGAAAAACGGTTAAAAAAGATACAGGTTATATCGTCACAGACTAGATTTGAGGATTCCTCTCTCTTTTCGTCTCCATCTGTGAATCTTACTTAATTATAGCAGATCAACTTCCTAAGCTTGCATCAACCGCTTGACCGACTTGCGCGTGCGTATCGCACACAGCCGAAAGAAAAGCAAATTTATGCTACCCAAGGAGCCTTTTCTGACAGACCAAAGTTTGAATTTCCCAGAAAAACAGCCAATTCTTGCCTCTGGTTGGACAAATAATGACATGTGACCGATGTCCGAGCGAAATGTTTGTTAAATTTAATTAATTCCATGTGCTGATAACCACTTTGGGCTCCAAAAAGCAAAAATAAATAATCAGATTTACTAACTGCATGTGATCCGGATTTAATTGGCCAGGCCAGACCAGACCAGATGTCGCCTTTTCTTTGGTAAGTTGCTGAAACGTCTTTTCCAATTATCGGAATATATGCATAGTGGTCACCTTGCCCCCAAACACATACAAGTACGCAGAAATATATGATATATGCCCATATATTCTAAAGAGGAACTTCTATCCTGTCAAGCCCGCATTTTACCGTGTCATAGTCCATATCAAATCACCCAGAGATCCCCATGTCATCTTTGCAGATTCTCCCAAAAGAAAATCACAGGTGCTCCTATAGCAAACTTACGGTGGACTCCAAAGTATTAGGTCTATATCTATAACTCTTTCCCATCGAGTGTAAAGGTCAATGCTGGACCCCCTTGCATAATCTAGGAATTTTTATTATGATTATTCTTAGTACCAATCATCATTCACGTGCATGTTACCATTTGATTGATAGATAGATAGATAGATAGATAGATAGATAGATAGATAGATATGAAAAGTGAAATGTCGAAAAAGCTCACAACACATGTTCGTATGACTTTTATCACACTGTGGTCCAAGTAAGAGGATGAAATGACTTTGTTTTCCCAACGTTACAACAAGAACAATCCTCACCTAATTTGGGGGAGTAAACTTTTCACTGTGTGTCTGTCCCGTCACGTTGAACCAAACCAATATACAAAATTAACATTCCCCTACCGTGATTTGAAATCACGACCAAATAACCGGTATGCGGCTCTCTTACCGACTGAGCCAAAATTATAAGTGTTACATGCAATATTACCAAGCCCAACCTAAATAAAGTGTGGTATAACTATTTTGAATTGTTACAAACATTTTTTATAAATCCGAACTTAGTATTCTCAGGTTAATTCTGTCTTACTAAGTAAATGCATTTGTACTGAAAAATATATTTTATCAATTTTTTCATTCATTATATATGCAATACAAAAGTTGCGGAAATCATCTTGAATCGGGGTCGAAGTAGGAATGGAGTTCGACCCTGCAGCAGACAGACTTGTACCTTTCACCCTTAGATTTTGCCTGCAAGTCTTTATTCACTGGTTGAAAGTTTAGGAAAGTTATATCACCGAAGTTACATCGTGATCATTAGGAGACAAGATGACTACTCGGACGATCAACATTGTCCATTTATCTGAAGAGGACTAATAATTTAAGTTAAGTGCCCATTGTGCTCTTGGTAACTAAAGATACGTGAATCTTTCTCCGGGCTCTGATCGGTCAGGAATTAGACGCATTCGAAGCGAACAGTTATCTGTGATTTAAAATCATTCGCCGAAATGTTCGTACTGTCGGGGAAAGAGAGCAAATTACGTCAGCCAATTGAAGAGAGACGAAGAGAATGGCGGTAATGAATACAGTATACGCATGCGCGTTGCGGAATTTCGATGTTGGAGTTCATATATTAGAAAAATCAAAAATGCGATTCAGCGTAAAGTAATCCCGAGGGATGGAAGTAAATTTATCGAACGCTCATCCTGAGTTGGTCAGAAATTTATAGGAACGACGGATTCGAAAACCAATCTGAACCACGACATATATTTAAAACTTGTAATAAAACAGGTCTTTTTACTCGCTCGATAGAAACAGTAACATGATCAAAGACTTTTGGCAGCATATCATGTTGGCGTTGTTGCGGGATGATCAATTCAAAAAAATTACTTCTCTCGCCGTCTGATGGACAGTGATCACTATAAAAGTCTGAATTTTCTAAAACAAGGGTGAATGCTACTGGACACAAATTGAGGGATCATTTTAGCATAAAATTGGATTGCAAATTGAACTCACCGCCACTCCGAAAAAACTCATTATGGGTTGAATTTTCACAATACAGAAAAACGATAAATATGATGAAAGGTAAATTTTTAAATTTTTATCCCATTAGCTTCACTGGTGTGGCCTATATGCGTGATATATGCATATATTCATACATAATCAGTCAGTTGGACCAACTTAGAAACTGAAGAAATATGTATATACAGTTCTAGTGCCAATTACCAGTCGCAGTCGCAAATATCATATTTTTCCTTGTATAATGTGCACGATATATTTTACTCTGAGGTCGTTAAGTGTCCTGTTATTCGATCAAACAAAAGAGAGTACCAAACCTTGTTGACATTTAATGGACCCGGGCTATTTACATGAAACACACAGTGAGAAACAAATTCACTAGCAGTCACTTGTAAGGATGAAAGCCAACCACTGTTCTACGACTGAGTCCGTAAATAAGTGTGTAGCGTAAGTTCGGACGTATAATACGCAATTCGTTTCAAAATTTTTTTTCAGAAATCACCATGATTTGGGGTCGGTCAATGGCTATTTTCTGGCATATAACACTCTTACTATTTCATTCTTGTGTTATGCAGGTGCCAGTCACTTTTATGGCAAAGGACCGTGAGTACCAGTCGAATCTACTCGTTAGCCTTACCCAAACCAGATCATGTAATACAATGCACATAGCGATTACTGAAGCAAATGTTTGTCCACAGGAACAAGAAAGTGATTCTGTCTCTCTGTTTGTCTGCTCGGCCATGTACGTATGTGTCGCGTGTGGACGCACCACTGGAGCTGAAAGACCCAAAATATCAACTTCTAATTATGTCTAAAAAAAAATCTATTTTTCCACCCTCAAAAATCAAAGAATCAGTCAATAAATACGGTATGCAGAAATTGCTATGACACCGGTCAAGTTTTTCCTTATTTACATAATAAAATACCCACCCATGACATCCCTGGTTAGATAAATAACAAGTTTATATGATATGTAATGGCCTGATTCTGCCCGTCAGTAATGTTTACGTTGACCTCTGGCCGCTGGTTATCTCTTTTTCTCTGGTTTCCAATACACAATATACAGACTGAGTGCTGAAACTTGATCAATTGAATTTTTAGTGAATAATTGCAAAATTCAGTGCTGTTACGGGATGAAAGATCGGACAGGCAGACCAATATAAACAGCGGTTGAGCTTGTAATCCCGTGTTCTTTCTAACCGTATGCTTCAGTATCGTTTTGGGTTCCCTCGCTCCAGCATGTCAGACTCGAATGATGCTAACACTCTATAGTTATTATTATGATTTTAATATTCGGTGCGTTACTAGATATGCTATCATCAGAGTGAATGTAGATCTCATGTATTTGTTGTTACAAATCCTACCCGTGATATCAGGGGGGTTATAAGAAGATCCCATGGATCCTAAAAAGAAGGGCGTATAACCAATGCATCTTCCCAATTGTCACTTATGGAGCTGAAACATGGAACCTTACCAAGAGACTGATCCGCAAATTGAGAACCACGCAACGTGCACATTAAAGAATTATGCTGGGCCTCACATGGAGAGACCACAAGACAGCACAGTATATCCGAGAATAGACAAAAGTCAGAGACATCGTAGAATCCATTAACAATTTCAAATGGCGGTGGGCTGGCCATGTTGCAAGAATGGCGGATGGACATTGCGACTCACGACATGGATTCATTGAGATCACATGCGCAAACGAGGCTGGCAGAATATTAGATGGAGGGACGAGCTAGACAAGTTCAGAAAGTACTGGCTCCGTGACGCCCAGAAGTGTGGCAAATCTTGGGGAAGGTCTATGTCCAACGAAGGACGTTAAAAGACTGATGATGATCATCATCATTTTTCAGGATAGAAGATATCCGCTTAGTCTTCTGGTTCTGATCTCAATAGAGATATTTTCAATCTATAAACATTGCCCGTGGTGGGGTAAATGTTGTTGCGCTAATCCAATTAAACGGTATTATTGTAGTGATTTCGAACCTCTCACTGTGCACTGCACCAGTGGCCTTGTGCCATACTGAGCTAAAATTGGAAGCAAAAGAGCGATTCCTTGATGTTATCTTCACAACTTACGTCCATTCATATGAATACACGTTTTAGGGTGCATCGGTAAGATATCATGGGTTGCCGAATCTTGGATTGAATTTTCAAAAAATTATGGAAATTTAAGAGATGTTTCCCGCTCATCAGAATAGCATGTATGCTGATTGGTTTACAAGGATATTTACAAGAATAAAATAATACTATCCACCCCAACTCATCCCAGCCCAATAACTGTTCATATCGAACTTCAGTAGACTGCCTCCTAGTCATAATATCAGCTTGTTAGAAAGAGTGTAATATTTGTATTTCTTTTTTTTTAAAATTAAATGTCATTCTTATTTACCGGCGTGAAAAGCAAGTTCCAAATAAAGCGACGTTACATTGAGCTTATATATATATATATATATATATATATATATATATATATATATATATATATATATTTCGAATTTTGCATCGAGTTCTTCACCTCGACTTTAAAGAAAGATGGAGGAACGAGAGTGAGAAAATAACAAGAAAGAAAGAAATGTGCCTGGATAAAAATTAGTGTCCCCTGCATTTGCTGTCAGCAGATAAAGAGATAGATCTTATCAGAATATTTAATAATATTAAGAAGACAACAACATCTCGCGATGATGATGATGATTAGAGTAATGATGATAAAGATTGTGATGGCAACGACGATAGTGATATCGATCATGTCAACGAAGAGACTGACTCATGATTGGAATGATCATGATGTTGATGGCAATAATAATCATGATGCGATGATGCTGATGCTATCAATAGTAACGATGGTGATAATGTCAAAGATGGTGATGATGTTGATGATGATTAATACGTCATTAATGATAATGTTGTTGATGATGATGATATCGATGAAGATGATGATGATCATCATCATCATTGTAGGTGATGGTGATACTGATAATGTCAAAGATATTGATTATATCGATGCTGATAATAATGTCGATGATGATAATGTTGATATTGATTATGATGCTGACAGTGATGATAATGATATTTTTCATATATTTCAAATAGCTCATGTCTTTTGTATAAAAAGAATCAAAGCATAAACTTTTTTTTAGACAGAATATATGCTCAAGAATTCTGTGTTTTTTTTCTAATTTCCGTAAATCCAGTTCAAAACTAAGGGGACAAGATATATAATATGTTGTCAAACATGAGTTTCAATTTTCTCGCAGATTCCTTCAGTGCTTCGTATCTTTTTACGGTTTCTTTGTTTCCAGATATATGAGTACGGATTGAGTAATTCATACGTAAAATCAGAAACATCTTGTGGTTAATGCATGCGATTATGAAAGTACGAATATTTTCTTTAATATAAGATCAGTTTGAATTGGACATAAGTCAGAATTACTCCATTGTTAAGGTCATATCTCTGGGGGATTGTAAAAAAAAAGTTCAATAGAATATAGAAAAACACAACCTAAGGGAAAGGAATTGTTTTATTCATTCAACGAACTAGAGAAATACATATCGTGGTAATATCTTTGTGTATGAGTATTCCTTTATGTTTTAAAAGAGAGAGATTTAAAGATGGTTCTCAGGACACGTGGTAGCTTTTAGGGATTTTTATCTGATAGGTTTTATCCTATTTCAACCAATGATTTACAAGTACGTCAATCACACCTGTGCTGTTTTCGAAGGAGAGGTGAATAATAAAATTACAGCAATAGATATTACTTTAAACTAATTATCATTGTTTGTTTTGCTCACTCAATTAGAGTAAATGCCGGTCTATATGACAAATGGTTTAAAAGAATATGAGGAGGACTGTCACTCACTGCAACTCACCCAAGACACATAACTGCAGATATTGATCACGGGTAAACAATCTCCTAATCATAATACCAGGTTATTGGATGCGGTGTTATATTTGCTCAGTTTCTCTTTTTCTTTTTTTGAAAAATTAAACATGATTTTTATATACAATATGTGCTAAAAGTAAGAGTATATTAGGAATTCTGGAAGCGTACCTTAGTCCAATTCAAGTGTGAATATATGGAAGTGTGGGTGGGGAAAACACATTGTGTTATTTTTCTACATAGTAAGGGCCTGTTTGCCTTGAAAATCTGCTGTGGAAGTCTTGTCTTTTACATGGGCTCCAACAGCAACCTTTAGCACTCTTAGGATGAACTCAACTATCTCACACAGTCGGTAAGCCAGACGCAGGTCATCAAAGTTGATAGGGTTATTAGGATTGAATTTCAAAGGCTTTTGCCTCATGAACTTTGTCTTTTTAAACTTTTGTTGGTCTGTAACGAAATCAGTCGAGAATATTCTCCTTTATCATAATATATACACAATGTAACACGGGGTATTGTGTGTAAGAATTATAAATACGGAATAAGGAAGTGATAAGAGAGTGGATACCTCAAATAGCGTCATACACCAACTAAAATCTGAATAAAACGATTGCAACGGTGAAGGGGAGATATATGTATTTTGATTTTCCATATTCCAGACTATTGGTTACCTCTTCTTTATATATGAAAAAAATCACTCATTAAAGAATAATTCCTCTGGAACCACTGCAAAATCTCATCATTATTTTTAAGCCAATTGCCAACCCTTCAACAAAGTGTCATAAAAATTCATCGAGAACTTTTGGAGAGAACATACTGATAAACAAACACAAGTAGGAGGGAAGACATATACTTCTTCCAACTTCGTTGACAGAGGGGGGAAAAAAGAAAAGTTAGATGATTACATATCGTGACACAAGAAATACGGAAAGCGTGTATTGCAGGTAAGAACTTCTCGAAGTATGGTGAACAGATTAATGAAGTCTGAAGTCATAAAACAGCTTAGTGATATGCGGCTTCTGGGTGCTCTCGCAAATTTTTAAAATCTAAAGAATCAGCTTCCAAGATTAATGAATGTTTCGAAGCTTAACTAAATCTTGCCGCTTATGTAAGCCATGATATCACAGGTAGGGTTTTATAACCTGTGATATCACAGGTAGGATATGCCGATTAAATACGTCATTTCTCCATCCACTATAATGATCAAATATCCGGCGAAGCATGTATTGGAAGTAAGCAGGTGCTAAAATTTCGAGAGTACGTTCAAAATATACACAGATATTATAATACAATATTAATAAGTAGAAATGTTTAACATTCAATACTAATCCAGATACTACTGGAAAAGTTATGCAATAATTCGGAAGAAAGACCTAACCTAAACAGACCTACATTATTAGATACGGATAAACCTCGATTTTGCCGGACCAAAAAAGGCTGACGTGATAATAATTCAATAATACATGTCTCACTGACTAATCATGCAAATCTCATCTCTTCAAATCATTACGATCTTTACGCAGTTGAACAAATGTTGAAGATACTAATTGAATGGTTAAATACGAAACATTAATATAAATAATTCAGTTCAACAATATGAATCAAAGAGATACACGTATATCAAGTAAAGGTTTTCCTAGGGATACATCACTAATATAAAGCAGTTTCATCTGCCTTATTCAGGGTTGATATTCTTGTCATCCCCGGGCAAAGATACCCAGCAGTACCTCTGTGATTTGCAAACCGTTTTTCTCCTTGTACTTAACGCACACAGATTCATTGGCGTTGATTTAACCTTTGAAGCCACCCTTCACAGCAATTACTCTCAAGTTCTTTACGGTATAATTTCACTCACCGTGCCTCTCAAAGTCACTCGTGACCACTCAGTATTTCAGTGAGGTGAAAGGAATTCAAATGTCCTCTCGTAATATTGCCATGATTAAAAGAGTTGACAATTATCAGTAGGAAGAAAATCGGTGAGGACAATATTACACACGATATCACTGGTAAGATTTATTAAATTCTTGTTAATCTCCATGGAAACATTTACAGATATATTTGAACTTCTATGAGACGATATTCTTCAATAAAATAAAAATAAAAACTGAATTCGTTTCAGATGAATAGGGAATATTTTTATCAACGAAGTTCAATGGTTGATAGTTACGGATAGAAAAATTGCTATGTTCATTATATAAGTAGACAGGCTTAGCGCAAGTTGGTATCAGAACGCTGACTCTGGAAGATGTGGGTCGAACCCACTAACAGCCATCAAGATTAGCTTGCCTTCATTCTGCTATTTTGTCTTTGAGCTGAAGTCAGTCTGTTCTCGTAGTTGATTTTCATCTAGTGTGTCGGTGATTCAGTTGCTGATTACTTTGGTGAAACTTTTGTAGAAGCAGTCAAGCTAATCTTTCGGGTTCCTTTTTCTTTAAATAGTAGCACGATGATTGCAGTGTTGCAATCTTCAGGGACTTTACTCTGTTTGAGGTATTTGTAGAATATTTTGGCTAGTTTCCCAGTGATGACTCTAGCAGCTTTTTTGAGTAGGTCGATGGTATCTTCATCTGGTCCGGGTGCCTTTCCATTTTTGTTGTTTTAATGGTTTGCTCCACTCACCGAGAGTAAAATCTTCTAACAGGTGACCTGTGTCTTGTTCTTTGTTATGTGTTATGTTATTTGGCTTATGTTTAGAAGGAATAGAGGTTCTTGTGGAATTTTAGGACGCGTCGAAAGTCCTCTCTCCATCATTGTTAGGCCCCATTCTCTTCGAGCACTCTATTGATATGAATTTTTCTTGAACAGAGAGTTGTTGATAGTTTTGAACACCCTACCTTTTCCCCCAACGTTTGCCGTGGTGTATCTCTTGCCTTTCTCCCTCTTTTTTTTTCTAATGGATTCATTTACTTCAATTACCTCTTCAAGTTTTTCTCTCCTATGGTGTTGAACTCGTATTGTGAGATATCAATGTTCAAGACAAAGTAATGAAAATTTCGTCGGTAAGTTCGGACACAAAGTACGAAACAAAATTGGTGAGGGTCTTGTTAACTTTGAAAAAGCGAACAGGTTCTAAATTACGAATACTTTCTCAAAGAAGAGACCGTATATAAGGGCATGTGGGACCAAGAACGGGGTCGACTACATCCTAGCAGATAAAAGCGACTCTTGACAGAGATATCCAGTTCCTAAATCCAGTTAATATAGTGAGCGACTACAAAATGATGAGATGGTAAACTTAAACTGAAGCAAAAGAACACCGGAGAATGTTCTGCGTCGAACTTCGATCACTTAACGTACACAAATTGCTCATCTGATCCTTCCAGCTCGAATTAAAAAACAGACATGAACTTCTCACAGAGCTAAAGAAAAAAAAACTAATGTAATAATAAATTTGAAGTTTCATTATCGCATAATAATTCTGTAATCGAATCAAAACAATCTGTGAACGTCATTCATAGGGCAATGAATGATAAAAAGTCATTATTGAAACATAAACGCTTAAAGAAGGATTTAAAGGCTTGAACCCTGAATTATGCAAGTTTCAATCTGGAATTTAATGAATTGGAAATAATTCCATTATAAAATGCATCGAAAACCAGGAAAAAGATTGCCTGTGGTCAGGAACTAATTCAAGTTTTATTGATAGAATATCGAATAGACCGCAAAATAATGTTATCCATAGTCCTGTGGCCACTACAGGGAGCTTCATTCCCCTGCATCGTGCCGTAGGGGCAACTATGTCTCGGGCAAAATAACCTGATAAAGTGCATCCTTTTTCAGGGTACCTTAATCGTACTTTTTTTTTTTTTTTTGAGCGCTTAGAGACATTGAATATCATTCTCAAGATCTTTGGATTTAAGCCAGATGTTGAACCTTTGACTTACTGGGCCTGAGGCGAGTACTCTACAACCGGGCCACAGTAATCGATTATACATTTTTACTAAGGGAGAATGGTTCTAATTTCAAATGAGAATATAACATTAAAAATATTTCTCCTGTTAAGAGAAATAGTGGATAGAACCTTCACCGACTTGATTCTAACAGAGATTATATTCTCTTCAAGTTATTTCACCACTGAACAGATTTTTCAAGATTTCATGTGAAATTTGAAAGAAATCGATTTAGTTTCAAGGGTGTGAATATCTGATCGAAATTTTAAATAAAGGAACCAACCACAGAAAAGTGATCGCCTCTATCAATGCCGTTTCTTATTGGCATTCAAAATCCCTCGAGGCGAATCCATTGTTGGGTGCTTGAATCAGGCCAGATAACGATCATGACCCTTGGAGGTGACTGAATGATTAAGAAAGGCTGCAGAGAAAAATAGCCGACCAAAATAGCAGTAGGATAAAGAATAAGGCGGAGAAAAGAAACAGGTGGGGTCCGAAGCAGCTGTGCAGAGACTAATTTCGTCCCGAGATATTTTCGAGGAGATTTAATTAAATAAGAGAGTTAATTGGATTTGTCTTGATTGGATTAATTACAACTGATGAGCCAAGGTTTTGATTGAAAGGGAAACCGAGAAACTAGAAGAAGGAAAGTTATTTTAAAAGTCAGTATGAGTCGGGTTTTCTTTTTTTTCGCTAACTAGAAGAAGCAGAATAAACGCATACACCCTTGCATGGTCATCTGATGATCACATCTAACCGTGCATTGTTGCCTTTTATAAGGCTTACAAAAGCTGGGTTGATTTGCTATTCTGTTTGCAAAATTCGCTAAAGACCACGAAGAGTAAGGTGATTGTGTATTGCATATTGTTGCTGTCGTAAAGTATGAAACACTTTCTTCTATAATTCCTGCTATTATTTAATTGGCTGCTTCATCAAAGGCCTTATCATCAATCAGCTTTTTAATGTTGGTTGTTGAACATACGACTTATACAGGGTTTGCCAGATATTTTTTTGTTTCTGGGCGTGAAAGTGCCAATGCACTTTGAACTTGTCCAAAACACCCCATCATCTTATTTTTTTCCATCATCAGTTTCGTAGATTACCTTGGAGGATCAATATCGCCCAGCAGTTGTCCGTCTTTGATAGCTGTACTAATAAAAACACACAATGATGAATTACCACCAAAGTCTCAAATTTTGTCACACTCCAGACCAAGTTGGATTAAAAATCTATCCTTATCCTCACCAAATTCTGAGAAGTAAAATGTTCACTATTTGTTTATACTGTCACGTTAAACAAAACAAAGCAGATGTATAGAATTATCATCTCCCTACCGTGATTTGAAATCACGATTTAGTGATTGGAAGGAAGCTCTGTAGACTGAGTTAAACTGATAAATCACATTTGCCAACGGATTTAACTATTACATTCACTATACAATAGTTGCAATAATCATCTTCAGCGGGAATAGAAGTCGGTTTCCTCTAAAATTATATTTGAACAATCTCGGTCTCTCAATTTATATGTTGTCAATTCAAAATCAAGGATAAACGATTTGCAGTTGCAAAAGTTTATGGCAAGTGTTACTCACAGTATAAGACTATTCTATATATTGCGTAGATACTATGCTCGCAGTTTTATCATCAAAAATCTTCATTGCAAATGATCTTACTACGAGAATCCATTCTAAATAAGTTTACTATCAGAAAGGAGTGTCAGTGTTCATGAATGAAAGCAAGTAATACAGATGGAATATGACTATCATACAAGGTCTATCGGGAGATTATTCAACCATTTTCAATATGCGCGGCTTTGAGTTGATTAAGTGACCAATCGCAGGTGACCCTACTGCACATCGATAAACATACATTCCTCCAGGGGTTACTCAGTCAACTGTGCAATGCAATGGAATAGGTTGCTTAATGTAAGATTTAATCCAAAATTACTGACCTTGCCCATTCTTCATACCAATTTGCATATTTTATCCCCGGTGCAGGTAGCCAGTGTTCAAGCCCAGGTGAAAACACAGGTTTTCACATGCTGATTTCTAAGACATACATGTTCTCGCTTCCTTGATGAATGACGTAACATAATGTTCCAACTTTATTTCTTCGTATTGAGACTTTTGTCGAACTAAATTTAGTATATATCCATACAGGTGTGTATTTGGACGTATTCATACAGGCTCTTCTATAAATCTACAGAATTTGATAAACCATTTCCTGTTTCCGAGCATAATATGAATTCATTTAGCGAGATTCCCATTCAAATAATACAATCAGATGTGCTTATTTAGAGTTATGTATTTATCCCCTCTTTTGTGACTGCAAAAAGAAGCTATATTTTTACGTATTTTTATCTATATAGTTATCTATGTTCCGTCTTTCATATATATTTTGCCCTAAGAAATTTTTGCATCACTTCAAATCCAATAATCTTGTTCACAAATATTGTATGAAAAAAAACTTCCTTGAAGCGTATTCATTTTTTGTGTATTCGTGCAGTTTGCTACATCAAAGTTTACATATAAAAAAAGCTGAAGAATTCACAATTTCCCAGTCATCCATTCAGTATATGTTTGCCCTCGGAAATCCATTATTGTATACACTTCAATTTCCATCCAAGCAGGGAGCCGCTCTTCTTCTATTTAACCCCAAGACGGGGACACTAGGGAAAAACACGAATTTAACGGTACGAGAAAGAATTTTTATCAATTTCCCAAAGACTGCAGATGGCGGAAATTTCCGTCTTTGCAGTTCTATGGCTAACTCAATAAAATTTCCGTTTTATTATGATTGATGACAACTAACGTCTCTCTGTGAGTGAGGGCTTTTATCTTGCAATGGGTAATTTGCAACGGATGATCTTTAAATGGACCAGGGCCTTTATCTTGCAATGTATAACTATTACACTCGCTACTACACACTGGGTATTTTTCCTCATGTTTCCTTCTTTTTATTATAATGCTGAGATCGTTACATACTACGACTGCAAAAGAAAGCAGCATCAATGAGAAAGAAGTTACGCAAACCTTCATCCCATCGAGTCTTGTCGGATTCTAAGCCTGTATTTGCAGTTCACGCTATTGACTTTAATGGTCGTAGAATGTAACGACCTGGGCGTTGTGATAAAAAGCAACCATTAGATGAACTCGCCATCACGGACAATAATTGAACAACAGTAGCGTCAAAATTTGAAGTCATGTAAAATAATTCCAATGAGGAATATAATTCCAATGAGGAATATATATGGTCAGAATAAATTCTATTTATGACATCACTGACGTTTCCACTGGAAAACTTCTAAAAAAAAAAGCTTCTTTTTTTCGAAAAATTAAGATGATTTAGAAAGGTTCTCGAGAAGTGCTGATGCCAATTTCCAAGTCACTAGACAAAACAGTGTGGCCAAGCACCACAGCAAACAAAGACATAAACAAGCAAACGGAAAAACGGACCAACTCACAAACACATGCACATATGGAAAAGGATAGAACCCTTTGCCAACATTGATAGCTACAATTGTCCAGTGAAAAACTTATCTATAATTAAGAACGAAAATTGGGTGAGCTTTATATCATTTAGAGGAGGAAAATTGAAAGAGACATCACACATCATCTTGTCGGCTAAGCGCATGTCAGAAAATCTGGCTTGCATAGATTTGAACAACGTTTGTTTTGTTTTGCTTTTTTGCTTGACAAGGAAGGTGTTAGGGAACTTCCCCGTGCATATATTTGTATGGTTTCGTCTGTGTATATCTACCGTAGCTGAAATTAACTGATCTGGTTATGATGAGCAACAATTCTTCTATCACTATTTTCTGAAATAGTTTTTCCCTCCTTCTTCAAACTCCAATCAAAGTCTGGTGTTGGTTCCGTTTTTCCACAGTAACAAGAACAAGAACAATCTTCACCAAATTTAGGGGAGTAATCTATCTATTGATTGTACGATTGGACAAAACGTTTAAAAAAATCTTTGTTCAAAATTAACATTCTCGTATCGTGATTGGAAATGGCAACCTGATTAGTAAGTGACTTTCTTACCGACTAAGCTAAGTTGACAACTTTTACTTATCTACGAAAATCTATGCCAGAAATACTTAACAGGCTCACTCATTTCATTCTGATTAATAAATAAATACACATATTTATGCTATTCTTTTGAAATAGTTGTTATATATGTATGCATATGTATATATACATATATATATATATGTATATATATATATATATATATATATATGTATATATATATATTTACATGTATATATATATATATATATATATATATATATTTACATGTATATATATATATATATATATATATATATATATATATATATATATATATATATATATATTTACAGAAGTTGCAGTGATTATCTTTAGTCGGGATAGGAGTAGGAGTGGATTTTGATACGAAGCAGCCATACCTATACTTACTTATTTTACACCACTGAAAGGTAATGAATGTACTGGTGGAAATCAGGTGGGAACAATAGAAGTTCAATTGTCTGGACCACGTTTGGAAAATTCTTCATCAAAGAATTCATTCAACTTGTTCAGTTGTTTTTTCTTTTATTTTCTGTGATGAATGCACTAGATTTGCTTCAAAACGATTGTGTGCTGGGAGATTCAGAAATTAAGTATTATTATCAGTTGAGGTAGCAGAGGTTTTTTTTTCCTATTAATGTCCAGTGGTATTCATGGTACACCGAGTTTGGGCTAGAAATTTAGGGCGACATTATGCCTTAAGCGTGTTTCTTTATTCCAAAAATAGAAAAAAAGGTGTCTCCACAGGACCAATTTAGGTGGCTGCAAAAGAAACGGTACAAGTCAGCAAAGACGAAGCTCTGTTTCAGCTTGAAACCTTGAACGTCGTAGCAACTGATGGGTTTTGATATTATCTACTTCGGCATCTTTGGTGCAAAGTGGTATTTGCCGTGCTAAGGATTTCTGCTTCCAGTGGTCTTTCAATATTGATAGTCTGTGTCACATGGCTGTAGTTTTTGTATTTTTTGTAATCTTAGTTGCAGCTTCCCTCACACCTGAGTGAAGCCTTTTTGCTGTCTCAT
Source organism: Thysanoteuthis rhombus (assembly GCA_963457665.1). Taxonomy (NCBI): domain Eukaryota; kingdom Metazoa; phylum Mollusca; class Cephalopoda; order Oegopsida; family Thysanoteuthidae; genus Thysanoteuthis; species Thysanoteuthis major. Next base: position 31,212,250 of record OY735205.1, read on the forward strand.
GGTATTCATCAGAGTCAACATTTAGTCGTCACTTGCTTGAAGGAAAGTGTGTAGGCAAATGGCCGTAGTTTTATATTACAGTTTTAACTAGATCATATGTGTATCGCCATCTACGAAGGTAGAGTCGACCTATGTCTTATAGGTATTGCATATCGGAAATATTTTGTTGTTGCCAAGTTTTCTGCGCTAAAAAGATGCTTTTGCACTCTTATTGAGGCTAGATTTTATTCCTATATCATCACTGAACGTCTTAACAATTACCAGCACCCCCTTTGCTCAGAGTCTTCCTTTGCATAAATTTCATGGTCATCATTGAAGAACAAGTCATTTATTCTTTTATAACCAATTTCATATCCATAGGTAGTGGTGTTGAGTTCACTTGAAACACAGATGAGGGCTAATCAGAAAATGAAGGGGTGAGATAATCAATTTGGAATATTCCAAAGTTAATATCTATATTTCTGGATTCAGAGATAATCTTTATTGTGGTTGAGGAGCAGTTCCATAGTGTCACACTATGTTTGAAGAAACCAATTATAGCTGGAGGATCATTATATATTTCTAAGGCTCCTAGTATGTAAGCATATGGTACGGTATCATACGAGTTTTATTAATCTATCCAGGCTGCACTCAGATTACGATGTTTGGCTTTCCAATCTCAAGAATCATCTTTATGGTAAGAAGTTAGTCTTTGCAGCCATATACACTTCTTATGCATCCTTTTTGTTCTCAGGGAAAGGTAGTGTTGTCTTCAAAGTGGGCTTACATTCTATTCGATAGTATTGTTGTGATTAGTTTATAGGTGGTTGTGAGGCAAATGATGAGCCTGTAGTCTCTTTGTTTTTGTTTTTTCATATAGCTTTTGCGTCGGAAGTGAATGCTGCCATTACTTCACCGCGCTTATGTTTCACGTGGGGCTTTCATGACGTTGGGCAGATTATCATTATTATTATTATTATTATTATTATTATTATTATTATTATTATTATTATTATTATTATTATTATTATTATTATCATCATACCTTGCCCATATTATTCATATTGCTGGATAAACACCCAACCACACGCACAAACATACACAAACTCCCTCTTTCTCTCTCACACATATTTACACAAACATGCACGCATATATATATATATATATATATATATATATATATATATATATATATGGTATTCCAATATGAGTTGAGTGGTTGAAAAGCTACTTTCTCTCTCTCTCTCTCTCTCTCTCTCTCTCTATATATATATATATATATATATATATATATATATATATATATATATATATATATGTACATATACATATATATATATTATATTTTATTTTCATTTACGATATGATAATAACAGCTGTGTAAGTAGAAAAAATCTCCTTTCAATCGAAGTGAACATTAGATTTTTTTGATTCGTTTTATCTCGGGATAATTCCCTTTTTGTCGCAATTCTCGAAATGCGTGCCACTTGCATGATTTGTGAATAAAAGGTCATATCACCAGAGATGAGATGCAAAAGGCTTCGAGTCATCCACGTTTGATTAAACATATGAAAGTGCTTTCCAACAATATGAAGGAATAAAGAACACATCATGTTTGGCATGCGCAGAAGATATTAGACACGCATCAGTGAAAAACTTGCCATGAGATTGCAGTAAAAAAATTATAATGGATTTTATCGTCCACTGTCTTTTTATTTCTGAAAAAGTATAAAACATGGAAGAAAATATCTCAAGCAAAGTATATATAAAAACATTCCAAACAAGGATATGCTACAATCAATGCATCCTCCCAATGGTCACTTATGGAATTGAAACATGGAACCCAACCAAGAATTATGCAACGTGCACAGGAAAGAATCATGCTCAACCTCTAATGGTGAGATTATATATTTGATTAGAAAACAAAGGGAAGAAATATTATAGGAACCATTAAAAAAAGGTCAAATGACCATGGTTTGAACATGTTGCTAAGATGTCAGACAATCGCTGGATATCACGATTCGCAATGTGGATCCCAAGAGATCATATGCAGAACTGTTGCCGGCATAAAATAAGATGGTTTGACGACTAGACAAGTTCAGAAAGTATTGGTTCTGCGACACTCCAGTTAAAGAAGTTGGGCCAAACTTTGGAAAGATCTATGTCCATTGACTGACACTAAAAGGCTGCTGCTACTGATACGTGAAACACTCGTGCACACACTCATACACACACATATATATGTATAAAGTTTTTGATGTTTAAAGCAGCAAAATTTCTAGTCTCTTTATATATATATATATATATATATATATATATATATATATATGCGAAACTGTTGCGGACTGATTATGAGATGGCAGGACGAACTAGACAAGTTCAGAAAGTATTGGCTCTGTGACACCCATGATAGAGATGTCTTGCGAATTTTGGGGAAGGTCTATGTCCAACGACGGATGCTAAGACTGATGATGGTGAAAGTTTATGTTAATAATGCAGTAGGTGCAAGCATGTGTCCAGAATGGTTCGCTAAGTTTTAAAAAGGATCATTCTAGTTCAGAATCAAACAATCCTTTGGAAGACATCGAAACTCAAAAACTTCTAAATTTGAGGAATCTTTAAATTCTAAGTAATGCTGATGGTCGATGTCTAGTTCTGTCACCTGTTTTTCCAGGCTCTTTGGGATGGGACGGCGTCGTCTTCATATTAAAGTTCCCCTGTGAGGTCTAGATATTTTTCACCTTTTCACTTTCTTTCAATTTAATTTTGTGGCCTGCTGGAATAGTGATAGCTACTAGTAACTTTTCTCAAAATAGATATGGTCTTCTAACTGGATCTTCATCTTCAAAAAATCGTTGGGTAGTTTAATGAAGGGTTAGGAAGTGAGATGAGTGGAAGGAAAGTTAGGCCATTTTATTAAAAAGTTGAGAAAAGTTGAGTAGTTTGCTGAGGAGATAAGATGAGACAGAAAAGAGAAAAGAATTTTAGGTAACTAACGTAAACGAAAGCACTGTGCGTTGTTGTCTTTTGTTGAACGTTTGTCGATGAGTGAATTCGGGAATATTTTTTGTTGTTTATTTTATTTCTCTACGCAAAGAGAGTCGATTGTTGTCAGCCTAAAAACTTCAAGACGCCATAACATGATTTCACTGAGCTTGTAAAGACTGAGCCTGTGCGGTGTAATGACGTTATTTCCACAGGTTACTGAGTAAGAATTCGCATTCTGTCGTATAATAGAAGAATACATAGCAAGCAGACGAGATTTTAATGCCTTCCTGACAACGTCACGAAAGATCGACTCACCCCACTGTCGACGTACGAGGGAGGCAGCGAAACAATCCGATTATGATCGAGACTAATACAATCAACAGAAAAGTTTTAAGAAGAGAAGACTGTTTTGTCAGAACTTCGGCGACAGATTCTAAAAAATGAGATAATTGTTTTAATTTGTTTGCTATAGTTATGCAGGGCTTTTTTTTCTAGTTGTTTATTTCTAGCGAGAAGTGTTTTGAGCTGGTAAAAATGCGCTGGGAATCACTGAATGGATGTCTGGTTGTGCGGTTACGCACGCATCAATATGTGAATGTATGTATTCGTAAGTTTGAGTTGAAACATGTTTTTTGGTGAGCGTCTATATGTAACCTTCATTCATTTCGAACGTAATGTGCGAATATGCCAGACGTTATTTCTCCAGTCATCACGTTTCACCTTCTATTCATATATTTATCCATCTATGTATCTATCGGTCTATTAATGATTTCGTAGCCTAATGATGAGAAAAAAAAACATTTTCACACAACACCTTTCCCTGTTTCATCCAGCCTGGTTTTTGCTGAAATTGGGAGGTACTAATTGGACCAAAAGATCCACTCGTCTCTTTTTGTTGCTTGAACCCCGAAGACCCAGCTCATTCTGCTTTTACGACGTACAACGCCATTGTCAGATTGTTTAATGGATTTTTCCGTCGTATACCTCAACTTCTATTTGATTCGCTTACTTAAAACCCCAGCAACCTTTTTTCTTCATAAAGGGGCGTTATCCAGTGCTACCATGTTTAGAGCTCTTTTTCAAATACTTTACTTCATATACGTAGTAGAGCTAAATTTCTGAAATGAATAATAATAAAAGCCACTAATATGAAAATAAACACATACACATACACATACACACATATATATATATATATATATATATATATATATATATATATATATATATATATATATATATATATATATATATATATATATATATATATATATATATATATGTATGTCGACACCAAGTGATATTTCAACAGTTCCGGAGAGTAGCAAGCAGATGAAATACACAGCAGAATTCCATTCCATCTAGTTGAGTGTCAACAACGACATCATATATTTAAAATGATTGCTGACACAATCTTTATTTATGTTATGTTATAATGGCCCCGTCGAGTGCTATTTCGTTTATGGCAGTATTTTTTAGGAACAAAATCGCTTACGGCGGTGTTAATGGATAGTGAGCGATATTCATCGATATTATTGTAAATAAACTCACAAACAAGCACGTATCTAACTGTTGCTATGTACATACGTATGTAACTATCTATATGTAGGTACAGAGATTTGTGCACAGGATCTATTCATCTATCTGTCTGTCTATCCATCAATCTCTGTCTGTTCTAATCTAGCTAGCTAGCTAGCTTGCTCAGTCTTATTGCATATGTTTATCTGTCATGAAGAAGGGAGAGGGGGAGAAAGAAAGCACGGAAGACAGAAAGAGAGGAAGAGAATTAATTTTGAAGATATTCTTGAGACTCTTGAGTAAATAAAAAAAACATTTCTCGTTTCTATCTTGGGGTAAAGGTGTCCGTGTAAGCACAAGTATCCGGATCCTTATACACAAACAAATATTCACTTATATCTTTTTCAGACTAGCGTTCTCAGTTCACTCACCAAGTGTTTGTGCGTGCGTGAGTGTGTATGTATATGTATATGTATACGTTGGCGGTCGGAAAAGTGTCCAGCCATTTGATATCAACAGGAAAAGGGCCTACCTACGGCGATGTCTCATTAGTCTTTTTCAGATCCCCTCCCCACTGTGACTTCATGAATTCGTCACGGTGTCCTCTCAACTTTTCTAAACACTTTCCAAAGTCCTCTTTCGGGATCGTCACCAGCTGCTGCGTTTATCTAAACCTCCTTCACGGAGTCTAGTTGATCTGGCTAGCTAGCTGGCTGCCTGGCAGGCTGGCTGGCTGGCGATGTATCACGCTTACGGGTCGTATTATAATGGAGCTAGAGGGCTAAAAATTTAAACATTCATTATTATGAGATTATCTGCAAAATAATGTTTCTTTAGCGAGGGTCAACTTGCAATGTGAACGTACGCCAAATTCGCCCCCTAGTTTGTACCCAGAAGCGTTTGGGCTTTTTATTATTTTTTTTTTCTTGAAAGTTCAGTCTGTTTTTTCATTGATCACTGTCCGAAAAAATTGAGTGACTAACAATACTTGTCTTAATTAAATCTGATTTTAAAATCTAAACAACAAATTAGAAACCAGAAAACAAGAAAAAAAAAACACTCAAAATGAGAACCAGGCTCTATATTCTATAATCATATTATGTTGTTTCTCTTTGTAGCATTTGATGAATTATTTTTTTTTTTTTTAAAGTCTATGAGCAAATTTTGTCTCTACGGAACATTTTCATTGGCTCATGATATTGTCACGCCAGACGGAATGGGGCGGATTCAAAATATGTCGATAACAATTTTTTAAATGATAGCTGGAGTTTGGTTGATGCCAAGAGACCGAGGAGTTGTGTTGAATGGTTCTTTGTGAATGAAAATGCGTATTATTTGTGGTTTTTAAGTGGGATATAGACTGTGGGGACAAACAGTCCGCATCGGAACGGAAAGCTGGGTTAAGAAGTGGTTTTGCACAGGAGCAATGATAGTAGATGAATGTTCTTCGCCAAGTTAAGGAGTGATAAGCCAATAAAGTCAGTCTACAGCAAGAGCAACCTTCACTCATTGTATGGTAGGACAATAGTGGCAGTGATAAGTTTTCTTCCCGTGGGAAAGAAAAAGCAAAGACTCTTGATGTCTGTTGCGATACAAATTTCATGTTCTTTTTTCCAAAAGGTGTAGAATTGGTCATAATTTGAGATCTTGCGCACCGCGTCTTATATAAAATGCATAAGTCTCATCAATGACGTTATTTTTTTTACGTCAGGGGTAAACTAGTTATGAAATCATAAAGAAGAGTGTATTGGCCGAGGGTGTTGTGAGAAAAAGCAATTATGATAAGCTAGAGTAATTAAATATCAGTAGAGAAAATATTGAACAGCCATAGCCTTAAGATGGCAGAGGGTTTTATGATTTTCTTCATATGCTCGTGTGTTTTTCCATCTGCTTATTTGTGGTCTAGCGCTCCAGGCCATACCGTTTTGTCTATAAACTTGAAAATTGGAATCAATATTTCACTAGGCCCCTTTTCTTTTTTCTTTAAATTTTTTGGGAAAAATTCTCTTATAACCTTTTGGGGGCCTTTTTTGGTGGGTTTATTAATATTACGTTGATTCTCCAGAATCTACACATTTCTAGGTATTTTTCTTTCCTCTATCTTTATTTTTTCAAGTGGAAAACGCCAGTGTTATTATAAATACAATTCATTCAGTCCATATATATTCTTCAATGGATTTTTTTACAAGACTTCACATTTCATAGTTACAGTTATTCAATTATTGATGAGATAGCGAGTCTAATTTATTTTTCTTAATGGCAAGCATGTATCTCTACATAGTGCATAATGATATCATTGCGAACAGGGGTGTGCTTGAGAAAGTGCAAAAAGTGTCGTTACATAGGACCCCAAGATTTTAGCTCCACCTTCAAATATGTCTTCAAATGATTTTTTTTAATTTTCGGGGTTTGGATTAAAAAAAAGTTAAATGTTTCGACAAAACAAGTTTGGAGATTTATTTTGTAAAAAGAAGTTAGATGAATAGCCCCTAAAGAACAAAGAACTAATCATAATCATTATGTATACTTCATTTTTGTTTTCGACTCGCTTGGAAATATGAACTAAATAGGTCTGATTACTCACCTAATCGAAACGGTAACATGACCAACGCCTTTTCGCTGCATGCTGCGTTGGAGTGATCAATTTAAAAGTTGGAAAAAAGCGATGAATCAATGAATAAATTACTTCTCTCACCTTTTTTTGGGGGGTCGTGATCACTAAAAAGAGTATGAATTAAAGAGAAAAACAAGCATGGATACTGTCTGGTATAAAGTAAGGAGTCAATTTACCATAAAATTTACATTGCAAATTAAACCTGACTCAAGAATCCGTCAAGATGGGGGAAAAAACGTTTGTCTTCTAACGTTTGTCGTTGGCCATTGACCTTCCCCAGGGATTCGCCAAATTTCTCTATCGTGGGCGTCCCGGAGCCAGTTCTTTCTGGATTTGTTTAGTTCGTCTCTCCATCTAATACTCTGTTGGCCTCGGTTGTGTATGTGATGACAGGGAATTTTTTACCCTCAACTTCCAACAGTGTAGCCTGTAAACAGTAAAAATACATAACTAGCCAGCCACACTAACTTAAAAAGTAAAGAAATACACGTTGGCAGTTATGGTGATAGTTAGATTGAGGACTAACAGAGATAGGACCCCCAATAAATCTTACGCGCTGGTCCCCATCAATCATAATTTCTGCTAATCAGATTGTCAATACTTATTCGTTTATCAAATTCATACATTCATATTTATCAATCAAGAACTTATGTCAACAGATAAATCTAATCGAAGTAAAATGATGTTCTGGGTGACACCTTCGAGTCGAATTTTATGACAGTCTGACAAAGATTACGACACTATGTTTCTCTACAGAGACTGACCAGATAGAACTGGTCTCTCTGTTATCATGATTGAGGCTGAGATAGAACATGATAGTTCCGATGATTGGTGCAAAATTTGCTCAATTGGTAATCAAAGCATGAAATTTTGCTCAAATATTCTTTGATACGTACCAATCATTTTCTAAAATGAAGACATTATCAAACTGTTCATCCATAGTGAAGGTTGGTAGAGAATTCATTTTACTCAGCATCTACTTGAAAATCAGTTCTTTTTCATAACAAGAGGTTACTCGAAGTTCTTTCTAGTATTAGGTATGTTCTATGATATACTAAAAGTCTATCACAGTTTGACCACCAGAAATGCATAATTTTCAAGATGACGTATAATGGCCTTATTTGAAACAGGCTTCCTGAGTTATGTTTGTTTTAATACAGTAGAACTCACTGTGTTGGCATATTTCCGACAAATTTCATTGAAAGTCGATCAGAACTGTCGAAGATAATGCGTTTGCAGAATGAGTAAATACAGAAAATTATGAAGAAAAAAACTGTAAAGAATGAGAAAATACCTTACAATTAAAAATATACACGTGGATCCACCTTAAATCTAATCACTTCTTTCTCACTATATGACTTACTCTTTCACAAAATATCATTGAAATTCATCGAGAACTTATGGAAGTGTGTGTAGAGGAACAAGAGCAAACACAGAAATGTATGGAAAATGACACCATAAAAATATCTTTCAATCAATAATAACTCCTTGATCCGCCCCCAAATTTGATCACATCTTCCTCGGTAGGTGCTTCACTCTTCCACAAAATGTAATTACTATGCATTAAGAGCCTTTCCGACGTATCGTATGAATAGATAAAGGTGGGTAGAGAAATGCACGAATAAAACGCAGATACATTTCTCAAAGACAAATACCTCAATCTGCCCCAAAATTCAATCAGTTCTTTCGTACAACGTGTCCTACTCTTCGACGAAATTTCATTGAATTTGGGGACGGGGGAATATTTGGAGATATGTGTGGAAGGACAACAGCAAATGCAGAATTTCTGCACCGATCGCCTGGACTCTGAAGAAAGACGGAAAGATAGTGGCTCTAAAAGGTGCCCAGGAAGATCAAATGGCAAAATAAAATGAGGAAACTAGGAGGGGGGTAAGAAAGACAGGAAAGAATAAAGGAAGGGAGAGAAAAAAAGATGGGAAGAACGAAAGAAAAAACAAAAAAAAGGAAAAAAGAGAAATTGAAAAAGAGAAAGAAAAAAGAAAATTAAAAATAAGGAATGAACGGACGAACTGAAGAAAGAAAGAAAGAAAGAGAGAAAGAAAGAAAGAAAGAGTAAAAAAAAAAAGGAAGAAAGAAAGAGAGGGAAGGAAAGTCCTGGAGACCGCAGTAAAGAGGGAGGCGATGAAAGGATCGACGGATGTCCTACATAACATGTGTGAACACTGCGCATGCCTGGTTCATTTTCCATGCCACCTCTCTTGTAAATGGGAGCCACCTTCCGCATAGGTCCCCTGTCCTCATCAGTAATGTGCGATGTGTCATGTCATGTCACAGTGACCTAATCTCCTTAGAAAGCCCGAGTAAGGTGGATGGGTCCCCGCCACCCTCGCTTCTTTTAGCCCCTGCCTGGCAGTTTTGCAATGAAAGAGCCAGAGGCCCAGATTAGCGAATTTCAAGAATCGAAGTTCAATTGTGCTGAGTGGCCCAAGCAAGAGAATAAATAATCTTGGGTAATGGAACATGGATGCCTAAGTGCTTCCATATTAGCTGAAATAATGGAAATGGAGAGCGTTACTGCTAGGTCCACCAAAATTTCTATCTATCTATCTATCTATCTATCTATCTATCTATCTATCTATCTATCAATGTCCACCTTTTCGTATCGTATGTATTAATTTATAATTCATTTGACAGCTGGTGCGTTACCTGGCATGGTTCCAGCATCACTGGTTAGCGATCAAGTTCTTCTTAAATCCACGATCATGAATTCTATTTTGGAGTTCTCTCTTCTTTCGGAAACTTGTCGCTACAGTATCTTTTCCCAACCCCAACTTCAGCATAGTGACTAATGCTAGTGGCTTTCGCTAAAATCTATGATATCTGAATTTTATATCAATCTATTCCTATATAAACAAAGAAAAGGAAAAAAAAACGAAGATTCAATATTTTTTTTAATCGTTTATTGGACAAAGGTCTTCTCGAAAGTCTTCAAGACATAGGATGTGATTGCTATTACCCTACCATGTTAGCCCATGACGTTTAGGGACAGGAAGAGATGGATTCATGCATTTCCTAAGGGCATTAGCGCGAAATGAACTCAAAATGTCTCAGCGAGTGCTTGATTTTGTTCTACCAATACATATCGTTAACCACTATGCTACCAAGCACCCCTTTATTTAGCTTAATCTGACATAAGTCCCCAATAGTTGGCCATCCAGCTCAACTTATTACAGTAGTTATGGTCTATTGGAGTAGCTTAATAATTGTAGCCCTGTGGTAGGTACCCAGTAAGTATGTATGTATCTTAGAGGTGAAAAAAGAATGTGTGAATACAACTCCTTGGACATACTCACTCATATACGCATACATATATGTATCCCCCCTCTCTCTCTCTCTATATATATATATATATATGTGTGTGTGTGTGTGTGTTTGGTAAATAGACTTGATATTAACTGAAGCATGAACACAATTTGTAATATTCATGACCATAAATTCAAAGCTATCTAAGCTAGTAACCTGACGAGATTTTGTGATAGTATAATTTGAACACGTAGTAATGAAGATGGTCGATAAGGAATAAGTTATGTAGCATGGGACTATGTATGCACGTTGTTAACGTTTTGGGGTTCACTTCCACACACACGAAAGCCTAGAATATATTAACAAAGGCACCCTCATAATATCAATTTTTAGTCCGGTCCAATGTCACAAGTACTGAGCCCCCAATATAAAATAAACTCCCTGCAGTAGTAATGGTCAGTATGGGTAGCTTGTTAAGCATCGCTCCACCAAATGCATCCATAAGATATCAACTCATCTAGTCTTGTTAACTGCGAAGCCATAAGTATGGAGAATCCAGTGTGAATCGAACGTACCACATTTGCTTGTAAAATATTGATCTACAGAGAAACATTCTAGGAGATATCGAATCCACTTAGCAGAGGGCCACTTTAGAATTGCACATAATGTGAATCAAACTCCACATCCTGGCGAACGGTCTACGAGACAATCTAGCTAAGCATCTGGCTATCAATGCTTGGAGAAAGGAACGATATACCAGCAAGCCTAAAAGGCCAACAATCAAGCTTTATTTTTAAAAAAACAAAACAAAAAAAACAACCCTCCAGTCTGCGTGGAAGACTGTAAGGTGAGAACTTGCCACTGGCAACTCTTTTGTGTATAAGGATTTTTGACAGCCCAAAAAGGTCAAAGACCTGCTTACTGATGCCTGAATATTCGTAAAGGTCAGGTTTTGACTGATGATTCTGATACTAGACTCACAGCTGTATGCAAGAAAGTAAGGCCATAGAAGTTCCATTGACTGCTTTCAATTTAGAGCCAAGATATGATTATATACTCATACATACACACCAACTCCTCTATTAACGCTGTTCCTCCATAACGTCGTTTCTTTATAACGACATATCTTCATAAAACTGCATAGAAGAAAAGATGTAAATGAACAGTTGTATATGATATTTTGAGCGCAATTGCGAATTTAATGATTTAGTCGAAAAATTCCTGCACCACAATAAATTGAATAACCACTATCAATATAAGTGGATATTTGGTAGGGTTATTTTCACCTGAAACTGTTTTGGTTAAAATTGGGATTTTCAAGAACCCAATCACAGCGTTAATGGCGGAGTTGCAGTACATTCACGTATGCAGATTCCACAAACTTACATAGAAAACACTATAAATAGTTACATGTATATCCTATACGCCCTTTGCATCTTACGTACTCTATAAGATTTATGAGTATTCTGAGAAATGTGTGTCCCACGTTAGAGCACTAGTTTTGCAAGTCAGTTATTAACAACCGTAAAATTGAGACTAACGGTATCAAGAACGAGCTCAACAATTCAATGTGCCAAAATGCAACTGTTCAATAAGTCTTAGTATCAAACGGAACACATCCGAAGCACAACATAATTGGCTCCAAAGAAATACCTTGTACCAAGAATTTATCAATGTTGGAAATATAACAGCTGAAAACGTGGATATAACATCTGGCCAATGATGAAATAGTTGAACATAAAACTTGAAGTCATGTAGTACTGTCTCAATTATAGGTGATCAGGATTCGCTGACGTAACCATTTGGTTCCTTATCAATATAACATAGACTTTTGTGTTATTGTTGTTTTATTCATCTTAACTGTCAGGTTACCCCTCCACCATCATTAAATAAGCAGCAGAGATTGTTAAATAAGGAATAAACCCTCGGTGATACTCGAACTCAAATCTCTTATTGTCAAGATCTTGGTTTTTTCTAACCAACTCAGATCTATACATATAGTCTTCAATCCCTATTTTTCACGAACGCCTGGTTCGCCGCCATTTTCTTTGTTAACATACACTTGAAGAGTCGGTTGAAACATTATCCGATTTTTTTTAGACGAAGTAGAGTTGAAATGAACCAATATATGAAAAATATAGATGTAATTTTCATATCAGGCTTTATCCTATATTGTTGACTGAAATGTTTGAATAAAAGATGTGGATGAACGCCTGAACGGGGGACAAAAAGACCAAGTTTATTGATTAACAGAACAGTAAACATTCATCTTCCGTTTTCTTATGATCTAGAGTCAAGGTTTTTTTATGATGCAATACCTAAAATTGGAAATATTTAATAAAATAGAAGATTGTATTCTTACTTTGAGGAGCTTTTCCTCTCCGCTTGAAGCAATTCAGGGGCACGGAATCCCGTATCACCGGAAATGAAACCTGGAAGGATATCGTACACTTCAATAATGTTACTAAACAGTCTTTATCCATTCAGTTATATTCCTTTACCTGCGATGAAATTTAATTAATACTGATTCAATTTTGCATTCAGTAAATTGTGCATCTTGCTCTGTTCCTTTCGAGAAATGAAATTCCTGATCATAAGTCTATTATTAATCTTTCTCTGTACGTGTCGTCTTGACTGATGTATGATACACACACGTACAAGTGCACACATACACACATACACACACACACACACACATATATATATATATATATATATATATATATATATATATATATATATATATATATATATATACATATATATATATATATATATATATATATATATATATATACATATATATATAAATACAGCTGACTGAAGTCATTGGTGCAGTCCAAGTTTCTTCAGTTTATAGAGAATAAAATTTTGAATGTTGCTGCTGTAGAGTTTTCCTTTAAGATGGAAACAGCGTAGGGCAGATGTATCTTCAACAATTTTCTACTCGACAGCTTACAACATAATAAAAAAGATGTCCAAAATCAATGGTGCGAAAAAAGCATTTACAGGGAAATTATAATTATTCTGCGTATAAATGATGAACATTAAGTAATAAATATCAATATAGTGATATTTATTTATTTCCAGTTGGTACGTTTACGATTGTAATTCCAATTGCACTATAATTATTTACGTCATAGCATCATTCTGAAGTTCAAGAGAGAAAATAGTCACAAATATGCCTCGACAGAAAAAAGCGTTGGCTAGAGCAAAATTTAACCTTCTAAAATTTCTCGAAAATAACCCAGATATTCCAACTAAGGATCTCAGGAATGATTTACAAGCCGCTGGTGTGAAAGTAACAAGAAATATTACTACTAGAGCTCCGCGCACAGCAGGCCTTCGTGCATATCGATCTTGTAAAATCTTTCTAATACAGACTAGTCATTTGAAATTTTGTGTAGATTTACAAATGATCAAACGTCATTCTGGGAGATTATACTATGGTCAGATGAGCCAAAACTATAACCTTTGGGGTATCATTGGCCTTTTAGCACCCGTCGTTGGACATAGACCTTCCCTAGGATTCTCCAGCTTTCTATATGGACGCTGCGGAGCCAATACTTTCTAAACATATCTAAGTCTGCATGCCATCCCATGTTTTGCATATGATCTCTGAAAATCAATGTTGTGAGTCGTGATTACCACCGGTTGTTCGACATTCTTGAAATATAACCAGCCCTTTGCCATTTTCCTAATAGATTCCATGATATTGCTGATTCCTGTTTTTTCCTTTGATATACTACGCTGACTTGTGAACTCCACATGTAATGTTGAGCATGATTCTCCCTTGAGCATGTTGGATGATTCTCAATTTGAGGGTCAATCTTTTGGTTGAGCTCCATCTTTCAACCCCATACGTGACTATCGGGAAGATGCATTGGTTGTAAACCCTTCTTTTTAAGACTAATGAGGTGTTCTTGTTTTTGAAGATTGAATTTTCTCCATCCAAGGTTTTCTCTTCTAGACAGATTCTTCGCTTTATTTCTTCTTTTCTTTGAAATTTTATGACGATTTGTTGTCGTAAGTAAATGTAGTGGTCTACTTTTATCAGGTCTGCGTTTTGATTTTGATTTTTCTGTCTTTCGTCTTCAACATGTTAGTTATACACGACAATTGTTTTACTGAAGTTCATGTAAAGACCAACTATCTTACTCTCTTCGTCCAGTTCGTCCACCTTGAGGCGTAAAGATGAGACTTAATAAACGTCCCTACAACAAAACATTGAATGGGAGAGTACCCTGATTTAGGGGTCTTTCTCTGCGAAAAGATTAGGAAGCTTCGTAAAAGTTAATGGCATAATTAAAAAAGAGTGATATTAGATGGTAACTTGAGAATATGTGGTTAGAGTTTTGTGTATAAATGATCCAAAGCATACTTCTCATATTGTTCAGAAACAACTTCAGGATAAGAATATAAAGGTTTCACCTTGGCCTTCACAGAGTCCCAAACTGAATCAAATTGAAAACGTATGGGATGAATTGAAAGAAATCGAACGAGAAAATCAAGTTATCTGCGACGACTTGAGGATTATGGCCATCAATAGTTACAAAATATCTCGAGATGTTTGTGCTAATTTAGTAAAAGGTTACAGAAAAAAGATTGGGGAAAGTTATCGATCAAAAAAGATGCTCAGTTTACTATTATTATTTTTTTGTGACCATAATTTTTGACATTTTTTTCTCTCAGGTCAAAATGATTCCAATCTATATATTTAAGACAAAGATTTTTTCATATATTTACTAACCTCATATCAACCCCTGTTTTTCAGAAAATTTTTATTACTCAGTTATCTTTATAAATATTTCCAATAATCTCTTTTTTAAATCAGATCGTGTCAATAATATCAGTCAGCGGTATATATATATATATATATATATATACATATATATATATATATATATGTGTGTTTGTGTGTGTGTGTTTGTGTGTGTGTGTGTGTGTGTGTGTGTGTAAGAGTTTGTAGTTTAAAAAGCTTTACAGTTTTTTCAACATTTTCTTGTGTCACTTCAGTCAATTATTTCCTAATATCTATCAATGCAAATCATGCAACTTTTCCCTTGTTTTACACATACTTTGTAATTATAGCACAATGTGTAAATTTTCATATTGTTGGGACAATCACTTAATTACCATGTAACCGTTTTGGGGATTTAAAAAATAAAACAGATGTATCAACATGACACTCGAGCACTGTTGATCAAGCACTGCCTCCCTTTCTGCTATGTTTTAATATATAACCCATGTCATGCACGTTGTTCGTTATTCTACATTGGGTATTATCATGTGTTTTGTATATTGATATTATTTCATATTACACATCTTTTGATATTTTGAAGTAGGGCTTACTTATTTAACGATGAAGGGTCAGTAAATATAGCAATAGTTGTGACTCGCTACTTGTGTCATTTCTATTGAGTGTTCACCAATGTGAATATAAAATCTGTTGTGTTGATTTTAATTTCAGACTGCACGTAAACCAACTTGATATCATTTTCAAGAATATCGATTACATAGAAAAACCTCTTCGTGTTGATCGTCTACCAACATACTCAACTGAAGAATCTGGCAATTTTTCCACCAACATCTCTCTCTCTAAGTATATATATACTGCTGACTAAAATTATTGAAACTAATTGTGCGTATGTGTGTGTAACAATACTTATCTTTCTTTTTCTATCTATACCACACCCATATATATATATATATAAAGAGAGAGATATACGCTTTATTTCCCTCTATCACGCACCTTCCCGAGTATTCTAGCAGACCTCAGCACTGCTGTGGTCTGGTTTTGATTCTTTTTCTAATCTACAATTCCAACAATCTCAGCATTAATGTTTTTTACATGATTTCAAGTGTTAACCTCCAGCTTCCACGGCTTTCCTTGTTCTCGGACTAGATTCTGCTATTTCCTAGACTTTTGTTTAATTTCGTCTTTTCGGTATTTGACTGTGGCTGCTCAGCTGTATTTCTTTTTATATTCCTTTCGGGCCAACTTACTGAATCCGTTTCATTTTTTTTCTCTACAGAGTAAATTCTCTCTGTCTCTCTCAGTCTCTGTCTCTGTCTCTGTCTTTCTCTCTCTCACTCTCTCTCTCATTTTTTATATCATTGATTTGTTCTGAACTGCTGCTCTATGAGGAGCTCCCGTTTCTCTTTTTTGATGTCCTCAGCGCGATTTTTCGTTTGCGATAGATTTTATCTGTCTTTGGAATTTCCACGGTCCCTTCATTCCCTGTTTTCCTTTCCTTGTTGCATTTCACAATTTTACCTTATTCATCGTCATTGGTTCTGCTGTTACCATTGATGATACAACACTTTCTTCATATTTCTAATCCAAAACTTTGTTAAAACAACTGATATGGGTAGCAACGTTTTTCGCTAATTTTCTTCATTTTGACACGACTTACAGTTGATTCTGGAATTTGAAAGTGTTGTCAGAGCAAATAATATCGCACGAAAAAAAAAACACTTTGATATTACAAACCTAAACCAATTTTTGCATGATAACAATCAAGAGATTCTCGATCTGCACCAGCAATCAACTGTGTCACGCGTGCGCATTGCTACACCGATCAACTTGACAGCGGAGGTTTATATTTTCTAATGCAGCACAGTTGTATTTCAACACAGTTGGATGCTATATTGATTTGAAAAAGCGATGCCCACCATGAAAAAAAAAACAAAAACAAACATTTTTTCCAAGAATCGAAAAAAGCATTTTTGGAATGTATTTACAAAGTGTCCTCATGCGAACTTTGTAATTTCTATGCCGGAAGATGTCTTCAGTAGTGCCAAAACAAGATATTTTGTTTAAATTTTAAAAAAGAAATCCTATTGAGAATACGTTTTGAAAAGATGTCTCGTTGAGCACTCATGCAAATTATCGAGGTTCTAAGCCAAATAGTGTGTCCAGTAAGACTGTCACAATTATTTTCAAAATTCAAAATATTTAAAAGAATACCGAAAAAAATTTTTTTTATAATTCAAGAAATAAAAGATAAATGCAAATGGAATGATTTTGAAATATGTCTAGTGAAGCACTCATGAATTTGTAAAGTCATTTGCCAATGGTGTGTCCGGTAGCACCGGCACAAGAAACATCCAATAATCCCTGGTCAAATGTTCGAGTACTCATGTACAGAACCTCATCAATTGGTGGGTCAAGTAGTGCTGACAAGACGTGCGTGTGTGCATATGAAATTTTACAAGAATGATACGTTGTCTATTAACAACTGTGCATGTCAGGATTGAGAGGTATATAAGCAGGTAAGCCGGCCTCGAAATCTTCATTTTGATGTGCTGAATGCTGCAGTTATTAGCAAGGAAAAAATTGAATGACTCTGATGAAGGCGAAATAGTTATGGCCAGAAAACTCAGTCAGAGAATTTCTGAGACGACATGGCTAGTGAGGGCCTTACGTCCAGTTGTGGTGAGTTCTTTGTGGTCTGAGATGGGGAAATAATTGACCGCCCACAAGACATTAGTCAACCAATACTTATCGATGCTAGAAGTGAACGGTCGCTTTCCTGCCAAATACAAGCTATCGGGACATAGATTTTAGATAGTTTTAATCAAGGTGAAGGAAAGAATGCGTCGAAACACATAGTAAGTACATCGATTATTGCTACGTATGGTCAGAGTGCCAATGATAACCTGTCTCCATTGCCGAAAATGTCTTAAATGGGTATGTGAGCGTTGGAACAGTTGGAACTATATCAATGAAAGAAGGTCACCTGCTCCGATGTATCCGTTTCTCTCGAATGGGGTGGACAACGGGGTACAAGGATGCTCTGTTATCTTCCAGCAAGACAATGCGATCTGACAAACTGTATGTGTTGTACAGGAACAATTTCTGGAACATTAAGAAGACATAACTGTATTGTCCAAGCCAATTCAATCTCCAGATCTCAATCCAATGGTAGTTTGGGATATAAAAGACTATCGCAATCGCTCAGGAGAGAACTTCTTCATGTAAATTGCAGCAGTCGAAGGATTTTCTTAACATCTTGGCACCAGATCCCAAAGGAAACCTTTACAGTCCATGGCTGATCGAGTAGGAACTGTTTTGAGGTAACATGGAGGAGCGGCACCTTATTAGGCAGGTGGTCATAATGTTTTGTCTCGTCCTTGTATATGGTGTTAGTGAGAGAGAGAGAGAGAGAGAGAGAGAGAGAGAAAGACTGAGAAACAGAGAGAGAGGGAGTAGAGAGAGATAGAGAATTTATGCGTGTGTATTGGCAGGGCGTTGGCTTGTGTGAATATATATGTGCTGGGGAAATGTGTGCACGTGGGCAACTCAAGAAGAAGAAGCCAAACGTCAGTCCTGAATAGATTGGAGGATTAAAGATGGAGGTTGACGTCGACCACTTTAGTGCTGGGCGGATGCCAAAGAAAGATGGCAGTGTTGGCGGCTTTCCACATCAGTTTTCAAGAAATCACCCTTCGGATCGATTGCACCATTTCCTTAGCGTGAATAGAAAATGGGTCAAAGAGCTTGGTAGATAGATAGATAGATAGATAGATAGATAGATATTGACACACTGGGATAGATAGATAGATAGATAGATAGATAGATAGATTGATAGATAGATATTGACACACTGGGATAGATAAATAGGTAGATAGGTAGATAGGTAGATATAAAGAGACTGTGATAGATAGATAGATAGATAGATAGATAGATAGATAGATAGATAGATAGAAGAATAAAATGATAGATATAGAGATATATGATGGATAGATAGATGGGTGGATTAATAGATAGGTAGATAGATAAATAGATAAATAGGCTTGAAGGTTGTATAATACACATGCCCGGCTGCTGCAGGGTCACATTTATTGCTAGTCCAACTGAAGATGATTACTTCAACCTTTGTATTGTATGTATAATAAGTGACTTCGTAGATATGTAAGGCTGGTCCTGTATGACTTAAAAAGATACATACAGATATGTACAGTATTCATAATGAGGTTGATGAAATTGAACGCATTTGCAAGTTCTCCATCATCGGACGGGATTTGCCAAAAATCTAATTGTAGCTCAGTGATTGGGGATAAGTTCCTATAATAATATCTCTCTATTACATTAAGAGAGATAGAGTCACATATATACCCATGGGATTCTTGATTCACATAGGAATGCAATCTAGTGTCCTGTATGATGTGTGTGTGTGTGTGTGTGTGTGTGTAGGATTTCCCAGAATATTTGTGCCCTTTCCGTATAATCAAAGTGCTGCTTCCGGGGTCCTCTGTCTATAGATCGATAATAAGCCACCATTGAACTCAACCTGTTATAGAAGAAACAATAACCTTTTGAAATCTATGACTGTGGAGTAATGTATAACAAACTAGAGTTGCAGACTATGACCGTTGTGTATAGAGTTTGATCTAAGTTACGTTCAGTGAATCTCGGCGTCTTTCCTTGATGTAATGATCAGCGAGCTAGTCCCGCAGATCATTACTACAGTGCAGTGAGTTTGATCCACACGATATGACTCACACTTGTGGCCTTGTGCCAAGGCGAAGCTACATTTAGTAAATAACATTCACATACAGAAATATTTATATATCTATTTATATATAAATGTGCATGTGTGTGTGTGTATGAGCATATGTGTTTTTAATTGCGTGTCAGTGTCTACCTTGTCTGATGTATCTTCGTATCAGCCAAATCATATTTAGTGCTTTTAGACTAAAGTATATTCCATAACATTTTTGGCAAATTCTGCCTCTATTGCAGCAACTGTCATCTTTGGCACTATTACATCCAGACATTAATCCCCTTGCGAATATACGAAGCAAGATGGAAAACCAAAATACAATCCTTGCAAGTACACCTACACACTTATACCTACTTATTCTTTCTCGGAAAGAATTACTTACTTGACATATAAGCTTTCCAGTATGCAGTCAATAAATCGTCTGTAAGCTTGTCTGTCTGTGAGTTTGCCTTGGCGGTACGTGATTATAAACGGCTTCATCGACAGTAAAGTGTGTTTTCGTCTTGAACCGGCACCCTTCTTTATTGAGGGAAGATCCCCATCTCTAACTTACACATAGAAAACATTGATAATTTAAGAGCATCATAATTTGAAGTCATCGACAATCATTATTCTTTCTAAAAGAGCTCATAAATTAAGGACACAAGTGAATCATACACATATATTTTGGTTATTTTACTTGTTGAAGAACGCTGATGATAATATCAATCAAATGAGCCTTTCACCCCGAATTGCTTGCGTTTTCCATTGCATGTTTTGATATGGAAAACATGAAGAAAAGCAGACTGCTGAAAATCTGCGAAATTGTTCATAAAATTTTGACAACATGTGGCAGTCTTTGGCAACATTCATTTTCGTTATTTTTCCTATTTATTTTTCAGGTTTATCCCTCTTAAAGCGTCCGAAATGAAATAAAAAATGAACGTAGCATCAAAGATGAATCGAAAAAATATTCCTCTTTTCTTCACTTCTTTGGAAACTTTTCAAATTTGGTCTGAAAGAAAGGGTCTTTGACATTCATAGACCTGTTCACGTTTGACGCAGTTAAAAAGATATATTTTGCTTATTGATTCGATGAAAATTTTCCTGTTAGGCTGAAATTATAAGTGAAAAAGAATACAAATATAAAGTAAAGCTAATATACAGAATATAACATATACTACATATCAACATCAACCGTCGGTTGAAGTCTGGAGTGAACATGCAAAAGTCTAAATAATAACAGTTGCACCTTTTCAATCGGGCAACCTCTGACAACCTTGGACATGGCCATTGCTGGACTTTGTAAAATGCTGAGAAACTGGGGCTGATCTTCAAATTATGATACTCTTAAATTATCAATGTTCTCTATAAAGGAGCCTCCTGTATAGGCCTTTTTTCTGATTTTCAACGTGGAGATTACAACAATATATGTTCGGTATAATTTCAATAATATGAATGAACAATATTAATTAAAACTTATTTTTGCTTATGCTTTAAAAAATAATTTAAAAGATCGAAAGAAACGGCGAACCACCTCTTGCATACCGACAATCTAAAGGGTTTTGCTGAGACCAGGAAGGAACTGGAAACCATTGCAAACAGTCAGGATCTTCAGTCAAGACCATTGGAATGGAGTTCGGCTTTGGTAAATGCACAATAATACTGATAATGCACAAAGAGAAAAAAAAAGAGACAACAGAAAGAAATGAATTACCCAAACAAGAAACCATCAGAGCGTTCAACGGGAAAGAAAACTACTAATACCTAGGTAATTTGGAAGCAGACACAATCAAAGAGAACAAGAAGAAAGAAAAAAGAACTATCGGGAACCAAGCTGCAGCAGGAACCTCATCAAAGGAATAAATACATCGTCAGATACTCCAGACCAGAAAAACTCAGAAACCTGAACTATAGAACAAGTAAACTGATGACAATGCATTAAGCATTGTACCCAAGAGACAATGTCGACGGATTGAATGTAAAAAGAAACGAGAGAAAAGGATTTATTAGCATCGAGGATTGGCTCTGCAATCAAGGTACTAGAAGATTACACTAGAAAGAGTAAAATTTTACAAATCACAGAAGCCAGAGACAGCAATAGGACCAACAATGAAACTAAAGAACTGAGGAACACAAAAATAAGAATCCAAAAGTAGGAAAAGAAAAAAATAATTCATGGGTATTTCAGAAGACAAACCCAATCAATTGCATATCCAACGACAAGGACGTAGCTGTGCTAAAGAAACCTAAACAGATAAACCGAAGCGCCCCCTCCCCCCGATAGTGACGCAACAACGGTACCAGCAGTGACCACCAGCCAGCTAGTGTGGAAGTGCAAATAATAATAATAATAATAATGTCACTCAGCCTTCAGCGATAACCACTGGGCAACCGGTGTGAAACTGTAAATCGTAGAATTACTGCGACCTATGAGTACTAGGAGAGGAGGGCTGGAGACTTGAGGAGACTTGCTGTCACTCAAACTCCAGCGGTTACCACCAGGCAACTGGTGTGAGATTCCATAATAATAATAATAATAATAATAATAATAATAGTAATAGTAATAATAATAATAATAATCTGTCTCTAAGTGTACAGTATGTGTTGATAAGGCTGGAACAATTGACCGCATATTAGAAGGGTGTTCAACCCTCGTAGCAAATGAAATATAAGATGAGAAGCGACAGAATTGCACAGCATCTACATAGGAATACCTGGAAATATCATAACCTTCCCCAAATATGCTAAGAACTTGTACGAACACCAGCCTGAACCAGTCACAGAAGCAAAAGATGTGTCCATATTATAGAAGTTCACTGATAATACAATAAAGGCGAACAATTCAGATATTATGGTAAAAGACTTGGAGGAGAAACGTGCCCCCAAATAGATTTGATTGTCCCAGCAGATAAAATGTCAGAGAATCCGAGAAACTCTCAAAATATAGAGAGGACCCAAATAATACTTATTGCTGTTGGAGCCCTTGGATCACTCAAAAAAGGTACCAGTGAAATTATCGACATCACTTCAAGTATATGTAAAAGTATTTTTATGAAAATGTTGTATATATAAAATCTCAACCCTGATTTTTCTAAAGCTCAGACTGTCATAACACAAGAAGTTTGCCAGTCTTAGGTCTTTGGCTGAGACCAGGTTGGTAAATTGCATAAACTGGATTCAAAGCCAAAAACAATTACAATAACAACAACAACAACAACAACAACAATAACAACAGCAACATCATCAACAACAACAAAATAATAATAATAATAATAATAATAATAATAATAATGTACCTGCAGACCATAGAGTAAAAAAGAAGGAGGGTGAAAAAAGGGAAAAATACCAGGACCTAGCAAGGGAGTTAAGGAAAATGTGGAACATGAAAACCAGGGTAGTACCGGTCATAGTGGGCGCACTAGGAACAGTCCCCAAAACGCTGAGGGAGAGACTGGAGGAGATCGGGATTAGGGGAAGGATAGAGACCGTACAGACCACAGCGCTACTTGGAACTGCACGGATACTGAGGAAGGTGCTAGAGATATAAGGACTGCAACGAATAGTAGCTCTGTCATGATATGCGAAAGAGGGAGGAGACGTTAGCTGAAGACCTGAGGAGACTTATTGTCACTCAGCCTTCAGCGATAACCACTGGGCAACCGGTGTGAAACTGTAAATCGTAGAATTACTGCGACCTATGAGTAGTAGGAGAGGAGGGCTGGAGACTTGAGGAGACTTGCTGTCACTCAAACTCCAGCGGTTACCACCAGGCAACTGGTGTGAGATTAATAATAATAATAATAATAATAATAATAATAATAATAATAATAATAATAATAATAATGATTGTTTAAGACACTGAGGAAAAGGTGTGTCCAATTTCGATGGTATGGTCACTCCTCAATGGAAGATCAATAACATTAATTGCAGTTGTTAATTGATGAATTGATTATCGAGATTGATTTAAAAACTAGTCGATGTTGATTTCAATTCAGAGAATCAATGAAGTGAATTTGTAGTATACAGCCCTCGTAGAGGATCGAAATCATTATAATAGAAATGGTGAGCGATGTTGCTTGCTAAGCACTGCTCCACGGCATGGTGTCCCTATTTACAGGTATTCACCCTACTTCTGGAAAGGTTACTTGATGGCACTCTTTAGTTTTTACAAAAAAGCGAATATAACCTAAAGTTTTTGTTTTACAGCGATCTATCGTAGAACCAACGCACTCACTCACTCTCTCCCTTTCTCTCTCTCTCTCTCTCTCTCTCTCTTTCTATATATATATATATATATATATATATATATATATATATATATATCATCCCAGTCTTCTGCACTTACTACCACCCTAACTGCATACGATCCAGTCTAACATACCATCCTCACAGTTTTTGTGGTCTGTGAACGCTCAAAAGTATTTTCATATAAAATAATGGTAATTGCTTCTTTACTTTATGGCTTACAAAAGGTTGGGGGTTTTTTTTCATTATAGGAACGCTATACTTTCGAATACCAAGAGTGGGGTAACCTGTACTTTTTTTTTAGTATTGTTTTCTTTTTCTATTTCTCTTTTTTTTTTTTTTCATTCAATCTTTCTCGTTTTTGTTTTGTTTATTTTTCTTCTTTCCTTCTGTCTTTTGTTTTGTTTTGATGTTCTTAGTTGATTTATGTGGGCCTCGGCGTTTTTTTTTTTTTCGTTTTTTTTTTTTGCCTTCTAATTTACTGTTTGTGTTTAAACCACAGATACCCATCCCCTGAACACATAAAACCGCATAGGAAGGAAGGGTTAGAAAAAAAAGCCACATAAAACAGAAAAACAACACCAAAACAATGAAATTAATCGGATAAAATCCTTAAGTACTTTGAGAAACCCTTAATAAGAAACGCAAAAATAAAACTGTACAAAGAGAATAAAGTCTTTTGGAAAAACAAGCCAAACCATTATTATCATCATTATTATTGTTATTGTTATTATTATTATTATTATCATTATTATTATTATTGTTGTTGTTGTTGTTGTTGTTGTTCCTCTATCCACTCCTTTGTCTTTTTCTTTCATTCCTACTTCCTTCTTTTTTCATTTCCCCCTCCACCTTATCTTCCCCCTAATTCTCTACCATCCTTTTTCATTGTCTTTCTTTAATTTACTACCGCTTTCTCTCCCTCTTTCTTCAACTCTCTTTTCTTCTTCTCGATCTGCACTTCATTCTTCTTCTTTTCCTCTCCACATTTTAGTCATTCTTTCCTACCTTTCCTTCTTCTTCACTCCCTTCCTCTATTCTTATTCCGTCTTCTCCTCTTTCCCTGATTCTGTGTTCCCTTATTTTTTTCTCTACCCCTTCTTTCTCTTACCCTTCTTCTTGTCTCTTTGTTTATTCCTTCTCCCTCTTTTATTTTTTTCTCGCTCATCCCAAACTTCTTTTTTCTCTCTCTCTTTCTTTCTTCCCCCTTCTTTTTCTTCTTCTTTTTCTTCTTCTTCTTCTTCTTCTTCTTCTTCTTCTTCTTCTTCTTCTTCTTCTTCTTCTTCTTCTTCTTCTTTTCGTCTGTGCTTCTGTACGGCAATATTTATAGCATATTGTTATCTCGTATTTTCAAGTGTCAAGACTGACCTTTTGACGAGAAGTGCCATTCGCCTTGTTTTAAATTCAGAATCTTCCTTCTTCTTCCACCTGATTTACACAATTTTGGTTGTGTCGACCTTGTGACTTGCAGGATTTGTGCTTGCACCTCCCAGTCACCATTTTAGAATTTGATTTTTTTTCTGTTTTGTTTGCGTGTATGTTTCTAGGCAGAGGACGATATTTTAACTTTTATAGTGATTGTTCATTTTGTGAGATAAATCGTTACAGTAACAATGATAACAATAGCGAGAAATCTGGCGTGAACAAAGACATGAAATACAAATAACTATAATCTCACTATAATCCATCAAACGTTTATTCACTTGTCTGTCATCGTTTAGCACAAGGAGAGCTACAGCTATGGCCACCATTTTTTTTTTTTTTTTGGTTAATAATGGGACCCCCGGAACCCACTTTCAACGGATCAGTTTTTGAAAGTTCAACTGTTCATGTTTGTTTTAGCTAGGCATTCAATTTAAAATATAAAGATAATGCTAAACTGAATTCTTGTTTTATTCCAGTCAGTTAGGCTAAACTGATTCTTTATTTATTTATTTGTTTATCCGTATGCTATATACATGCACCTCCATGTTGATCTAAGCTTGAAAATAAAAACAAACACCAATCTTCCGGCAGCTAATTGTCCGGAATAAATCAAAACAAAATTACTAGCAGATATTTGAATTTTCCTAGACTCTTTTGCTAGTTCACTAAGTGACAAAAGGTGGAGCTGTGTGTGGAACCATCTCTTAGTTGTTCATACGGCGGTGGTTGTTATTGGTCCTTTGGTTTTGCAAAATCTCTAGCATGATTTGCTAGAGTATCAGTGGTTATACGATGCATAATCACAAGTCTATATCAATAGGAGAGAATGTAGAAGTGTTCAGAAAATTTGACCTCATTGTTTACGAAAAACGTAAGCAATTACCTCATCAGCGGTATATGATATCTTATTCAACAGTTCTAATTCATTAAAGATATAAGATTATTGGGTCAGGGGTTTATTTAGAATTCTTACTGTGTGACCTCAGTTAGTTCAGCACGATTGATAATCTAGAACAATTCTGGAATCAAGGACACTGCGAAAACGATCTGTGCTATGAGATAGACAGTCAGCAAGACTGACCCTCAAACTGAGAACCATGAATCGTGTCCATGAATGAATGATGCTCAACCTGACATGGAGAGGTCACCAGATAGCACAATATATTGGAAAAAAAGCATGTCTGAAACATCATAGAATCAATTAGAGAACTCAAATGGCAAGGGGCTGGTCATAATGCAAGAATGGTGTACAAGCAATGGATATCACAACTCACAACATGGATCCCTACGGTATGACCGAGACCAGCAGAATTCAAGATGGAGAGACGGCGTGCACCAGATCAAAAAGTATTGGCACTGCGATGCCAATGATAAAGAGATCTAGCGAATTCTGGGGAAGGTCTACGTCCAACCATGGATGATGGAAGACAGATGATGATGATGACAGTGATGATGATGATGATGATGATGATGATGTCAGAGGTAATATGTTCCTCTTTCTCTTCTCCGGTTTCTGTCCTCGATTAATAGACACAAAACCTCAATGAAACATCTCGATAAATTCAGGAACTGTCAACAAGAACTACCACCTAAACCATCAATGTAGGTTTCTTCGGTTTTTATAGGTTGATCTAGTCGGCTGTGTATTTATGAATGCATCACATATACAGATCACACAAATGAAGCTACAGGGCAGAAAATTTCAGCATTTAACCCTTTTGATGTTAAAAAAAGCATTTTTTAACCCAACCCCAGATAGGGAAGAGTAATGTACTCATTAATCTTCACCTTTTCATTTTTTTATTTATCACATCGACATGGCATGTGGCCAAGAGACGTTAGTCAATTAACAATTTCTATTTAGTGACTACCCAGACCTGCTTTTATTTGAGATGAATAAGCTTTTCACTATGAAAAGAATAAAGGTCGATAGGTGAGATGAGAAGAATTCCTGTGTATAACAGCTTTTGTTTTATCTTTTTTTAATTGATGTCGATATATTCCTCCGTGTTTTGGAAGGTAAAACACTTTGGCTTAATTCTTTTTTGAGATTTTGGTTTCTTCCCAACTATTTTCTTCAACACAGCATCTCCAAATACGAACTTATTTGCCTTTTATTTCCAAACAAATATCATACCTGATAAAATTACTCATATGTCTAGCAAACTCATTATATATATATATATATATATATATATATATATAATGAGTTTGCTAGACATATATATATATATATATACATATATATATATATATATATATATGTATATATTGTGTGTTTGTATAATACGTATACATGTACGTATATATATGTGTGTGTAAATGTATTCATTTTCACATGATATTATTGTGTTATACCGTGTAAATCTACTTAAAAGTTCATCAAAGACGTTCCACGCACACGCACAAGCACACACACACACACACACACACATATACATATATATATATATATATATATATATATATATATATATATATATATATATATATATATATATATATATATATATATATATATATATATATATATGTATATATATATCACTTGTCAAAAGTATCTGAACAAACATACTTTTCACTTGTTGTCGCTTGGTTTCAAGAATTAAAACAGGAACATTACGGAAAACCAACTTACTTTTTGCGATCTTCGAAAGGTATGCATTCAATCATATTCTGGTTCAGTGATGGTCTCTATTCCTTTGAAAATATTTTTTAATTGCACGTTTTTCTCTACCTTCTTAAAACTCCCTTTCAGAATCGATTGAGGATATCAAAAAGGCGCTTTAACATTACTATATTGGAGAGTTGTCAAACTAGTAAGTTATTTGGGATCACCCCAGCTCAAAATATCTAATAGCCTCAACAATCTTAGGCAATAAAATCTTATTTTTGTCACTGTTCAAATTTTTATGAGCATGAGTTTTTATATAAATAGATCATCGTTTATAAAAAATGAAACCAAGCTCAAAATGTTCATGGACCATTTCAGGTTAACATAACGAATTCAATTTGGTAGGTGTTGCTGGTCTCGAAGACCATTGGAGGTCAACAGAAATCAATTTTGAAGATAGGTTTTTTCAGCCATTTTGCAGTCAAAAAATCATATTCTTGGAGGTAAATCAGTAGATTGTGTTAGCCTGAACACAGGAAGATGATAGAATTGGTGGTACTGACTCTCTGGGTCATTTGGGTCAATTTGGGAAAATAAAACCATATTGCTGCGAAACAATTATTTTGCCAGAAGATTGAAACGTCAGGTGAACTTCCAGAAAAGATGAAAGTTCATGTGGTGCTGACCTCACAGCACGCGTCAAATTTGGACTAAGATAGTTTCTTCCAGCTAAACAAAAGAACATTATGGGCTAAAATAAAAAACGATGTTTTATTTGCAAAAAGTTGTGCAACGCTGAAAAGCGTTTTCACACGACAATTAAAAAATTGTTTCAAGGTACGAAGACAATCTGTCGCTAGCCTTAACCAGAATTCCCCCTGCATCCAGTGGTAGAAAGACTATGACATGTATCCAGAAGCCTTGTCTAAGAGGTGGAATAATTTGTTCTTTTTAGGATATTAGAATATTTTTTCATTCGTAAAAGCTACTTTTCACTGTTGAATAGTGCAAATAACCGTCTGTGCATTTGTTGTGCAGTTTAAGAAAAATATATCAAAGAACATTTTCTTGTGTTGTTATATTCGAAGTTATTTCCTTCATGCAACGCTGGCTATACCGGAAATATCAGCATCATTATCATCATTGTCATCATCATCAATCCACTGCTGCTTCCACGATGAACATGATTGCGTTAATCTATGCCATATCTTACCGGCAAACTATCTCGTGTCTCCATCTTGCGACTTATCTTTTCCTATTGCATTCACTGTCCCACATGCACTAATCAATTAGCTTTTTGCTCCATCTGTTGTCCCTTCGTCTTGTTATGTGCAAAGCTCATCTCTATTTTTATATACTTAATTACTTGCTCGATATATATATAAATATATATATATATATATATATATATATATATATATATATATACATATACATATATATATATATATGTATATACATATATATATATACATATATATATATATATATATATATATATATATATATATATAATCTCATGAAAGGCAAACTTATTCTATTCTAATTCATTAACAGTGGATCAAATTTGACTATTTTTCACCATATGACTTTTCATTGACTTACATGACAATATCATGTAATAAGCATTTTCTTTCGATGTAGGTAGTGTTTGGATTATCTATTTGCTACAGTGAGAGAGAATTCGTAGATAACCGACTATTCTACTGTAAATGTATACATTCGTATCTTCTTTTGGCTATATTAAGATATTTCCTAGTTTTTCCTTGATTCTAAATCCTACATCTACTTTGATGTCTCATATTTTTTCGCTTGCCTCTACCTCTGCGATAGAATTATTTCTCTACTTTCTCTTTTCTAAATCCTACCAAAGAATGGTTTCTAGGTCCATTAAGCAAACAATTTTAGCAAGCACTCACAGAAACGAACTGACGTACGAACCAAGCACAAGAACAAAAAAAAAACGAAGAAAAAAGCACACAGGAAGTCCATACCACTACCTGCGCCAGAAAGTAATTGAAAACTGAATGGAAATCAGTTCTTATCTAGTTATGATTAGGAGGTAACTGTGTCGGTTTAGATTACTCATTTATCAGATTTAGTGTTTTATTGTATGAAAACATCTATGTAAATCGAAAGAAATTCCTGTATCTGCTCAAAAACTTGATAAATTGTCATTTAGCCCATAGACCACCCTTCTTCTCAGATATAACTGATATTCATTGAAAACTTCCGGTAATATTCTGTGGACGAACAGAATATATGCGAATAAACATAAAGGTATGGAAAAATAAAAAAAAAAATATCTCACAGTCGAAACAAATTTTGAAAATCTAATCTTTGATCAAAAAAAAGTGATTCAAATTCATTGATAACTATTGGAGTGGATGAATGAATAAATCATATTTCAATCAAAAAAAAGTTTCCTGGATCTAACCCCGAAACCAGTTAATTCTTGCCAGTGTTTGGCCCATCCTTCCATGTAATGTCATTGAATTCCATTGAAAACACATGCAGATGTTATATGGACAGACAGACTCGAGTGAACACATGTACCTATTCCAATTACGTTGGCAGGGTTGATGTAAATGCGTCACGAGGAAAAACTACGTCTAACTTGAAAACAGAAGGTCACAATGAATAGACAAACTTTTCATTTACTTGTAAAAGATACTGAAAACAAATAACCTTGGGTTGTGTACAAACTTCATTACCATTCCGATGTCCTAGTTAATGACCTTGACCGGTTGGAACAAGTTCACAAATTCTACTTTATATATATATATATATATATATATATATATATATATATATATATATATATATATATATATATATATGTATATGTGTGTGTGTGTGTGTGTGTGTGTGCGTGCGTATGTCATTAGAAACAACTATAACACTCCGTTTATTTACCTTTTGCCAATTCTTCTTGTTTATGGATGAACTGTTTAATGACAAGAAATTATATGGAAATGTTCCGACATTATGAAGTTCTAAAATTGTAGTGTGCGTGTGTGTGTGTGTGTGTGTGAGTGTGTGTGTGTGTGAGAGAGAGAGAGAGAAAGAGAGTGTATGTGTGTGTATGTATATTAGGGTAAAACGACAATACAGAAGACCTTGTAGTACAAAAATGAGATTTCTTCATTGAATTTTAGCATTTTGCTATTCATAACAAGCTTTCATATATATATATATATATATATATATATATATATATATATATATATATATATATATATAACACTATTTTAAAATGATTTTAATCTTAAAAAACTTCTGCCTTTGGAATTTTTAAATCTAATTATTTTTCCTAAAAATTAAAAGCTCTCATTATTTTATTAATACAATACAGAATAATATTTATTTTTATATATGTACATGAATATAATAACAACATAAATATTTTTCTGTATTGTGCTATTAAATATTGTGCACTGCCTACAGAGAGTGTTGTTTCAATTTTTAAAGACGCGAAAGTACGAACGTCTGTTTCAAACTGATGTAAAATTTTATGAAAGGTTCGACCCGATCGATATGATTCAATGTATTAATTCTCGCTTCTTCTGTAGATATTTTAAGTCAAATGTTCACATTCAAGTAAATACAGTTATCTACCTTCCTTGTTGGATATTACAAATTCTAATCGTACTTCTGAAACGGAACGAAAATAACTACAATCATTTAAGACTCTTGAGTACGTTGAATTAAGTGTTTAGATTGAATTTAAATTCTACGTATATGAATTCGTTATTGTAATTTCATTCTCAAAGTTTGCCTTTCATGAGATATATGCATTGAATCATATTACCAGAATTTATGTTGTCATTATTATTGATGATATATACTGTGACTCAATTTTTACCCATAAATACATATAGTACAGTATGAATCATCTTTTTTATGAGCAACATCGTTAATTAATTTAGCCTGCGTCCAGACGTACAGGTGTGCCTCCTGTATAGATTGTACACCTGCCTTTGGTAAGTGATGCAGGCATTTATACTAGCCATAAAACAAGGTGTTGACAAGGAACAGATGGGTTGTATCTGTGAAGTAAAGTCTGATAATCATTTGTTGTAAAGTGAGCAGTTGTTGGGCGGATATCAAAGACTACCCGACGACAATATGACTGCTAGAAGCGATTGCGATTCTCCTCCGGATTTCTCGAAAGCACAACAAAAATGGCTTCGATGCACTCGCTTCAAAAGACGTCTTTTAATCCCAATCCAATGCAAGGATTTAAATCTGTTTCCCTTTCTTAATCTATCTATTTATATTTAATCAGTGGATTTTCTTAAATTCTTTGTTTCTTTATTTATTTATTTCTCCTTTTTTGCTCGAATAGCCTTTCATTTTCTCTTTCTTTTACTCGTTCTTCCTGTGCTTTGTTTCTTTCAATTACTTTTTCTTTTGATCCTTGTTTCTTTTTTTTTTTACTCCTTTCCTTGTTTATATCTTTCAATCACTTCTTTCTTTCTTTCTTTCTTTCTTTCTTTTTTCTTTCTCTCTTTCATTCACTTTTTCTTCTACTCTTTGTGTATTTCTTTCTTTTGTCCTTTGTTTCCCCACTTTGTTGTTCCCTTCCTTTTCTCCCCCTCTTTTATCCTCTCTCTTCCCTCATTCTTCCTTTTTTTTCTGTTTCTTTCATTTTTTCTTTCAATCGTTATCTCTTCCTTTCAGTCATACCGTTTTTATTTGATTTTTTTAATCTGTTTTTTTTTTACATCCCTTCTTTTCTTTTACCCATTCATTCTTTCACCCTCTCTTCATTCCTCTTTTTAAAATCTTATTCCATGTTCCTATCATTTACTCAATACTTCTTCATTTCATTAATCTGCTGTTTCTTCCATTCAAACTTATTTTATTTCTTCCACATTCTTCATTCATTCTTTTTTGTTTTATTTACATTCCATTTTTCTCTCATTCACTTATTTCTTCTTTCTTCATCAATTTACTCATCATTCATTCTTCCTTTCTTTCTGTATGTCCCAATTCTGTCATTCAAAATGTTCAACTTCCTTCAACCCGTTCTTTCTTTTTAAAATATTTTTTGCTCATTCTTTCACTCTTTATTCCTTCTTCCATTCGTTTCAATTAACTCTTGTTCTTCTTTCTTGTTTTCTACATCTTTTTAATCTTCTTCATTTGAGCTACTGTTATTTTCTACCTCTTTCCTCCCTTCCATCTCTCCTTCCTTCCTTCATTCATTCATCTCTTCCTTCTTTCATTTTTTTTCTCTCTTTCTCCAGTAGGACACCAGTTATTCTCTTTGGTTCTCTGCTTACCGCTCAACCGTTTTACTGTTCAGGTGATTGACTTGGGAATCCCATAATTTAGACAAGTAAGCCTGACAGAATTCGGTTTCACCAGCAAAAATGCACTCCATATTTCTCAAATGAAAATTCTCTTATGTTACTCTCCAGTGTATTGACATTCTCTTGAATAAGTTTCGAAGGTGTGGGGGTGACCGATTTGTTAATGGCACCGAAAATGAACTTGGCGAACTGAGTTCAAATGACGGCTGAGTTCATATTTCACAATACCCTTGGAAAAAGACATGGATCCATCTATCTCTCTAGCTATGTGTAAAATTGTGCAGGATGACAACACTTCAGGGGTTGTTGCTTTTAAGTCTCACACATTGCAAACTGAAGCTGAGACAGGAATCTGTGATATGTGGAGCTGGGAGAGGAACCGACTGAAGCTGTATCTAGCGTAAGGGCAATTAACTGAGAAACTAATTAACTGAGAAATTTTCTCTGATATTCTATAAGTTTGCTTGCATTTTTTAGAATATATATATATATATATATATATATATATATATATATATATATATAATTAGATAATTGAGTCATTCACAGACAGTTGTTTCGTTGTATTACAACTCTTCAGTGTGGCTATAGACTATCCATTATCGCATCCAGTATCACGAGGTAGGATCGAAACCCTCGCTTCAGATGCAGAGGCTGGAATATTACCCCTGTCCCACGTAGAAGTGGACAGTCTGTAAGGTTGAATTTAAGCGATATATTGTACTCACACATATATTCCCTATCCACCAGAGTGCTCTATTCCTAAGTTGGAACGATCCTTTGCATCTGTGGCCAGTCATTAAAAAAATTCCCGTTTTTCTATGTCCTCACAATACCCTTCAAGTAAATTTTTTATTCCATGATTACGATTCCATTTTAGATTCGATATATTCTTTGATTCATCGAAGAATTGTTTGATATCTTGAAGTCGTGTTACCTGGAGCGAAAAAAATGATAGCCGGAAGTCAACAGGTCTGGAGAATACACACCCTGTGGGAGAATTTCCCTTCAAAACTTTGTTATTGTTTGTTATATCATATTTTCTATGTTAAAACGGTCGTTATCATCACAAAGATAACCTTCATGCCAAGAGAAAAGTCTGTCCTCTTCCAATGAATAAATTCAATTGTGACAGTCGCTTACTGTAGTGTTGTTCAGTAATAGTATGTCTAGATTCCAGAATTCGTAATTAATAATCCACCTTGAATCCCATAAAACACAACAGATTTTCTATCCCTCACTTCAGTTCGTGACTTAGAAAATTATTCTGGATCTAGTTCTTTTTACTGCCCAGATCTGAAGTAAATTTTTTATTTATCATAACAACTTCAAGAACAATCCTCACCAGATTTACGGGGGTAGACACTTCATTGTTCGTCTACGCCTACTCCAAACTGATAGGTAAATTTAACATCCCGTATCGTGATTTGAAATTACGATTAGCTGATGATGTAAATAGACGTCCTACATATCTAAAAAAAATTGTGTTAGTTATACTCAAGGGCTTTTGTGTCATTTATATGAATAAACGCATTTATAAAAATCACCATTTCCCTACATTGCTTAAAATAAACGACCATGTGAATGTTTGCCAACTCTCTCACTAACTGAGCCAAACTGTCAAGCCTTACATATCTACGAATTTATTTATTATATATACAATACAAAGGTTACTGTAGTCACCTTCATTTGGAATAGAAGTAGTCAGTTTGTTCTTACAATAAATCTACGTTCCATCGCCAGTGTCTACCTTGTCTAGAAATAAATTTTCAGTATCGAACAAGAGGCGAAAAGACTAGTTTAAATTCTGCCCGATGTTCGTTTCCGTAAATTCATGTGGAAACTATTCTCCAAGCTTCTTGATTTTCCAAAGGTTTGTAAATGGCGTTCTTTGCTGACTCTCATCAATCTTCGTCTGAATTGCCAGTTTTCTTCTAAAGTGCTCTTTGTCCTTGAGTTCGGAATCTCATTTAAAACTTGGCAAACCATTCCCAACATTTGATTGATTGCACCTACTGCAACATTACTGTTTCAATGACCCGTGGCCTAATTTCTGGTGCACTTTTTCACATATTAAATAGAAAGGTTAACAGTTCATTGTGATCAACATCTACCATATAATGGAAAAATGTAAGTAAATCAAAGCGTGAAGCTGTTTCAAAATGTATACTGCCACATGGAACGCACATGCGTCTTATGGAAAGTTGCGTATTACTTCTGATACATTAATTCCATGGATTGATTTGAGCGCAATGTTTTGGCCCTACAATGGAACATTTTGGAGGATCATTCCCGTTGGAGACCGTCAGATGGCTCAAAAAGCAGATGCATAAAATGGCCGCTGAGCAATGGACTTTCAAGGTGTAGTGCGGAGTGTACATGGCTGACACCACCCTCAAAACCAAGGTTTCACATGTCACTAAGGTGTAAATATAGCAGTATGCCCCTGAGGTCCTTGATTTTTTGTTGGGGTTTCCTTCTCTTTTGCAGATACCCGAGACGGCTGTAGAGGTTTGTTGCTTCTTGAAAGTAGTATTTCGAATTTATGGCTGAAGTTTGTAGTTTATGGTTGAAGTACGGGATTCTCTACGAGGATTAGTTTTGATATCTATAATCATCATTACCACCATCACCACTGTTACTGCCATTGATATCAATACTCCAACATTGATAAAATTCCTGCACCCTGAATAATTTTAACATGTCAACATCGATAGTTATAATTTGTTTAAAGTTGTTTTGTGAAACAAACCACCATGACACAGATAGGTGTTACATGGTAATTTGGAGAGGAAACAGTGCCAAGGACAGACGGTGGTGTCATTTTTATAGTTCAAAAGATTTGATTTTATTCACCCAAAAAAAATATAAGTAGGCTGATATAGCTGTTTGTTAAGGTAATATAGATGATATTAATAATAGCTTATAATATACCATCTAGCAGTGAACAAGTGAACAAATGTCAGCTCGTACCAAGGTCGTAATGACACTATCTCAAATGTTAACAGCGATGAGTAGGTTTTTTTTGAGTTTTTTTTAGTTCTTTGTATTCAGGTTTGTACGCCGAATAATTTTTTGTGGGTAGTGACAAGCGATACTATCTTTGATCGGGGTTAGCAAGCGAGAGAATTGAAATGAAAAAAGCAATTGTTATCGTCACTATGTCTATCAATGTGAGAGCAGGAAAATGTAGTGATATATACAAAAGAAAAATGACAAATACAATGCCTTTATATCAAAGAAAAATACATACAGTAAAAACATACATATATATATATATATATGTCTGTGTGTGTGTGTGTGTGTGTGAGCGTGTGTATTTCCTTCTCTTGTATAAACCAAGATCAATGAACAAGAAAGATACTTTGGTTTTGAAGAATGAAAATATTGTTTGTATTGTTCTGCCAACAAAGTGGGAAGAAGTAAATGTATTCACTCACGTCTCTCCATCTATTTGTTCACATAATATATCTTCAAAAGTTCTGAATGAATTTCAACATTTTGTGGAGGGTTGGACCATGGGCTAAAAAGAATCACGATTGCTTACAGTTACTTCATCTGCAGCGTAACTATATGTCTGGCTACACAATATCTCCAAATGTTTTCAATGAATTTCAATTACATTTTCTTGAAGGGAAAGCCATGAGGTAAGAACATATTGAATTTCGAGGCGGATCCAAGGATATTTTTCGATTGAGATATATTTTTCCTTTATTCTTAATAAGGGAGTACCGATCAGAAGAGCCAAAAAGAAATTAGCCGACCTATAATCGGTTTAAATGCAGTCGGAGTTAAAAAAAAAAGAGCCAGAATTTGTTGCATACCTGTGAATAGTGAATGCATATCTCGACTCACGTAAACAGCTAGGACATATATGCTTTGCCGTAGAACAATGGTTAGTAGACTTATTTTGGAAAACATTCAAGTAAGTTAGAGCCTCACGTTGTGCCTATGTGCTGTTCGAAACTAAGCTTGATGAAGCTTTATTCTCGTTACATCTGACTAGGTTGAACTTAATGGAAAAGGATTGATAAATAGACGTGAATAGATTATAGTAGAGATGGATTATAAGCATAGGTAGATAGATAGATAGATAGATAGATAGATAGATACTAAGGACAGATATATTACATTTATTCATCCCGGAGCCATTTAGGTAAACAATGGACTATACTCGTCGTTACGTTAACTTGAACAGCTCAAAGCCAAGTAAAAATGAATTGGGTTTTGATATCTGTGTTTGACTAAGATTCTACATAGAAAATCGCCATTCAAAATTTTTCTAACTGGTTCCGAGCACCGACATCTAAAAGTACCGTAGTATCAAATATTGGGTATACTGCACGGGTAGACCTACTGATTGACGTGACTGGAATTGGTAGCGAATTTCTACGCTCAGTCCAAGAGTTTATCTTGGTGGTATTAATGTATGTAAATTTCTTACATAAAAAATGTTTTAGGGAAAATGACGGGAAATATGGTAAGCCTTGATGACCATCTTTCTGGCTCTATCAATACATGTAAGCGTATACCATTCCTTCGAGCTCACGTGTACATTTGTCAGAGGTTACAAATGAGTAAACAACACGTGCTAGCAAAGGGCAAGGTCAGTTTTGGGACATTTACCTTTCTACTCGTTGTTCTGCTGAAAAAAAACGATCTTGTATCGCTAAATAGCACAAAATTAATCAATCAACAAATTCATCCTCCCGATATTCACTTATGGAGCTGGTACATGGAACCTAACTCGCAAACTGAGAAGCATGCAACGCGCTCATGAAAGAATCATGCTCAACCTCACATGGAGAGATCACAAGAGAGCACAATATATCAGGAAAAAAACAGGGGTCAGAGTCATCAAAGAATCCTCAAAAAAATCCCAAAAAAACTCAAATGGCAATGGGCTGGTCATGTTGTGAGAATGAAAGATAACCGATGAACATCATGACTTACAACATAGATCTACAGAGATAACGTGCGGAACCGAGACCGACAAAAAATAAGATGGAGAGATGAACTGGACAAATTCAGAAAATACTGGCTCTGCGACTCCCATGATAGAGAAATTTGGCAGATCCTTGGGATGGTTTATGTCCAACAACAGACGTTAAAAGACTGATGATGATGATGATGATGATGAGTTGGCGTTACTGAAATTCTCAAATAGCCACAGTGAGGTCGGAGTGAAACTAGAACTGAATGCTCTTCAGTATAACACTCCTGTAATTTCAAAATCCATGATTTTTCCAAGGACAGAAAACATACCATTTTTTTTTACCTGTCTTTCTTAATTTTCTGCCTTATAAGTTCAAACGCTGAAACACAGCCCTTAAACTGAGAATTGCACCCAGGAGATGTTGAGCATGATTGCTCAACATCGCATGAGGAGACCAGGAAGCATCATATCATGTTAAAAAAGAAAACAGGAGTCACGTATCATAGAAACCATATGGAATGGCGATGGGTTGATCATATAGCGAAAATGTCAGACAACCGCTGGACATCACGACTAACAACTTGAATCCTTAAAACTCTCATGCGAAACCGAGGTCAGCAAAGAAGAAAGATGACGAACTAAAAATTTCAAAAAGCACAGGCTCTAAGATGCTCACGGCCTAGTGATCTGGTGGATCTAGGGGGAGGTCAATATCCAATGACGGTTGCTAAAAGACAATGATGATCATGATGATGATTAATGATCAATGATTTTCTTATATGTCTTTACTGAGAAGTATCGAGCCAACTCATCAATGTAAGCACATATCAGATAGCCGATGTTTGATAGGCCCAAATCAAGAAGGAGCTTGCTCACGAGCGTCAAAGCGGCTAAAAAGATTACGTTACATTCAGCTTTATGGAGAGTTTTTTGTCGGAGAGCCACTCTTTACCAGGCCCGTTATCCGGTATTCGTGCGCCTATCGATTTCCAAGAAAAGTCACGTTTTTCATTTATTTCACTCCATATTGTTTGTTTATATCTAGAAGCGGAAGACGTAGTATTAGGTTGTTTGAATTTCTAGGATGAATCATTGTCTTACATACTAGATTTGAGCAGTTTTCTTTGCCCAAGTAGTAAAAGATGTTTACGTCTCGAGTTATCCGAATTTCTGTTACTTTCTGTTGTAACACACAGGTCGTTCCCACATTCTACAACCATCAAATGAGCAGCCCGAATCGAAAAAACAAAACGACTTTCGACGAGTTTTGAATTTACACCCTCGATCCTCGTGAGTCTGTCTGACCGGGGCAGCACTTAATCGGTCATACCAATATTTTTTTTTTTAATATACGATTTTCATCTACATCATATTGTTTATCTACTAACGATTTATTTCCAAGACGCTATCCATAGCAACTTTATCTACACCGCATTAAACGCTGTGTAAAATGAATCGTCTAATTTGACGCATTTCCTCGCTACTTTTTATCATCAAAATCTTTATACAAGTTTCCTGGACTTACGTGATTTCGTTGACTTTGAATCACATTTCAGCATCTTAGTATATTCGGAATTATACATATAAAGCCCAAGTATGACAATAACGCCTGCATCAATTCTTGTTCACTCAAGACTGGCAATTATATTCTCCTCAATTTCCAATGCACATCTATCGTAAACATCATTAGCAATTCACTGACATTAGATACACAGTTAAGAAAATATGAATATCTTGCCGTCTAAAAATGAGTACATCACTACGAAAAAATACTTTTGGCGACAGAGTTTCAATGCTGCGGAATTTAGTCACAATGCCTGATGATATCTGTTTTTGATTGTGTTATGTTCTACTAGAAATAATGGAGTTCTGCTATGTCTAGTTTCTATATAAAAGAAAAGTGGTGAATGCACACTCATTTATGGGCTGCGCTGTATATTTACATTATCCAGCTTATAGCAATTCCTGGCCACTGACCATTATCCTTTTCCAGTTTTCCAATCCACAGTACACTGACTGAGTGCCAAATTTTGATCAAACAATTTTTTCCGTCAGTTATTCAAAAATTCGCAGCTTGATTACCAAATATTTTCACTACGACCCAAATATTTATTTTGTTGGTACAGAAAATGACTGTAACTAATCGGGAGAGTAGTGGAGAAGCAGTAATGTCGATGGGAATCACCAAGTAGAACCGAAATCTTACCCATGGATGCAGCGTTCTAAAACAGTCAGTACTTAAACAACCTTGATTATCATTGCATTATGTTCTCCTCCGTTAGAACTCACTGTGTCACGCTATATGTAATCATTAAAGTTTTTACACATTTGTTTTATTGTCCCTACTTGTGATATCACAGGTTACCTCAGCAGCGTGTGACACAATCAGGTGTCCAGTTTTACAGTTTGCTGATGATTAAACTCAAATTTTCTTTCACAATGGTTATCTTGATAAGTCCTACTTTTTTGTTCAATGACAGCTAGCTTTGTCACTGCAAAATCGCTGTATACATGGCTACTGATCAGCAAAATGAACTCACACGTATCTCCTCTTCATCATCATCATCATCATCATCAAAATTATCAAGAGCAGCAGCAGCCCTTTAGTGCTCGTCTTTAGACATAGACCCTCCCAAAGATTCGATAAAACTCTCGATCGAGGGTCTTGAGGAGCTGGTACTTTATAAACTTGTCTAGTATGTCACGCCATCTTATTTTAGTTGGTCAAAATCCTGTATATAATCTTTTGGGATCCACCATGTGAGTACTGATGTTTAGTGGTGGTCTGGCATACTTGCAACATAGCCTACCCCTTTCTATTTATGTTTTGTAGTGGTTTCAAGGATATTTCGATTGCCTCTTTGTTTTTTCAATGTATTGTGCTGTGATCTCTCCGCGTGATACTGAGTATGATTCTCTCTTGTGCACGTTGCATAGTTCTCTGTTTTGGGGGCTAATCCTTTGGTCAAGTTCCGTGTTCTAGCTCAATAAGCGTTTTATTAAATGGAAATAGAAGACAAATGTTTATTACCAACATCAACTTTATTGAACAACCTATCTACCGTTCTGTTCAAGTATCGTCGGTTATCTGCTTGGTTAGCTCACTATTTCTCCCTCTTAGAACATTGTATCTTTTGCAGAGAACTGCTCCAAATGCCGTCTGCAGTATTCCAGGGAATTGGATTCCTTTTCAGTTCAAAGATTCTACTTCATCATTCTTTCCGCCCAGAACATTCCATTTTTCTCGAAAAAAAAAGAACAGTCTTTGATACTCTATTCTTGGGAATTGGATTTTTTTCGTTCGGGGAATTTTGTATAGACCAGAATAAATGGTAATAAATGGTAATTTCGAAATTCAATATCCGGCGAACGGGACGGATGAATGAAAACTTCACTGTCAAGCAGTATCAATTTTTGCCTTGTAACCTAAGAAACATGTAATACATACCTTTTCCCGAGCAAATCTAAAATTTGGGCGAGCAAAAAAGAAAGAAAATATGCCTAGTAAATCAAAAGATACGCCATGCAAATATAAAAATGCACCAAGTTAAAAAAAATACGCTATAACAATTTGAAAATGCGGCAAACAAATTAAAAAGTACGATCTGTAAATTAAAAAATATAGAGCGAAAATGAAAGAATTCAGAAAACTAACTGAATCTATTCATACATATACACAGAAATATATACATATGCATGGATGTGTGAGTGGATGTGAGTATGTGTGAGTGTTTATGTCTCTATATATTCTCCACAATCTCCCTTCTTCTCCTAAAATGCCCAGAAGCAACAACTCTGACACTTTGTC
Source organism: Thysanoteuthis rhombus (assembly GCA_963457665.1). NCBI lineage: Eukaryota > Metazoa > Mollusca > Cephalopoda > Oegopsida > Thysanoteuthidae > Thysanoteuthis > Thysanoteuthis major. The sequence goes on from OY735205.1 coordinate 31,254,450, forward strand.
ATCGTAAATTTCTGAAGGTCAAGATTCAGCAGATAGTCATTTCTATAACCAAAAATATCAGAATTCTTGTCAGTTGGTCCTAGTCGCCAGTTTCGCCGGCAATACATCAAAATATATTTACTAACACGTCTGCAGCCTCATCATCATCATCCTCATCATCAGTCTTTTATTGTCCATCGTTGGACATAGGCCTTCCCGAGGACACGCCACACCTCTCTATCATGGGCGTCAGGGAGCCATTACTTTCTGAACTTATCGATTCTGTCTCTCCATCTTGTATTCAGTTCCACATGCGATCTCTGGGGATTCATGTTCTGAATCGTGATTTCCATCGCTTGTCTGCCATTCTTGCAACATGACCCTTAGTTTCATTTATACATTGTGCTGTCTTATGATTTCTCCAAGTGAAGCATGATTCTTTCATGTGCACGTTGCATTGTTGTCAGTTTGAGGGTCAGTCTCTTGGTCAGGTTCCGTAGGTGTTTATTGGGAGGGTGCATTGGTTGTTCACTTTTTTTATCTTCTTTTTTTTTTTTTTTAAGACGAATTGGATTTCATTGTTCTTCTGGGTTGACCTTGTTTGGTCGTAGACTTGCCACTCGAGAGTGATTCTTTTGAGGATCTCTTGGAGATTTGTTGTCTTAGGTAGATGTTGTGGTCTAATTTCTTTAGTTTCGCGTTTTTAAATTTAAACTCAGTTTGTCGATTTTCGGTTTTCGTAAACTTTTGATTTGTAATTTTAATCGCAGATTCAGACATTTAATCTCATGCAGACTTTACGCGGTTTTGGTTTGTGACATGTGAAATATACTTGGAAGTGAGAAGCACCAAAATTGACGTGACACACTTCTCCCCGTGTTATGTTAGTCATAGTCGGGAGAAGAAATGGATTCCTGCCTTTCTCAACGGCGTATGTGCAAAGTGAGCACAAACTGTTCCAGATACATTCTAAACACAGTGGGCCCATTTTCCGTGCCAATAATAGAAAGGATCGTGTTCAACATCACATTGAGGGATCACAAGTCAGCACAGTATTTAAGAGAGAGAACAGATATCAGGGATACTACGTAGTCCATTAGAAAACGCAAATGGCGATGGGCTGGTCATATAGCAAGAATGTCGGACAATCGATGGACAGCACGACACACAACGCGGATCCCCAGAAATAATATGCTAAAGCTGTGGACGGCAAAATATAAGATGGCGTATCGAACTAAATAAGATCAGAAAGTATTGACTCTGCGATAGAGAGGTGTGGCAAATCCTGGGGCAGGCCTATGTCCAACAGTGTACGCTAAAGCGCTGATGATGATAGTAAATGCACGTCTGACCACAAGGTCGACAACTGCCATGTTTTTGACAGGTAGTGCTTCTCCGTTAAACACTCTAAATATCTGAATGAATGTTCGGACGGTGATGAGCAATCTTGAGAGTTGCAGGTTTATTGCACACAGACATGATGGCGCGGCAGGTCGGTCTTAATCCATCCTTTGAACTGCTTACTTTTCAAGAGCGTTTTTTTTGGGATATTTTCTTGATGAATAAATGAATGTGCTCTTATGCATTACGCATTTATGGCCTTTTCTGGCTTAGAGCTTATATTGATCTGTCTTGTGGCTGAAATAGTTACGCATTTCGTACCGGAGGCTGAAGTTGATGTTCGAGCCTCAGTAAAAAAAAAAATAGGATTTCGAATACTTATTTCTAAGCTGGTAGGTCCTTCCTACTAGAATGATTAGAGCAGCGCAATCTTCCTACTATCATATACTCTCATTTGGCCCTCTGTCAAACTTTTAACAAAAAAAAACATAGTATGAATATAGGACACCGTTATTGGTGTATTTGAAACTTGTCTACTAGTAATAACTATGACAATCTGTGGTTTGATGTATACTATTAGTAATAAATGAACGAGGAATTATTGTCAAGTAATGTTTTTATATGTTCGCTGGCAGAGATGAATTATTTCAGCCGAGGTGCTGGTCTTCTTCTTCCTTTTTTAAAAATTATTTGTGGTTTTGATGGTTTCAAAAATCCTAAGGATCCTTTTTTTCCGGTTACGACTAGTTATGTGAGTTAGAGAAGAATGGCTCTATTTTTTGAGATCTCTATTCAGTATGTTTTGAATTTGATATTCACTTTTAATTTCTCATGGCGACGTTTCAATGTTACAGAGCTGAAAACTAACAAAAGAGGTTCAAATTCGAAAGGGATCCAGTTACAGTAGCCACCACAACTGGGTCCATCTGTTTCTAATATTGAATCACACAGCATGAACAATTTGTCTTTTTTTTTTTTCAATGAGCAGACAAGACGCCGACGCAAGCTAGAACCGGATCTTTTCACATGTGTTGCTGATTTTCAGCAAAATGTGAAACGCAAAGAAACTAAAATTAAATCTGGAACTGAAATCAAATAAGATCAATCCACATCCCAACGAGGGTAAAAATGTGACACAAGGTCCTTTTTAATATGTGTCGCTTCCAAAAAAAAACTGCTGAGTTCAACCGTCTTTTGCTGCAATTGTCAGGAAGTTCCTTTGACAGCCTCCACCCCCCCATCTAATGCAGTGGGGAGGTGCTGCCTAGGAGATAGATTATCAGCAACCAGGTTTCTGTACTTATCATTATAGGTTGCTGGCAATGGATTTCCATAAGTTCCCTACTCTGACCGGTAAACTGGAATAAAAAATGAATTTACATCCATCATTTGCACCTTTTTAATGAGCTGTTTAGCACAGTACCGTGATGAAACGACATTTATTAATGAAATTCAATAGGCTTTCATTCACTTCAAACTGTGCATAGAGTAATGGAATTGAATAGAACAGTTCGGTTCATGTTTAACGTTTGAGTTTCTGAATTCAGTAAACACTACGTAGTGTTTTGTAAGTGTTTAATGGTCCAGGAATTGATTCCACATAAGAAATAAGTCTTGAGCGTAAAGGGATGTAACTAAGTAAATTGTTTTATTTCCCCTTAGATTTGACTAACATTCGGATGATTTTTTTAAATCTTGATTTCTAAACTATTTGAAAATTTTCCGATTAACAACAGAAAATCTTATGTACATTTTAACAACAAACTAAATCTATCAATTGCCCAGAGGTTCTTCCGTTGTGTTTTTGTACTCACCTTTTTTCTCGATAGAGATGGCTGCTTAAAATATGTCTTATGTTGTTGTTTTTGCTATGTTTTATTTTTTGTACACTTACGTGAAAAGAGGGAAAGAAAAAGGACGAAAGCAAACAAAAATACCCAAAATTGAAAATTATGAATTGAGGAAAGTTTTCTATGAGAGCTAAAGGTTACAGAATGAAAGAAAGAGGGGAAAAGAGTTAGAAAAAAATCGGAAAAGCAAAGAATTGAGGATTGGAAAAAGAATCCTAAACCATTCGAAGATAGCAATGGGCTGGGCATGCAATGAGAATGACAAACGACTGCGGATCTCCAGAGATCATACGACAAATAATGTCTAGGAGAAAAATAAGATGGAGCAACGAACTAGAAGTTCAGAAAGTAATGACTGTGATGCCCATGATAGAGAGGTCTGGTCAATCCTAGAGAAGGTCTTTGTTCAACAACGGACACTAAAACACCCAGTACGAACCACAGCACTGGTGTGATAGGTGAGGGAGGGATGAGATGCGGGCTGAAGACCTGAGGAGACTTACAGTCACTCAGCCTTCAGCAATGACCACCGAGCATCTGGTGTAAAACTGTAATTCACAGAGAAGGACTAGAGACTTGAGGGGACTTGCTGTCACTCAGCCTCTAGCGGTAACCACCAGGTAACTGGTGTGGAATTGATAATGAGATGAGACTGGCCTTTGTATTTATTAGGCTTAGCTTAGTACGGTAGGAGGCAAAAAAGTAATGTTGGAGGAGTAGAAAGCGTAAAAATTGTGTTGTGTCTATCACTCTAGTCAAGAGGGCTTACTTGTGTGGAAAGTCAGTATTTGAAATCATCGATAAAAACTTGGCCTTGTTCCATACTGAGCTAAAGTCAATTTCAACTACCTATGGCCTTGTATTGTGAGCTTGATAGAAGGGGGATGTCTACTGTACAGTGATTGCTAGAAGGTTTTTGCAGACCAAATACTGCAGCTTTGTGAGCTGAGCTTGGGGAATAATTATTGGTAGGTCTGCGTAATGATTGTGATAGCAACGTATTTTCAGCTTGTGCCAGACATTGCTATTCCTATCATGGTTAAAGCCAAGATATCGAATGCTAATTATCAACCTCTCATCACGTGGGAGATCGCTTTTCAACGTCTGTACCCAAAATTTGCCAGACATCTCGGCCATAAGCATCGCAGAAGCCACTATTTTCTGAACTGGTCTAAATCGTCACGCAATCTTCGCTGATCAGAGTTTTGCATATGGAGAACCAGGTTGTCATGATGTCCAGCGGTAGTGGGATTTTTGCTATATGGCCTGCTCATCACAGTTTGTGTTTTTAGTGAGTTTTATTTATCAGGCTTATTTTTTTTCTATTATACCGTCTTCTGACATCTCCATATAATGTTGAGCATGATTCTTTTTTGTGTACATTTCATAGTTCTTAGATTAACAACTAGTCTTTCGGTTTAGTTCTGTGTCTCAGCTCCATAAGTGATTATCGGATGTGTGCATTGGTTGTACACAATCTTATACTCCCAAGTTGACCTGGTGCTGTACAAGGTTAGACATGGTAAATATACATACCAGATGGTGAAAGGCGGCTAGCGATAGGAATAGCCAGTAGAACAAAATAATGTCACTAAACATTTTGTTTTTCTAAATTTTGTTTCTCCTGTCCTTCACTTTCCAATCAGTTTTATAAGTTTGAAACCGTTGAAATATAAAAAGCAGTATATTTTCTGATAATCTGTGATAAGTTGGTATGATATTAGGATGGTGCAAAAGTTCCAAATCTAGTCGTAAGCTACATTTTTCTTTACCCGATTGACTTCACACCATATTGTTCGTTCACACCTTGTAGTCGTTGAAGTAATAGTTTTGAATCCTCTGAAATTTTCAACTTTGTTGAATTGATGCATCCTGGAAGAGTGTGATTGTCACACATATCGTAGTTACTGTGTTTGCAGGTACGAAAAAAAAAGTAATAATGTATATTAATGTTATTTTTCATTACTTATCCAGGAAGAGATAACTTATCTGTGCATTTGTGTGATTATATTAAAAGTTCATTTTTCTTTTTTATCATAGATTTATATAATATGAAATGTTATTGAATAATAATGATAATAATAATAATAATAATAATAATAATAATAATAATAATAATAATTATTATTATTATTATTATTATCATTATTATTATTATTATTATTACTATTATTATTATTGATACACTTGCATAGTACCTGTCAAAAATGACGGGGATTTTTACGTATGGATTGACGCTTCTACCTAAGATCAGAGTATCTGCATGCACTCATCATATACACGTTAACCTGAAACACAGACTCACTAGCCCATACATACATTGTATATATATATATATATATATATATACATATATATATATATATATATATATATATGTGTGTGTGTGTGTGTGTGTGTGTGTGTGTGTGTGTGTGTGCTGATACGTCAAAACATTATGACTACCTGCATAATAAAGCGTTGATCTTCCACATGCCTGCAGAGTGCACTCACCTATCAGGCATGGACTTTACAAGACCTCTAAGTGTTTTCTTCGTTATCTAGTGTCAAGACATTAAGAGCAGGTCGTTTAACCCGTAAGTACTCAATGGGATTGAGATTTTTGAGTTTTGTGACCTGGGCAACACAATGAAGTATTTTTCTTATTCTGGAATCCATCCCCGTACCAGTTGTGTAGTGAGCAGTGTCGCAGATCTTAAGGCCTTCACTACGATGAAGGAGTGTATTTGGTCTTCAATGATGTTGAGGTAGGTACTACGTGACAGCTTACTTTTGACATGTCAGTGTTTCCCCAGCAGGACGTTAAAGAAACATCACATAGCATCCCTATACGAAACAAGGGCCGATGTACTGTTTCTTCCCTTCACATTGATTAAAGCTCTCTGCAACTTGTGTCGCAGTAGACCTACTGGCTCGTACTTGGCAGGAAACCTCTGTTCACTTCTCGCATTGGTGAATCTAGGCTGCCCAATGCTTGGTCGATATTCTCATCATCGGACTAAATTCGCTAGCAACTCACCACAAATGAACGTGAGCAACCCACAAGCCGCGCCTTTTCAGAAATGTTCTGACCTAGTCTTCTGGCCATAACAATCTTGCTTTTATCAAAGTCACCAAATCATAACAGTGACATTAAACGCATCAAATGACGTCTTTTATAATAATCAATTCAACCAGAAAACATTAGTTTATTAAAACATTTGCAGTTTCTCTAATGTTACATTGCCCAAAGGAAAACAAATCTGTCGAGAGAGAAGAGAAAGGAGTAATTATAACGTTCTCTTTAATTTCTTAAGTTACGAATGTTAAAAAATACGTATACGTAGAAAGAAGACGAGAGAGAACAAAAAAGTAGGTATAATGTTCACTTTAATTTCTAAAGTTGCAAATAAAAAAAATTCATATTTGCACGAATATTTTTTTTACACGCAAAGAAAAATTGTTAGGAATATCTTTTAAATGAGCATTTATCCCTTATCAAATCTGAACTTTTTTTTTTGATGAAGTTTATCCTTTTTTTAAAGCCTATTTGATTATTTTTATGGAATTTAATTCATCTGAATTTTTTTATTGATTGTTCATTATTTTTATTCACTGCAAAATCCTATTCACTAATGAAACACTCTCATTTACCTTACAATGCTAATTTTGATTTTTTACAGTACCTTCTGAACATAGGCACCGCACCATTATTATTATTATTATTATTATTATTTGGAATCTCACACCAGTTGCCTGGTGGTAACTGCTGGAGTTTGAGTGACAGCAAGTCTCCTCAAGTCTCCAGCCCTCCTCTCCTAGTACTCATAGGTCGCAGTAATTCTACGATTTACAGTTTCACACCGGTTGCCCAGTGGCTATCGCTGAAGGCTGAGTGACAATAAGTCTCCTCAGGTCCTCAGCTAACGTCTCCTCCCTCTTTCGTATATCATGACAGAGCTACTATTCGTTGCAGTACTTATATCTCTAGCACCTTCCTCAGTATCCGTGCAGTTCCAAGTAGCGCTGTGGTCTGTACGGTCTCTATCCTCCCCCTAATCCCGATCTCCTCCAGTCTCTCCCTCAGCGTTTTGGGGACAGTTCCTAGTGCGCCCACTATGACCGGTACTACCCTGGTTTTCATGTTCCACATTTTCCTTAACTCCCTTGCTAGGTCCTGGTATTTTTCCCTTTTTTCACCCTCCTTCTTTTTTACTCTATGGTCTGCAGGTACAGCAACGTCTACTATTTGGCAGGCCTTCCTTTTTTTGTCTACTATTACTAAGTCCGGCCTTCTTGCCTGGATGAGGTGGTCAGTTTGGATGTCAAAGTCCCACAGTAGTTTGTGGTTGTCATTCTCCAAAACTGCCTCTGGCTTGTGCTGATACCACTTTTCCCCATGGTTGAATCCCATTTGTTTACTTAGTTCCCAGTGTATCATCGTTGCTACTCTATCGTGTCTATGCTTATACTCCTTCTGGGCGAGCTGACTACATTCACTAGTTATGTGGTTTACTGTCTCATCTCTTTCACCGCACATGCGGCATTTGCTGTTTGTCTGTGTTCTGTCGATTTTTGCTTTTATGTAGTTTGTCCTTATGCTTTTGTTTTGGGCTGCCATGATGAGCGATTCTGTTTCTCTCTTAAGGTTTCCCTTTCGTAACCACGTCCATGATTTCTCGTCTGCTATATCTTTTATCTGTCTTTTAAACTCGCCGTACAATTTTTTCCCTTCCCACTTTTCTTTTCTAGTTTGCTGTACTGTTCCATTGTTTTCTACTTTATCGTTTGTTGCACTATCCCTCGCGCTCTTTATGATTTCTTCACTATTTGTTTTTACATATCTATCTAGGACTACTTTAGCTCTCTGGACACAATCTTCTATGCTGATGAGCCCCCTACCACCTTCTTTTCTCTTAACGTATAGTCTATCTGTATCATCCCTAGTGTGTAATGCTTTATGCATCGTCATAAGTTTCCTTGTTCGCCTATCCATTGATTGGAGCTCTTCCTTTGTCCATCCTAGGAATGGTCCTGTATACCTAACTACTGACACAGCCCAGGTGTTCATTCCTTTTTATTATTATTATTATTATTATTATTATTATTATTATTATTATTATTATTATTATTATACATTTCATACCAGTTGCCTTGTAGTTATTGTTGGAGATCCAGAGACAGCAAGTCTCCTCAAGTGTCCAGCCCCCCCTCTCCACAGCAATAATATGGTTTACAGTTTCACACCAGTTGCCCGGTGGTCATCGCTGAAGGCTGAGTGACTGTAAGTCCCCTCAGGTCTCCAGCCCTTATCTCATCTCTCTCTCTCTCTCACCTATCATACCAGTGCTGTGGTTCGTACCTCCACTACCAATTGGGTGTTTTTCCCCTCCTCCTCTGTTAGGCCACTAACTGTTAACAGCTGAGGTCGTAGATCTTATATATCTAGCAATGTCCTCAGCATTATTGTAGTTCCTAGTTGTGCTGTGGTCTGCACAGTCTCAATCCTTCCTTTTATCTTGAGTTCCTCCAATCTCGCACTCAGTGTCTTCTGTACGGTTCCGAGTGCACTTATTATTACTGGCACTACCCTGACTCTCATGTTCCACACCTTCTTCAGTTCTCTTCCCAGATCCTGGTATTTTCCAGTTTTTCACTCTTTTTCCTTTTTACTCTATGGTCTGCAGGTACGGTCTCGGCTATCATTTGGTAGGTTTTCCTCTTCTCGTCCACGATTATCAGGTCCGGTATTCTCGCTTGGATAAGGTGGTCCGTTTGGATATCAAAGTCCAAAAGTAATTTGTGGTTTCCATTCTCCAGGGCTGTCTCCGGTTAGTGCTGGCACCACTTTTCTAAATTGCCAGTGTATAACAGTTGCTACTCTATCGTGTCTGTGTTTATACTCCTTCTGGATTAGTTGACTACACTCACTAGTTATGTGGTTCACAGTCTCATCTCTTTCACCACACAGGCGGCACTTGCTGTTTATCTGTGTTCTGTCGATTTTTGTTTGGATATAGTTTGTTCCGATGTATTTGTTTTGAGCTGCAATAATGGGCGATTCCGTTTGTCTCTTCAGGTTTCCTTTTCGTAGCCATGTCCATGATCTCTCTTATGTCACATCCTGTATCTGTCTTTTAAATTCTCCGTATATTTTTCTTTTCTGTTCCCATTTTTCTTTCCTTGTTTGCTGTGTTGCTTCATTGTTTTCTACTTCATGGTTGTTCGTTGCGTTACTTCGATCACTCTTTATGATGTCTCCACTGTTCGTTGGTACATACTTTTTTAGATCTGTTTTGGTCCTCTGGACACAGTCCTCTATGCTGATGAGCCCTATACCACATTCTTTTCTCTTCACGTACAGTCTATCGGTGTCATCTCTGGGGTGTAAGACTTTATGCATCGTCATAAGCTTCCTTGTTCACCGGTCCATTGATTATTATTATTATTATTATCATTATTATTATTATTGTTGTTGTTGTTGTTGTTGTTGTTGTTGTTGATGATGATGATGATGATGATGATGATATTGTTGCTGTTGTAACATTGCTTGGGTGGTTTTGTGGTTGGGGGAATCGGAATAAAATATACGAGTAGATTCATATATATGTCTGTGCGTGTGCTAATTGCGTTTCATATATATGTGCGTTAATATTATTCTATAATCAAGTTATTGTATATTGTATTTTAATTTATCATAATATATCATTAATTAATGTTTTGCTAAAGAAAACTGTACATTTTTTCTGTATTTCATGACCTATTCAAAACTTCAGTGCGAACGAGTACAGACCGGTATATCAAGGAGTGAAATAATAAATTAATTATAGATGGTGTGCATCGCTAGAGAAAAATAACAGGTGGCTGATAGAGGGTAATTGGAAAACCGACATTTCCCGAATATTAAATAAAGGTGAGGGAATTCAAGGGAGATAAGGCAAAAGAGCAAGCGGAGAAATAATCATCACACCTACTTGTCAAATGTTTGTCGATGGTTTAGCGGAGATACTTACAAAGCGTAACTTTCATTGATGTGAGGCTAAAATTATGATGCATACAATAAGGATCGAACTCGCAATAGTCTCCAAGACAACTTGGCTCCACTACAGGCCACTTTTTTTCTGGTAGGGAACCCTGCCTCAAACTCACTACACTGGTTGAATCCCACTAATTTAGGATTCGTGAGTCCGATTGTTCCAGTGGTTGAGGGCTGTGATTTGAATCTAGCGTTTATGTACGTATGTATACAAAAGATATTTCGGCTTAAAATTGACACCTGGAGAGAAAAAAAAATGTAAAAAAAATTCATTTAGTTGTCACAATCTCTGCGTCATTAAGTGGGAGAAATAAAATAGCCTTATCCTCTCAGCAACATCTATATTAATTCCTGGCCACTAACACTACCTCATCCTGATATCCAATGCATCCGTACAGTAAATTTTTTTATGCATTTCGAAATATCTTTATTAACTTACAGTATAGTTATTATAGCCCTATTCTGTCAATACTGCTGGCTTCAATTTCTTACCACTGTTCCTGATTTTTCATGCATTTCGATTGTAAGAGCATTAGTAATACACCTACACTAACGTTTAATATATATTTAACCTTGTACTGAACAACTGTAGGCTCATATATATATATATATATATATATATATATATATATATATATATATATATATATATATATATATATATATATATATATATATATGTATCTATATATATATATATATATATATATAGATGTAAAAAAAATATTTATATATGTGTGTGTGACGGACAATGTACAGATTGTTTATAATTCTGAAGATAAATCTAGTTATGTCTGGAATTTATCCCCTCGGCGTAAGCTGTTATCAACAAATACCAAATTCAGGCCAAAGTAACCAACAGCAAGTGAGTCAGACATCGAAGAATTTTTATTGCAATTACACAGAAGTCACTCTTTTAATCCAACTTTAACCAATAGTTTTATAGACACAGTAAATTGCAACACATGAAAATATCCATAAATAATAAATGTGTGCAACGAAAACAACCCTGGGTATATTTCTCATTTACTAGACACTTCGCCGTCCAATGGTGTTTAGTCAGCTTAACTTGAAACTCATTACGACTGCAGTGAGTTCGACCCTAACTTGGTGCCTCACTAGTGTGGCATTGTAAATAGGATTAGTGGATACAGTATTTAGTTGCCATGAGTTTGCATCCTGTCAAAGATGAGGTCATAAAAACTTGTAAAAATGAAGTCCTGGTCTCGACCATACTTTAGGCTTCCGAGGATCGATAAGCTGAAGCATACAACGGAACACGGGACTTCGTCACTGACCTCCTTACTCCATGCAGTGGGTGTATGATGATGATAAATTGATTCCTTGGGTCATTGCCCAATACTTCATGGTTTATTCTTTGATCCACCCTCTTATTGCAAGGGAGAAGTGCTTTCTGTTAGATCCCTAGTCCCCATACTTCTAATAATCATTGGTTTCCTGTCACAGATGGTGGGTTGTAACGTCTCTGTAAAGTCCCACCCGGTCTTTTTTTCCCTAAAAAAGGACAATACTATACGGAGTCCCATTTGCAGTTTAATCAAACTTACCAATCCAAAATCTCTCGTACGGGTGAACATCCTCAGGCATGAGCTCCTAGACCCATTTCTGTTCGAATACCAAAAAGAGGCATGACATTAGAGAAATTTACTGATACCTTAAAGTAAGCAATTTTCAATTCTTTTCAGCTGACAACATACAAAACGATGTGCTAAAATTATAGAAATTGCAAAATACCCGTGGATATTTTTTTATTTGAATTAACTAATCTTTACATAATGTTCGGGAAATCTTGGAAGCACATTTTGAAGTTTAATCAGTCGTTCATTACTTCAGCATGCATAACCTTTTGAAAATACATATTCTTTAGACGCGTTCATGAAGTAAGCTTTGTTGCAAAGGTTAGCGAGGAAGAAGATACTTTTGATACACCCTAATACCAACGTATGCACAATTAAACATAGCTATATCTCACAGATAAGTAAATATATCCAGATGTTCTAAAAAAGAGAAAACCATTTTTCATTTGTGAACTATGCAACACTCTAGTGTCATTATGATTAAACAACCTTCGTCGACAACTTCCGGCTAGCTGATCCATTTTCTGAGTTTTTAACCGTTGGGCCATCCGTACCCCTAGTTCTGGTTACATGAAACCAAATTGTCTACTCATTGTAAGCACGTATAAATAAGTATATAATTCTATTCACGCTCTTGCTTGAGTTAACTTAAAGGATAAATGCCGTAACAGAAAAACAAACCTTTCAATAGATACACAGATGAATAGATTTGTATGTAAAGGTCTTTCTGGTACTCTATTGTAGAGACGCATGACCACGACATGGAATTTTTCCTTGTATTGTATAATAGTCCGCTTTTCGGGTATTATGTACAGGTCTGCTCACCGTATTTACAAGAGTTTGAAAAACCGCTAGAAAAAAGTTTAAAACGTGTAACTAAGTTAGTACTTGTTTTACATTATTTTTTCATTATATGAGTTATAAGGATTGGTTGAATTGGTTAGGTTTGAAAAGCATTAGAAAATAGGAGAGTCCGGAGTGACTTAACAGGAATGTTTGAAATCATGCTTGGTTTTGTATTAGTCGACCCCAATGTTTTATTAAAAGAGGTTACATTGGCATAAGAGGCTACGAACATAGTTGAAGTAAACAGATGTAGATTAAATATCAGGAAATTTTGTTTAGTCATAGAGTTGTAGGCCAGCAGAATTGTTTACCAGAGTATGTTTTTCTCTCACCAGATGTGAATTAAGAAGAATTATGGTAGTTATTATAACATCAAAAATTATTAATGGTTTGAAAATTGCTGTAAACTGTAGGTTGGGTGAGAATTAATCCCTGATGGAAATCATATGTAACCTTTGTAAGTGTTGCATTTTTAGAAACAAATAACATTCTTCAGTTGTCCAAATTTCCGCTGAGGAGTTTCTTTTCACTCATCCTGTAGATTTATATATAATGTGTACTTGTGCATACATTTTATATATTTACCTCGCACCAATAAATCTACTATGTATTATCATGTACTACGGACTGCATATATAAACTTTTCACAAAAATCATCACCAGCTGAATCAAAAAAACACTGGATGATAACCAACCGCGTCAGTAAGCTGGCTTTAGAGGAAGCTACCCGGCCTTGGACCACCTGCATTCGATAAATCAGCTGAAACAAAAAGGAGCAGAATATAAACTACCACTCCCTGTAGCGTTTATCAACTTCAAAAAGGCCTTCAACCCACAAGAGAACACGATACACCCGGAAAAAGACAAGAGTCAGGGACATCATGGAAACCATTAAAGATCTCAGAAGGCAATGGGTTGGCCATGTTGCAAGAATGGCAGACAACCGATGGACATCACGACTCACGACATGGATCCCCAGAGATTACATGCGCAACCGAGGCCAGCAAAGTATTAGATGGAGGGACAAGCTAGAAAAATTCAGAAAGTACTGGCTCCACGACGCCTACGATAGAGAAGTGTAGCGAATCCTTGCGAAGGTCTATGTCCAACGACAGATGTTAAAAGACTGTTGTTGTTGTTGTTGTTGTTGTTGTTGTTGATGATGATGATGATGATGATGTAGTACTGATTTTGATATGTACACTTTTGACAGCGCCAGTAATTCCGACCAGATAAGATGACGCATTTGAAGAGCCATGACAAAGACATAATGAAGATGATACTACAAAATTCAATCTGCTTCTTAGATTTTCCCATGATTACCCATCTTCAAACCATTAAACGATCGTTTTACCGGTTACAATGATTCAGTTTCCTGCGATACGAAAACCTGGAAGGCATCAGGAAAATACAAAAAAAATGATTTATGAAGAATAAATAAACTCATCACCACAGTCAATAATTGAACAACCGTAGCGTCAATATCTGAAGTCATGTAAAAAAAAAAAAAAAAAAAGTTTCATCGAAGAATAAGTATGGTCAGAATAAATTCTAGCTATGGCATCACTGCCGTTTTCCATTGAAGTATCTCGAAACATCTGTATTTTGGAGATGCTAGACGTTGTTAATGAAGTATGTCCGTCACAACGATGCTGGAAGATGGTGAAAAAAAAATCCCCCCCCCATTTTTTTTTTCCAGAGGAGTTTTCGCAGAGTACTGATTGCCAAGTTTCCAAACAAAACGGCATGACCATCAGCACTGGAATATATAAAAAACAGTATAACCTCTTCACCACCTCTGGTGGCTACGATGTTTCAATAAAAGAGTCATGTTTTCTGATAATTCCATTTGCCTCCCCTGATACTATTTTTACATCTTACCATAATTCAGCAAATATCCATTGGTCGTATATGACAGCTTACCATAGAAACCACACAGCATATACCCATGAAATTTTTGTACGTACCAATGTGACCGACAAACATACTTTTATCAAATTAGTTCTTGGAAATTCACCCTCAAAAATATTTTTTCAGTTCAAGTTTTAGGTTTCAAAGTAAGTTTATGCTAAAACCAATACTTATTTTCAGTATGGCTGTTAATGACGTCATATAACGTAGAATTATACCTTTTCAAAAAACAATACTTGAAATAAAAGATGGCGTAGGAAGCGTTTGTAATTTAATTAGATATTTTCATTATATCTCATAGCTCAAATGGACATTTTTAAACGTTTGTGCCAAGACTTCCCTCTGCCTATTATTGTGAAGACAACGGCAGAGAACTCTTGATAAGTCAGGAAAAACTAGTAAGAACAGTGTATGGTTTTAATGATAAAATGCTTACATTGTGAACAGGCATTTTTTGATCTCCTAACAGCATCATATTATCTTTTCAAATTAATTGGAAAATTACCCACATGCCTTTTCCACGATAGTTTAGTTACATGACACGTAAATATGCCAAAGATCAGAGAATTCTTATCTTTAACACTTGAAGTAGCTGTCATTCTTTAAGAGGAAATGCTTCAACAGTTAATACATTCGTAGGAACAGTTTGAAACTTTCAACCAATACTGTCATCAAGACTGTCAACATCAGTTTTTTTTCAGTTGTTAAGATGGTCTAGCTGGCTTGCTATCTATGCATGTATTGCACGTACAGTCAGCACCAAAAGAGGTTGGGGGCTGAAAATTTAAACATTTACCCGTTATCATGTCCACAACATTTTTTAGATTTTAAATACGTCCTTACATAATACGTTTTTAGGAGTGGGTTCAGCTTATAGTCTAGGTTTATATTGAATTGGTCCCTTGCACCTGTTTTCTGAGAGATCGAATTTTTCGATCACCACCCGACAAAAGGCAAGAGGAGTAAAATATTTATCAATCGACCCTTTTTCTAATTATTTAATTGATCTCTATCTACATAGAATGCTGCCAAAAGACATTCGTCATGTGCCGGTTTCTTTTGAGTCACTAACCAGTTTATATATTCATTATTTCTTACTGAGAACCTCAAAAGAAGAGGAAAATCAAGTGAATAATCACCCTAGAATGGCAAGCCTTCGGTAGAGCAAGTTCAACCTCCAAGAACAAGAACACCCCGTTAGATTTAAAGAGAAGGGTCTACAACGCATCCTTCCGATACTCACCTATGGAGCTGAAACATGGAACGTAACCAAGAGTCTTACCCTCAAACTGATAACTATGCAACGTTCACAAGAGAAAATCATAATCAACATCACATGGAGAGGTCACAAGACAGCACAATGTATTTGGGGAATAGCGTGAGTTCGAAACAAATCGCAATGAGCTGCTCATGTTGCAAGAATATCAGTCAACCTCTGGACATCACGACTCACGACGTTCCGTGTTTTTTGTTTGTCACATCTGCTCTACAGTTGCTTGAGATATTTCAGTTAGATATTAGTTATAACAAGATCGACATGCTGCCCAACATTAAATGTACCAGCAAAAGAAGGTCTTTTTTAATGTTTTTCTCCAATTTGACGTTGACCTAAATACATTTCCTCAGGTTCTGGTGATCTCAAATGAATGGGCATTCCCAACTTAGTTGCAAATGTCACCTTAAATGTTTACAGCACTGATTCCCGAATTAAATTCGTTTGAAATCAGATCGGGTCGACTGGTGGCCATCTTGAGAATTAGACCTCTCATGTTATTCAGACGTAAAATCTGACTTACCTTCACATCTGAAAATCAATGTTGTGATTTGTATTAACTATACTTTTTAAAAGAGTGTACAATCATCTTGTTTATCTATTGAAACCTGACAGTAAAGTTTATCATCATGTTCTGTTTAGTCTGTCACAAGACTGTAATCAGCTTGTTTTGTAAATGACATCTCATTCCAGTTGCCTATAGTATTTCATATAATTATTTATTTATACAGACGGTGAAAATTAACTCCCTATTAGAAATTAAATGTAACTTTTATAAATAGATCTCTATTTTTCTTCAAGGACAAGGTGTACAGTACGAAACCACAAATTTTTGATTATCTGATAGGGTGCATTCGACATAATATGGTAAGATCATGCCGAAATATATACAAAGGTTTATCGAGGTCCGACTGAAACCCTTAGATAAATTGGCAAACAACGTTATCAACACAGAAGGCAAATTCTATCGTCGTATGGTCCAAAGAAAGGTTAATTTGACTATAATCGACTTAGAAATAATATGGCTGTTACCAATTTCAAAAAGGGAGTTCCATTTCACCCACTCTGTATGTTTGAGTGTATTCTATATTCATAACAATGCAAGGAGAAAACTTACAAACATCTCAATTCATTCCGTGATAAATCTTTTTTTTTTTTTTTTTACCCTTGTACAACACATAATTTCTCCGACTGACGTGGAATTTTCCCAAACACTTTCAGATACGGGTGGCTGGAAACCAATGAGAGTGAAGACGATATCGTGAGACAGAAAAAGAAAAACGAAATAAAAATTATAGTGGGAATAAAATCGAGACAACATTGGTTTATTGTACAGAGGTTTTTGGTCTTTGTTCCTGACTGAGATGCAAGCAGCTGTTTGGAAGATAATTTCTCATTTCGTTCTTCATCACGTGCTTACATTAATCTAATACGTTTCACTTAGTCTCCCTTATCTAGATACCCCGAAGAGGTGCGTGGGTGCGGCGAATCGGCGAGACTCTGCTGCATACCAGACTTGGTGTTTTGGGTCATGAGGGGATATCTTTGCAGTTGGATGGCTTATCTTTATTGACTCGGTGTATGTGTATGTGTATGTGTTCGTGTGTGTATGTGTGTACGTGTGAATGTCCCTATGAGAGAGTGATCACTTTGTCTCGTTTCTGTAAGTTAGCGTGTGCGGATGGATTATTTATTTATTTATCCAGTTACATAAATGACAGTACATATCATTTTTGGCATGAGTTTGCTAATTTATGAAAAGATGTCTACATTATGAGCTGTAGGGTGGGCTGAGCGCCACAGAATCGTTCACCCAATAACATTCACAAAAATATGTATATATATATATATATAGAAGTGCAACTGAGACAAACATGTAGTGTTGATGTCTGCGTGAGTGGTGATAGAAGAAAGATGTTGTGGGACAGTCTGTCAAACTATAGTGAATGTTGTCAGCACGAATACTTGAACCAGGTAGACATATGTTATTTATAGACAAAAGAGAGCACGGAATAAAGGTTCCAAAACAATCCTCAGCAGTATGTCAATCGAAAAGTGTTTATTGCATTTTACGTCAAAATTTTTCGGGCGATGCCGAGAGATGCCATTTTGATCCTATCCATACGACAAAACTATGCGCGTCATGACGTCTTTCAAGATGTCGAATCGAGACAGAAACTCTCTTTATTGATAGAACACACAGGTTATCTGAAAAGTTGCATAAGTCCATGGATAGACAAGGACAATAATTTGATGTATGAATAATGATGTTATGATCATGATCATGATCATCATCATCATCATCAGTCTTTTAACATCAGTCGTTGGACATAGACCTTCTCCAGGATCCACCACACTTCTCTATCATGGGCGTCGTGGAGCCAGGACTTTCTGAATTTGTCTAGCTCGTTTCTCCATCTAATATTCTGCCGGCCTCGGTTGCGCATGTGATCCCTGGGGATCCATGTCGTGAGTCACGATGTCCATCGTTTGTCCGCCGTTCGTGCAACATAGCCAGCCAACTGCCATTCAAACTTTTTAATGGTTTCTATGATATCCCTGACTCCTGTATTTTCCCAGATGTACTGTGCTGTTTGGTGGTCTCTCTATGTGAGGCCTAGCATAATTTTCCCATGTGCACGTTGCATAGTTCTCAATTTGCAGATCTGTCTCTTGGTTAAGTTCCATGTTTCAGCTCCATAAATGACTATTGGGAGAAAGCATTGGTTATACCCCCTTCTTTTTAGTATGAATATGAATACAATAGTCTATTTTGAAGATATTTGAAATATTTCTGACATTAATGTAATATATACATGCTTTTCTCTACATTTACATCGACGTATATTTTGGGTTCTGAGCGCTAACAAAAACACACACACATATATATATACACACACACACACACGCACACACACACACACACACACACACACACATATATATATATATATATATATATATATATATATATATATATATATATATATATATATATATATATATACGCACATCTGCCAGATGCTTACCGTTCTCATTTTACACCTACCTCCAACGTACTTTCTACCATTTTAAACTACGTACCAAAACTTTCATACACACAACTCACATGCATAGACGCAATTATGTACCTACCCCAACATGCTAGCAACTGCTGAAAGAAGAACTCAGCATGTTCAAATGATTTACAGAGAGACATGAATGTATAAAGCTGTCGACATTTTGCATCATTGAAACCATACGCAGTAAGAGAGATGAGTCAGCGAAAACCGACTGTTTGGCCAAAGAATTCACCTTTCGTCGAGGAAAGAAAGACGGAAATACAAGAAGAAAAAAAACGCTCAAAAGTTGCATTCGTTGCAGAGTCAGCATATATATATATATATATATATATATATATGTATGTATATATATATGTATATATATATATATATATATATACATATATATATATAGATATATATATATATATATATATATATATATATATATATATATATATATACATATATATATAATGCGAACATACGCATTCAAAAACAATGCCATACGCCAATACATAATACATGGATATTAATATATTAAAATATGGGTGAATGCGTACACACAAATATGGTGAAAACGTCTATACACAATTCGGAAAACACGGATTGGGTGATTAGGTATTTATTCCCGGATGTTCAGTAGGGAGTGGTCCCACATCATCAGCGAAATGGAGCACACCCATCTCCTCACTCATAATACAGAAAGTTCCAGTTCTCATCATTTCTCCATCCTAATGATGATGAGGGCTCACACCTTATGGAACGACCGTGAATAAATACCTTTCCACCCAATCTGTGTTTTCCTCATTGTCTATAAAAAAAATCTTTACCATTATGTCGGATATAACCTACCCATCCAATAATCACACACGGATATATAGATATGTACTTGGTCTAGTTTAGTCTGACAGAAAGCCGACAATGTCAGTGAGAATCCTACTCTGCTAGACTACTTCAAAAGGCACCAGACACATTCACACACGTACGTTATTACAAGTATTTACCAAGTCTACCATAATCTTGAGATCTCCCAGAAGAAATCTAGCTAACTAGATGATGATGCTTTGCTAGTCTAGTTCGATCATAATTGCACATGGTTAACAGCTATACACATGCGCCTGTGCACGCACACACACACACACACACACACACATATATATATACACAAACCTGTACGCATGAGTTTGGATCAATAAATTCGTAGCCCAGCGAATGATTATCAGGTGAATTTTGAAATGTTCAATCAATGTGATCAATCACTTCTTATATTAAATTTGTTACAAAATAAATGTTTTTCAACATTGGGCTACGGACGTATCGATTTACCCAGGCGTCTGTATATTCCTGTGTTGAATACTGATCCAACACAATAATCCGTTCCCTCTTTTCTTCCATTTTACATTGTCTCGTAATACGTTAGGCCCCAGTTGAACTTCTTTGATGTCAATGAAGTTTGAATCAAGGTCAAAACCAGGATTTTGACATGTGTTCAAGTATCGCCCGATTCTTTTACTACCATTCATTGCATTTTTTAACTAATCGTACATCTTAATATATCCTCGAAATAAAACTTGAGAGAATGACTGTTTCATATTTTTCACTTTCAATGGATCGTAACCCCTAGATGGAGCCTAAGAGAATAAACTATATACTTCTCCTATTAAAAGGACTCAACCAACTTGAATCTGAGAGTTACAAATACATCTTTGTCCTGTTTTGAAGTAACTTATCCACTAGATTAAAACTGTGTAAATTACTGCTATATATCATCCTTCAGATTAAGTCTGAGAAACTTGAAACTACATGTTTTTTTTCTTTCTAGAAGACATAATATACAGTAGTATTTACATTCATGGAAAAGGAGTAATTGTCAATGCAAACTATGGAAATTATATCAATGAAATAACGAAAAAAAGAAATCGCTTTTCAATATTTGATGAAAGATCAATGTAGTTTAATGCTGTAAAATTCTGAACCCCACAAAGAGAAATTGACGTCTTGGTTTCAAATGTTTGTTTATTTATTCATTCATATCTCTGTAAACAAAAGGCTTACGGGAAATGAACTCTGCCGATAATTGGTGGTGACTAACTCATGTGCAAGCACGCACATAAACAAAGGGAGGTAATTACTCTGGCGTTTCTCCAACACATTATTTTTCATCCCCACACCAAACGCTCGACGCCAAATCCGTTCAGTTGGATTCAATCTGACATCATTTTCAGAACAATTTACGTCTGCGTCACAACATTGACCCACAACGTAATTAAGCGGGAAAAATCGAATGAGAATTAGAAAAAAAAATTAATTAATTATATGCTTAATTGGAACGTATCTGGAAAAAGAAAAAAAATCCGACGAAAGACAATCCATTAATTTCCAGTAGGCTACGATTTGTCTTCGTTCATCGAAGAAGAGGAATTGAATTTTACCTCCAGGATAAAACGACGTACTAGACACTTCAGTTTAAATGCAAGAATAAAGTGATGAATAAGATTAAGAAAGACGTTGATATATTTGCCCTTAGCATATGGCGTATTTCAAGTGTTTTAAGGTAGCACCTATGGAAGTGAAAGTTTCTTTTGTCTTGGCTTAAGACTGGCTACAATTCATTTTCATCATCGTCATATGAATAATCATAATCAGGTTATTGTTGGCATAGGCCTTTTTCAAGGCATGGTGTTATTATTGTAAAACATCAGGAGCGATGGGTCTAACCCGGCTACGCTGGCCAATGACATGCTGGCTAGCAATCTATCCATCTATGTACGTGTCACGAGTAGAGACTGTATCAATGGAGCTAGAGGGCTGAATAATTAAAAATTCACTCCTTATTCATCATTACTATGTCTTGTTTTATTTTTTTATACCTCCTGAATAGGTTTTTAGGAGGCAACTCAATCTGCAATGTAAATTTATGCTAAAGGTCACAAACATAAACAGAATCTGACTTTTAGTATCATATAGATTATCCTGTTGGATAAATGTGAACAATTTGTAATCATTGAGAATATTTGTTTAAAACAAGAAAACCTTCCAAGAAATGTCAAATCTTTCCTGTTTTGCCCCCGGTTGCTCAAAGCGTTGCAACTCAGAATCATTTGTTTTTTAGAGGGACATTTTGAATTGATTTTCAAAGTCACGCCGAAGTTCCGTAGCCATATCGCTTGTTTGCAAAGAGACAATCTTCTCTTGTCTTGTTATCGTCACGTTTGCTGGGAACAAAACAACGTTTGACACAAGAAAAAACGGAGAACAGAAAGGCGTTTCCAGATCTCAGCCTCCTGTAGAAATTTGCTGCAAACCCATTCAGATAGAGGCTGAATGGATTAGAATGCTTCTGTCTTTCTCTTTTAGACATTTCGTAGTTTTCATCCGTTCGGTAATTATTAAACAATGGAAATTGTTTGCTTCACTGACATGAAAAGAATACGGCTCTTTTCCTGTAGTGTATGATGTCGTGATTGGAAAGCTATTGAATAGCCAGTTTTTATATGTTAATTGTTCCTTTTCCTTTAAAACAGAAGCGCATGATGGTTATGAGTGAGAAAATCGTACCAGAATGTCGAGTTCAAACCCTGGCTGGGGCAGTTTGTGTTCACTTCCCTCTAATTTCTAAGATAAATGTATGAACCCACTACTCAGTGAGCTCGACTACATCACCAGATACCTTGAAAAGGGTCTCATCAATGGACCCTTTTTTTCTTGCATGCCACGATTATGGACGAAGAAAGGTAATCAGGTACTGCTCGTGATACCATGTAGCCAATTCTCTATTTCTTTCATGTAATTTGGAGAGGAAATGGACGCTTCCAAGCTACATTTATCGTGAAGATTTAACGGGGAAATCTAGTAAAGCACACCGACTGATTGCAGCACCAAGTACTCTTGGAAAAAAATTAAATTGTTGTATTTAATTGTCGCATAATAATTCTCGTTTTATCACATCAAATAGAATGATGCTAGAATTGAAAAAGATATGCTCACGCAATTGCAAAAACTAGTAGTCGCAGTAGTGATGATGATGATGATGATGATGATGATGATGATGATGATGATGATGATGATGATATTCAAATAACTGACCCAGCCAAAGGAGAAAACCGGGATTCGATAAAGGAATCGAAGGAGGTGCGGAAAATGAAAAACAAGGTAGTGCCAATAATGATGGGCGCACGGGGAATCGTGCCAGAGAAACTAAAAACAAGATTGGTGGAGCTTCAGATAAGAGGAAGGATTGACATTACACTGACCACAGCACTACTTGAATCTGCACGAATATTGAGGAGGATACAGGAAATATTAGATCTACGACCTCCAATTGTCATTGATAGCCTAATAGCCGCAGTGAAAGGCATGATTGAGACGGTACAAATCATAACGCTACCATGATATGTGAAGACGATATGAGAGGAGTGCTTGGGACCTGAGGTCAAGTGGTGCAAATTATAATCATTATTATTTGTAGTATTAGTAGTAGTAGTAGAAGAAGTGGTAATAATAATACTACTACTACTACTACTACTAATAATAATAATAATAATAATAATAATAATAATTCTACAGACGCGTCACTCTGATACTAAATGCTGAAAATATCGAGTAGTATTTAGAAAAAGAGGATCAATTCAAAACCTGAATCGTAATATTTTAATCGAATACACAATTGAGCTGTAAGATGGGGTAAGATCAAAGCAATATATTTGGATTTTCCTCGGACTATAGTTCTCATCTTGGTTCATTTTTCGTACACAACGTTTCGGCCGTTCTACCCTAAAGTCTTCTTCGGGTGGGTGCTGTGAATGAGGAGTGTTTGGAATGTTTGGGACGTGAGACCCTATTCAATGTTTTGGAACAGAATGTCCTCTCTCTCTTCTGTTTATTTTCGGGTGAGAAAGTTCCCTAGATTATAATCATGTCCATGTTTGTGTCATAATCATCTCACTGGCGATTATCGTCGAAACATTCTGTTCGAAAGATGAACGATGATACAGACACCAGTCTGAAAAACCCAATACATATTGATGATTCTGCAAGTCAAAAAATCCAGGTAGAAAATATAGTTAGGCAAGGGGAAATGTTTTGATACATCGTTTTCCGACCAACAGATTTTCTATTCACGTTATGAAAATTCTTTTTGGTTAGAAATAGAACGTTTATCGAAGCAATTAATATCATAAAAATTTGTCAAGATAGCTTCAAAAGGTAAAGTAAGATTTAATCTTCTGAATTTTCAATTCTTTTTTAAACGTTCAGAAAGAAAGCAGAAACTGTATAAATTTTGGATACGTTGATATTAAGAATCCTTTTTGAGATTCGATTTCTCCATAGACACGAAATAAGTTCCAATTTTCTGCTAAAAAGGGGAAATATTGAAGCTTCAAATGAGTTAATTCAAATAGTTTTCTAAGTTTGCGTGTCGAAGCAGAATTGCGAATTCCTGAAAAGAAACAGTATTACAGTCATAGAAATAAACTAATTTAAAATTATAAACTGGTCTGGTTAGTCACTCAATAGAAACCATCATGTGACCAAAGTTTTTTGGCAGTTGGACGTGTTTGGAGCGATCAATTAGAAATGGAAGAAGGGGTGATCAATGGGTAAGTTTCTTCTCTCGCCCTTCGTTGGGCAGTGATTACAAAAAATTCTGAATAAAAAAAACATTTATTTGTACACAAACTAAAGCATCAATTTAACATAAAGTTACATTGCGAATTGAACTTCTCTTCTTAAAACCTATTCGGGCAGTGGGGGCAAAAAAGTCCCCAAAAACGATTTTTCCAAACATAATAAGAAATAAATATTCAAATTCCTAGCCCCCTATCTCCATTGGTGCGGCCTATACATGTGATATATGTGTAGCCACTCTACCAAACCAGCTTAAAAACTGAAAAGACCTATGTTGAGTGTTGGTGACAGATTTGGTCGGAGCTTTCGAATCATGAATAGAAAGCTATATTGATATCATATAACCTGCTAAAACTCACGCTACACATAATATATAGCTAATGATCACTGGCCGACGAGCTGACATCAATAATAGGTATCACCATCTAATAAAGTGAATATGCCTATATCTTTATATCAGAAAATGTATCTCACTAACATTAAACCTCTGCCGTATTTCCCTATCTACTGGGAAATTCAATTTAATCTTTCTCAAGCCCATAGCCCCACCAACCAGAATTCCTTTTGGAAATTTAATTAGAACTTTTTGAGATATTGTGTGGACAGACAAGCTGACAGACAGACACGTGCGAATACATACCCCCCTCCCTTCAAACTTCTTCGGCAGAGGTAAGTAAAAGAGGATTCATCTCAAAAACACTTAACAGTATAAAGACAAAACTGGTGTTCAGATTTCATCGTTTAACTTCTACTTTATTGTATCTCAATCATTTGTGAAAAAAAAAAAAAATCTTCAATGATAACGTTTATTATTCTATTTTCCTTAGTTTGGAAAGGGTAACATCTAGAGTCACAGAGCTTTCTCGATATGATTATTATTCAATGTAGATTTTAAGCATTCTAACAGATATCCTACAGCGTGCAGACGGGGATAATGTTATGGAAACTTTATATACCTAAGCTATATTCCATACATTGTGTGTTTATTCAGCTCTTGCTCATTCTGTTCATGTATATTAGTTTCTTTTTGATTTCATAAGCATTCATCCGTAATGACAGTGGTTTGCTCGAAGATACGTTTACATTTTGTACTCGAATATAATTTCACAGCAGAAAACTGTTGTACAATCTTAATTCTACGTTGGTTTAGCATTCGTTGAAGACAGTTGCTGATTTTGTAATCCCATCCGTTAGATCTCTCTCGTTTATAAGTAAAATCAAGGTTTATGCTAAAAAAAATCAGAGCGCGTCTTACCAAACAGACATATATAGGATAACCGAGAATTCGATATATGTTAGTCGTTACATGGCATTAGAAGAGTTTAATTTCAACTAATACATTCAAAAAGATCGCTTTTGATTGTATTGTGACGTCTGTCATATCAGCTTGCATTTTTTTCTAATTTCCATAATTGATATATACTGGTTCTGATATTAAAGACTTCAATGAATAAAAATCGTTTTGGCATATTTGCTTGAATAAAAGTATAAAAATTGTGAAAAGTGTGTCGTGTATGGGGAAGATATCGTGGATGATTGAGCGTGTCAAAAGTTATTTATGAAGTTTTGTGTTGGAGATTCCTCGTTTGACGATACCCTCGCAAATTGTCACCGGCGATGAAAAATGGATATTTTTGCGACAAAGTGAAACGCAAGGAATGGTGGGACAACAACTACCACTGACTGTGTCAAAGGCCAGCCTTCATCCCCAAAAAGGTAATAAATGAGTATGGTCAGATTGGAAGAGAGTGTTCTACTATTTGCTTATTGTGTAGAACCTATTTTTTCATCTGGACAAATACTGCTTCCAATTGATTAAGAGATATTTCATCAAGATAACGTTAAACCACATGTTTTTTGATGAGTATGCAAAATAGTATCTACTCAGCTGGTAATTTTTCACGCATCCACTGTATTTGGCAGCTATTGCATTGCCGAATTACCATTTATTCCGGTCTTCACAGAATTATTTTATGAAAAATATTTCAATTTCCTGGAAGATTGCACAAGATAACTCAAGCGATTCTTTACTGAGAAAGATAAAATATTCTGGTCGGATGGGATTATGAAGCTGCCCGGAAGACGACAGAAGATAGTGGAACAAAACGCTAAATTACATTGGAATGGAAATTTGCCTTTAATATCTGTAGCGATTTTGTCCCTAAAAATTGTGTTTTATCCTCCAAAAATGGTTCTATGCTTAGGATATTTCAATGGGGTAGATTTTGTATTTTATTCGGAAAAGAATACCGGCAATCAAAACTGAAAAAAAAATATATTGTGCTCCCAAACAGATGATGAAAATAATACATCTATAGAATAAACCTTGATATAGCTGGTGATGAGCATAGTGCTATCTGACTTTGGAATTTCTTTACACTTCGTTTCTATTAGATTTGGTATCCATTACTTGACAAATAATATGAATCGTAAGTATTTGAATTGACTTATGAATGATTTCCTCGAAAGTTAGCCTGCGAAAATCAATTATTAATCGTGTGTCTTAAACTCTGAAAATCATCTCATTGATAAATTCAAAAATGATTAATTTTCACTCTGGATTACCTGTTGAATTAACTGAGGGTAGGGATTTAGCTGAGTCAAATAGTCTAAGTATCAGCATGTATTTTCCTTTATATGTTTATCTGCTTCGAATGTATATGGCTTTTTGTTTCATTTCTGAGAAAAATTAACTTGTAATGGCGAAGCGAGAAAATTGGTTCGAAAGTGAAGGTTTGATTTACAATGTATCGATAATGCAAAACCGTACCTTCATTTTACACCTATTTTATGCGAGTGGATATTCGATTCGCTTATTATAATTCCCCCAATGCCCGTCTATCTGTACGTTTTGTCTTTGGTTACTCGTGAACGTAACTTTTAATTTGTGATTATGGATGCTACAAGAATCTCGCTCTATCATATCGATTAAAAAAGTATGTAAACAGTTTTTGATAAAAGATAGATATTGAAGTTAAATTACCTGTATCGTAGCTATATGTTCACGTAACATATCTCCAAAAGGTACCAATTAATTTTATTGAAATTTTGTAAAAGGTTGGGTCACTTCATTTTAAGATGAATCAATTAACAGTTTCTTAAAGTCTAAATGTACGAAGCAACAAGACATGTTTTTGAGAATTACCAAAAAGAATATCCAGCGAAATTGTACTAGCATCACGGATGATGACCCAATACCAGCAAGATATCCCTGATACTCTTGATGTATACCTCTAGTTATCACTCAATCACTATTACTTAAATTTAGATTGCAAGTAGAAATATAAATTGATGTAGAGTCATATGATTCAGTACAATTGCCACCTTCGTATCCCACTATTTTTCTCGGTTTTGTATCAAGGCCGAGATGTTATTTTGACTTGACGCTTTTCTTAAATTCTATTCTGTGATCTGTTGGAACAGCGATGTCTGCTATCTGACAATTTTATCTCCTTGTTCACAATAGTTTTACTACTATTTTATTTCGCTGTTTTCATTATTTGGGATGAATTTTGGTTTGTGCATAAAAAGTTGTTCATGTATAGTTTGGCTTATTTGCACTAAGTGATCGCCTTTCCTATTCATTCATACTTGAGCTAACTTGCTATATTCTATTCATCTCCTCGTTATTATCCCCTCAGTATCACTGCTTTAATGCAAAGTTGTCTTGTCTTTCATCGTGAACTCGAGATCAACTAGATCTAAAGTGTTCTCCAGTTCATGTAGATACCACTTGGTCGAATCCCATTCGTTTGCTTTGTTCCTATTGTATAACTGTTGCTGCCCTGTCGTGTCTGTTTTTGTACTCTGTCTGGGCTTGTTCACTACATTCACTGGTTATGTGGTGTACAGTCTCATCTTTTTCTCCATATAGGCGGCATTTGCCCTTTTTCTACGACATTCTGTATATGTCTTTTGAATTCTACGTATAGTTTTTCCGTTTGCATTTTTTTCTTTGTTTGCTGTACTGCTCCATCGTTTGCTACTTTTTTTTGTAGTCCGTTGCACTGCATCAGGCGCTCTTTATAATGCCTGATTTTCTAATCCTGTTTTGGCCTTTTGGATACTGTCTTCTAGGCTGATAAGAGCTCTACCGCCTTCTTTCCGCTTTACCTACTGTCTATCAGTGTCATCTCTGGGATGTAAAGCATTGTGCATTGTTATAAGCTTTTCTTGTGCGCCAGTTCATCAATAATAGTTATTCCTTTGCCCATTCAAGGAATGGTCCTGTGTATCTTATTACCGATGTTCGTGTTGTTTATTATTATTATTATTATTATTATTATTATTGTTGTTGTTGTTGTTGTTGTTGTTATTATTATTATTATCATCATTATTATTATTATTGTTTTTCTTCTTCTTATCATTATTATTATTATTATTATTATTATTATTATTATTATTATTATTATTATTATTATTATAATTATTGTGGTCGATGGTGATGGCGATTTTATTTTTACTATGCTATGAATGTTAATAGCAAGATGAAAGAAACCATTAAAATTTACTTATTGATATTCCCTTTCATGTCTTTCTTTGTGTCTTCAGCAGTAATGCATCTATGATATAAACAATTTTTGCACATTATGCGATCGCAGGAGAATCAAAACATCTAAAGGACTATTTATAGCGTTATATATTGATGATCACGGCAATTATTATTAATCATGCCCCCAATATACATGCACACACACACACATGCATACACACACACACATACACACACACACACATATATATATATATATATATATATATATATATATATATATATATATATATATATATATATATATATATATATATATGTATATATGTGTATATTTATATATATACATATATATATATATATATATATATATATGTATATATATAGCAGGAGCTCGTAAACGTACACACCTTCGTAAACTTGTGAATCTAAACACATTATTTGTCAACATGCCTATATGTTAACATATATATATATACATATATGTATTCATACAACTGTGCAATATATATATTTATATGATTATGAGAACATGTTACATGTACACACTTATGTATATGTGTGTGTGAGTGTGTGTGCGTGTTGACCAAGATGAGCTTTAATACATCAATAAGTCTAATAATGAAAAAGCATTTATTTTACACAACAAATATTTATTTTCCAGCATAATCTTTCTTGTCGATGAACTCAATGTATCACTTCTCCATTATTGACTCATATCGAACAGGAATATTGTACCGAAAAAAAAAACGGTGATCAAAATTCAGGTATTGACAACGTTTCAGACCACGGACTTATTGACGAACTCTCGTTTATCGTCGAACATCAGCATAAAAGCGCATACATCCTAGCAGTTTTGGGGTGGTTTTTTCTTTCAAATTACTCATATACTTACGTTCTAGCATTTATATGTATTCATGTTGCATCACTTAAAAAAAGGGGGACGTGATCTTCAAGAAAAGGGGATCTAAGAGTCCTTGGTCACCCCTACATCATTTAGAATTATAATCCAGTAATTTTTCTACATCATATTTTCCATTGTACGCTCATTCCCCAACTGTAATCCTTTACAAATTCCTCTCCTGACTAGAATCTATATTGAACATATATTTTTCATCCTGAATAAAAACTCTTTGACCAAAACCTACTTTCCATCATATATATATATATATATATATATATATATATATATATATATATATATATATATATATATATATATATATATAATGAAACAACCTGTTCTGTTTGTCACTGTGTCCCTTCAAAACATTGATGCCGCTCGATCAAATTTGGTACGCATTTTGCATGCGTACTCAAGGGAAACAGCGGATGTTTCTAAGCAAGGGGCTTTGATCTTCTTGAAAAGTAAGGGTTATAGAGTGAGGGGGCTATTTAAAAAAAATCATACGTGCCTATATTTGTTCTCAAACACTGTGGCAGCAGCAACACTTATACTACGAGTACTAATAGGATGTGAACTCGTAAGTGTACGGCTTAGCACGTGCAAATACATAGACACATCCTTTGCTTTACCCACTTGCCTTTCTCTTTGTTTTCACATGGTCGCTTAACAAATTCTTTTCTGTTGATCACATATCACTAATCACATTTGGACTCATAGGAAAGACCGTTCTTTTTGGCCTGAAGTCTTTGTTTATAAATGGGTCAGTAACTTGTATTTGTTGTTGCAGTACTAAAGCCACGAAGCTACACCTTCAATAGTGAAATAATTGTCTATTAATCACGATATTATATTTGAAAAATAACTGCAGGAAATTTGTTCTTTTTTAGTAAGTCCCAGACGTGGATGAATATTTGATGAAGCCTATAGAACAATATGATCAACATGAATAGAACTGAAGTACAAGTGCAGGCAAAATACAATTCAAAAATCAACTAAAAACTGGAATGCGAAGATACTTTTTAAAGAAAATGTCTGTTGATATCACAGGCGTTTTAGGTGCTATCAACGATATCATGAATAGTGCGTCAAAAAGAAAAGTGTCTCCGGTATTATTCGGATGGGGAATAAAAAGAAAGGGCTATTCACATTGAAGACTCCGTATTGAAAAACGTGAACCAAAACTATCACCTAAATTATTAACATTGGTTTATCCAGGTGTGTCTGTCTGGCTATGTGGTTGTCCGGTAATGTATTTATGAACGCATCACTCACACAGGCTACAACGATAGATCTAGAACGATTAACATCTCAGCATTCACTCCTTATTATGTCTACAAAAAAAAGGAATTTTTATGCTTTTTTGAAGTGCACCCTTGAATAGTTTTTGTGTGTGTGTGTGTGTGTGTGTGTGTGTGTGTGTGTGCTCGTTCAATTTGCATTGTGGGTATACGTTAAATTGGTTAACTAGTATGTTTCATGAAAATCCTGACTTTTTTAGTGATCACTGAAAAGGCGAGATAAGAGACTTATTCATGGAATTCTTTTCAAATTTTTTCAAATTGAGCACCCCAAACACGTCATGCTACCAAGAGACGTTGGTCACGTGACAGTATCTATTGAGTGACTAAAACAGGCCTGTTCTTTCTCTGTTCTTTCTCTGTTCAGAGAGAAATAAACAACCGAGAAAACATTGTCTAAGAACAGAATAAAAGCGAATCGGTTCCGAATGATTTTTGGAAATGATAGCACAACACATTCGATGAATACTATAGAATGAGAAAAATGTATAATTGGTAGAAAAGTAAAGAAACAAGATAGTGAAAATTGGCACTCCGATATGATCCGTTAATTCTATCTAAAAATAGAAGTCAATGCCATTTTCAAATATTAGAATCTGTCAACTAACACTGTCGCCGAAATTGTCTAAATCAGTTTCTAATCTCTCTAGAAGAAACAAAAAAAATCATTTTCCAATTTGAAATGATCAGCTTTAAACTTGAAATATATTGATTTCTATCTTTATTTCATTAGATGTGCAAAGTAGCATAATAGTTAGCTGGATAAGAATAGAATATATGTTTGTATCGTGCGTACAAGGCGCATGAATGGAGTTAGAGGGCTGGAATTTAAACATTTACTCATCAACATGTCTAATAGAAAACGGCTTCTGGTATTTGAAAATTCCCTCTCTGAATAGGATTTTAGAGGAGGTTCAATTTACAATGTAAGTTTATGTTTAAAATGTTCTTTAGTTTGTGTCCGGCAGTAGTTATGTTTGGATTTTGAAAAATCAAACAATTTTAGTTATGACTACCTAACAAATGGCGACAGAAACAACTCATTCGTTGATCACCACTTTTCCAATATTTCAATTGATCCCCCAACTTTGTATGCTGCCAAAAGACGTTAGCCATATAATAGTTTCTATTGAGTGACTAAACAGATCTGTTTTCATTGAATTAATTATATTTATTCCATCCTAGATCTGCTGTTTTTATAAACAGAAAAATCTCCCCCCCCTCTCTGTGTCTCTCTCTGTGTCTCTCTTTCTCTCTGTCTTTCTGTCTCTGTCTGTCTGTCTGTCTGTCTGTCTGTCTGTCTGTCTCTCTCTCTCTCTCTCTCTCTCTCTCTCTCTCTCTCTATATATATATATATATATATATATATATATATATATATATATATATATATATATATGTATATATATATCGTATATTCTGGTTCAATGGCACGAAACATTACAAGGACGAATCAACACAGGAATCATAGCTGGACACTTGGAATGTAACGTAATGGTGTAAACTGATTCAGTTGAAAATTCCCAAAAGGTTACTGAATGCGGCAGCTCTTGAAAAATCACTGTAAAAATATTTTGATGATTAGACTTGATCGTAGATGTCGCAGAGCCTTTACTTTCTTCACTTGCCTAGTTCGTCACGCCACCTATTTTTCTGGTTTTTCTTTGGGGGGTGGACTATTTAGTATATGTGGATCCAGATTGTGAGACGGGATGTCAAACTGTTGTTTGACATTCTTGCAACATGACCAGTCCATTTCCATTTGAGTTTTCTAAATGGTTTCTATGATATCTCTGACACCTGTTTGTTTTTTCTCGGTTACATTGTTTGGCGTACCAAGATAAAATCTAGCGTCCTTTATTTTTTGACAATTTGGATGGTTTCATACTTTCGAATAAACAGCCGCTTCAAATTACAGTCATTTGAGCTGCACGATTCTTATTTTGGGGACACAAGTATTCAGTGCTTTTGCACTAATTCTCTATTTACTATTTTTTCAGTAAATGTTACCTTCTTGTAAATTTGTGTAATCGACCAACAACCTTAAATACTTCTAAAATCCACGGACAAGTTATAGTTTTTGGAAGACTTCTCCATGGTTCGAACAACATACAGTGAGAATTCCAGCTCAAAATTCAGCTCAAAATTCAGCTCAAAATTCAGCTGTCAACCGCATCACTCTACGGAATTATTGATCTAACTTTGCATTTTTCCTTAATCTTATTTTTCCTTCTCCCTATTTTTCTCTATATTCGTTTTCCTTCTTTTCAGCCTTTTTATCCTTTTTCTTCTATTTTTTTTCTTTTTCATTCTAATCTTCATTTTCCTTTCTTCTTTTTCTTCGTCTTTTTCTTAGCCTATTTTTCCTTCATTTTTTATTTCTTCGCAGTTTATCAGGAGCATGATATCTCCGCTGACTGTGCATATTGTTATCGTGTCGCTGGATGGCCGTGAGCATTCCACTTCGAGAAATCTTCCAGAAATAAAAAATACCTTCTTTTCCAAGAGAGTGTAACACTTTTGGGTACACAAATTCGTTCTTTACGGAAATCGTTTTTATTTATCTTCTAATTTCAACCCTCTCCTCCATTTGCCGATTATCTCAAAAACTATGCGAAAATGTCTCTTCTATAGTATAACTATTACTGTCGGTCTTAATATGATTGAATCTGAAAAGGAAGCTTAATAAGAAATATAAATTTTCCTCTGGCACTCTATGTTTATTTTCTATATATGTATGTTTTAGGTACATCAATAGGTCTGCAGTCTAATGAGGGGGAAATCATTCATTTTACACAACAAATACTTATGCTATTTTTTCGTTGAATGATGGAAGACCTATATAGATAGATAGATAGATAGATAGATAGATAGATAGATAGATAGATAGATACATACATACATACATACATACATACATACATGTGAAAAGGACAGTGACGGGGGATGGAGGACATATAAAATGAGAAATAACAGTCACAGCAACAATTAAGAAAGAAATCAGAAAATCGACAAATGGGCTTCGAGCCAAACACAATGGCAACTGAAACATCTCAAAACACGCGACATCTCGAGTAAAGAGAATTGCAACAACAGTTTTGATACGGTGAAAATTCCTAAGACGGTAAACAAAGAGACGTCGACGACGACGAACAAAAAAAGAAGAAGAAGAAAAAAATTAATCAACAACAAGAACAAAACTGAAAGCTGCTTTTCATTCCTTCTTTTCTTTTTTTTCTTTTCTTTTTTCTTTTTATCAGGATGAAAAGCTCTATGTCAAAACTACCGAGTCAGACGCCTGCTTTTCCTGTCTTTGTTATCGTCGTATAAGGCTCGGGCTGGTTGAAGTGGGGATGCGTGGATCCATGGCGGGAAATGGACACGTGACAATCATCGTTGGTAGCACGTGGAGCAGAATGAGAAGGAGAGATGCACGATTAGATTTGAGCGAATATCTTCTGAGAGAAAATGGAGGAAAGCGGAAAGTGAATCCACAGTGATCGCAAGCCTGCGTATATGATGAACGTATTCGTAGTATGGCTCAGTTGGTGAGAGAGCTGCCTTTCAATCGATAGTCGTGATTTCATGGTGGGGAAATGTTAATTTTGTGTATGGCTCTGGTTTAAGTCGGTATTATAGATGAACTGAAGAGTTTACTCACCTAAATTTGGTGAGGAGTGTTCTTTTTCATCTTATTTTTACATAGAAAAAACGAAGCCGATTCGAAATCGGACTAGAGTTCAACAAAGGAGACGAATAGAAAAATTCCAAGCCTGGCTGCAGCAGTGTCAAACTCCTCTCCAATTTCTATCCCATAGTTTTGGCTGTAGTAGCAGATAGAGAATGGAATGAACAATTTGATAAAATGGAGCTACTGCAGGAATCGAACCTGCAACCGAAGTCAATTCAAGCAAAGTTTCAAACGATATACATAGAGGGATACACAGAAATTCTCTTCTCGTATAATCTATGTTCGGAACAGAACATAAAGGATTTTTCTGCTAGATGACTAATACAATACTGTGCTATTAAACACAATTTACAACCAATGGAGTCAATTTTTAGATTTAAAAAATCGTTAAAAATGGTTTTTCCATAATATAGATTTCAATAAAATACTGTACTACTTTAATCCTAAATGTTTATTTACAAATGCAGAATGTTTCATGTGTACCCTGCTAGAGTCGACTGTATGCAAACAAAACCAGCTTAGGTATCTCGTGAAACGAACAGATTGTCTTTGTTGCCTTCTAACATGAAATCTATTCCCGTATTTCATTGCTTCCTAGTTAACTACTTCGAATTTGGGGGGATTTCACAAACATTCCTAACACATGTGTAGCTATAATCAAAAAATGCTACTCGTGATGGATCCACAACGGCTACTGCCTGAATGAGACTGACTAAAAGTTGAGTAAGTCATTAAAAGTCACTCTGGATTGTTCACTGACCCGAATAAAGGTCTTTGAGGCTTAAATAGACAGAGAAAATTATGACATACGTACTTGGTTTGCTTTGTTTCTTCAGGATTTCGATTTCAAGAAACGAGCACCCAGATCAAACAGACAACCAATGTTATATATATATATATATATATATATATATATATATATATATATATATATATATATATATATATATATGGGGAACACATCAAATAAATAGTACAGAAAGGCAAAAAGTACCAGTGGAAAATACTATATATATAAGCCACCACACCCTACAAAGCATGTTTCGAGAACTTTGTATTACATACTCTCTCTCTCTCTCTCTCTCTCTCTCTCTCTCTCTCTCTCTCTCTCTCTCTCTCTCTCTGGGGTATTAGAGACTGATGCAGGGTCTACTCTATTTTATTTTTTCTTAATCTACTTCCGGTGTGCTACACCCGTCGAAGCTTCACCCGAGCTTTGTTAACCGTACCTTATCTACCGCCGTATCTACACTATCCGTCTCAAGCCTATGATGATGTTAGATGAGGGGTTGGATTCTCCCGATTTTGATTTTTATTTTATCTATACCTAGGAGAGGGTGGGGTAAATGGATCCATACCTCTCCCAAAGGAATCAGCGCAGAGCAAACGCAGATTATCCCAACCAGAGTTCGAACTCACCCTATTGATTCCATCTTTCATGCAGTTAAACACTTGGCCACAGACACCTCTCTCTCTCTCTCTCTCTCTCTCTCTCTCTCTCTCTCTCTATTTATATATATATATATATATATATATATATATATATATATATATATATATATATATATAATGTATTATGCAGTTATTTGGGAAAATATATCTTCATTTGTGCTGCTGTGTCTGTTTGCTTTCTCCCAGTTGTACGACTTATTTGCCCAAGTCTGATCAGACCAATCATAGAAGAAATCAATATCCCATTATTAGTCAAAAGAGAAAGCAATCGCGGATAACATAAATGGCCATGATACTCGACAAAGACAAACAAAAGCCGGCAGATGTTCATACTTTACATCTGGCCTGAGTCTCGCTGAGCACTGACGTATAACGATCCAATCCGTAGTAAGATAGAATCAGACTTTTATTCGGAACACTTTTATTTTCGTACCACAATGTAAGTTACTAATTTTTTTTATCATTTTTTCTCAAAATGCGGATTAAGTGACAGAAAGCTACTTACTAATCCACTTCTTATTTAAACATACGATTCTTCTAATCTGTCTGCAAGGGTTTTGGAACAGTTCCCAACCCTCAAGTAACGTTGGGTACAATTGCCATCTTCATATACCATAACTTATTTTCTATTTTCTGGAAAGATCCAGGCATTCACCAAACTTTAGATTCACTGTTTCACTGTTTTGTTCAATGGAAAGGTAATACCCACTGACAAATATTTGTTTACCATAATTAGATGTAGTGCCCTGGCCTGGATAGGGCGACCAATTTGTTTTTTCCAAAAAGTACCAAAGCGTCTTACTTCCTCTATTCTTCAGAACTGCAGATAGGGGATGCGGGTGACCTAACGGTTAGCACGATGAAATATTGAATCGGCCAACCGAGTTCAAATACTGACTGAAACAGTTTGCATTCACCCTACACTAATACCCTTGTGAAAGGCATGAACTCATCTCTCATTTCACGGCTGTGAGTACAATAGAGGGACAGAGTGGAATCTAAGAAGACAACTCTGGATTCAAACCGGGTTCTTTTGAAGTTTGGACGGACCTAGCAAGCTAGAAGGGGATTATGATAAATTGCTCAAATAAGATAAAGGAAAATTTACCAGAAAAACTGACGTGACAGCTGCCTCCAATCCCAAGTGGAAGATTAAAAAGTTTTGAAAAAAGAATTGCATCTGGTTTTTACTCATAGCTTTTATCAGCCTAGTCAAAATTTCAGTTGTCTTGCCGATTTCATCGATACGGTTGTCAGGATGGTTTCAATGGAGCCTTTGATTTCAACTTTTAGTCTTCAAGGACTTTCCAAATTAAGAGTGATTGTTTGATTTTCAAAATTTCTACTTTTCCATTCTCCAAACCTACTTCTGGTTTTAATCATTCGTACAATACCCAGTTCTTACCAACTCATATATTTTTTCTGATTCTTCTGAGCCAGTCAACTAAATCCACTTATGTCTACAATTTCATCTTTTGTAGTTTTAACCAAAATTGAAAAAAAGTGTATAAAGAGGCAACCTTTATTTTTCATTATTCGAGTTGAACTAAATATCATCATCTTTGATTTCGTAGTTCCAACGATTCGACCGTTGTATACTCCGGTTTTCTCCACATATCTGTCGTATATGAGTATCTCCTTGAAATCATGAATAGACCAATGGCCCAAAACCACTTAATAAAGCCCATCTGGTTGAAATGTGACAGTAAGTTCAACGCTTTGGGCAAGCAGTAAAAGT
This sequence comes from Thysanoteuthis rhombus, assembly GCA_963457665.1. NCBI lineage: Eukaryota > Metazoa > Mollusca > Cephalopoda > Oegopsida > Thysanoteuthidae > Thysanoteuthis > Thysanoteuthis major. The sequence continues at coordinate 31,292,513 of OY735205.1, forward strand.
TGTATATTCTGGTTTTCAACGACATCACAAGGAAGGATTAACAAAGAAAAATTAACTGATCGAGGTATCCGCTAACTTTATTAAAAAATCTGCTTGCATGAGAGTAGAATGAAAACAATCCATTCTTGAGGATCGAATAGAGTTCGTTTCGAAATTCCCAAGGGGCTGCAAAATACAACAGACAGTTGAAAAGGCCCCTAGGGCACAAGAACCAAAACGTTGTTACTATAACAACCAAGATGTGGGCACTATTTGGAATACATTCATGTATATATGGTGTTGAGGGAGAATTTCATCATCATCATCATCATCATCATCATCAGTCTTTTACCGTCAATCGCTGGACATAGACCTCCCCCAGGATTCGCCACTATTTTCTATCAGTCAGTATTTTCTAGATTTGTTCAGTTCATCTCTCCATCTCGTACTTTGTCGGCCTTGGTTTCGCATGTGATCTCTGGGGATCCACGTTGTGAGTCGTGATGTCCATCGGTTGTCTGTCATTCTCGCAACGTGGACTGCCCATTGCCATTTAAGTTTTCTAGAAGTTTCTATGATGTCTCTGATTCCAGTTTTCTTCCTTATATACTGTGCTGTCTTGTGATCTCTCCATGTGAGGTTGAGCATAATTCTCTTATGTGCTCGCTGCATGCTTCTCAGTTTGCGAGTTTGTCTCCTGGTGGGGTTCCATGTTTCAGCACCATAAGTGACTATCGGGAGGATGCATTGATTGTAGACTCTTTTTAGAATTATTGGGATCGACTTGTTTTTGAAAGTTCAGATTGCTCTGCCAAAGGCTTGCCATCTTAGGGTGATTCTTCGCTTGTTTTTTTCCTCTTCCGAGGGTTTCATGGAGATTCGTTGTCTTAGGTAGATGTAGTTGTCTACTTTCCCAAGTTTTGCATCTTCGATTTGGGCAGTTCAGACATAATTCTAACCGAAAAAAGTAAAACTATCACAATTCAACATATATTTCTTGAAAAGTATGCTCACACTAGCAAAGAAAAGCTAAATAGACCCCAAAGAGACTTCCAAGATTTTCCTAATATTTTGCAAAGATAGCACTGGAAACCTTTAACTCATTAATTATTTTCTTTTTGAGTAAAGCTTATCCCAGAATGTCTATTTCATAGCTATGCACCACCATAAGCCAACGTAGCAACATAAATGTAAAAATAAAAAAAAATAAAAAGGAGAAAAAATAGGAGATATAGAAAAATTATATAGATTCGTTTATCAGGAAAAGACTGGCACTTCATTAAAGATGGGTAATCTTTGAAAAAAAATTGGTTGATCATTGCTACAAAGACAACAAGTCAAGCTCCTTTCATTTTTCTCAAAGTTATAGATCTAATCTCTTGATACTGGGCAAGAGCTCAATGATCTTAAGAACAAGAACAGACAGTTCAATGAGGCGTCCACTATAAAGTTTAAACGCCATCATTGCCAGATGACGTGACCCTGAATTGAGAATAATTTAGATAAGAAACATCTCATCAGGGAAAACATTTCTATCAAGTCTCAAGCAAATCCAACATAAAACTATTAAGAAACAATATGGGGAGAGACTGACAGACTGACCATCAGAGGGACTCAGCCTCTTATAGACGAGAGGACGCCTCTTAAAAACAATTATGAAAATAAGGATAATGTCATTTCACACAAACGTAATAATCCGGAGACAATGTTTCATAGGTTTTACACTATTTTCTCTCCTGACCCTCAAGACTTTTCCATGATAAAACCATTCACAATGCAAATCTATGGAAAAAAAATCCTCCAATGCATCTCTATAGTAGAATCATTAGCAATACATTCACAATATACATATGGTAGCATTTTTTTATCCGTAATTCTTATATTAATCCCTGACCAATGTCAGTTTCTTTTTTTCTTAATTTGCAATACATTTCTATAGTAAAGAAATGTGCTATTAGTTTCTATAAAAAAAAGATCTGTAATGTAATGTCATACACAAATTTCAATGGATTTCAACAATAATAATGCATGATCAATATACTTATAATTGTCTTATTATTTTAATAACATTTGACTTAATTGGTGGCAACTGACGATTCTTTTTTCGTGATTCTGGATGCATTTCTTCACTAAAATCATTGATTCTCAGACATTGGAAAACCCTTCGGCGAAACGTATGGATATCCTGGGCAGCCCAGTCGCTAGAATCTCTCTTTCGGCCGTGCTGGTGTAGTCCAAAGGAAAACAAAGGAAGAGCGATACATCTTGACAGCAGAAACTGCCTGACGAACGTCAAGGGGTTCCAAACCCTGGTTTGGGATCAGACTTGTCTTTTTCCTGGACCAGTTGCCTTCCTAATCTGCCCAACCATTTTATTCATAGCTTATAAAATCATTAAAAATAAACTTACATTATACTTTTGATAGCATTATTCTGACAGTAATTCTTGCACTAAATTCCTGACCATTGAGGATTCATCTATTATTGATTTTCAAAGCATTTCTTCAATAAAAATTATTAGAAATTCATTTATTTTATACCTATGGTTGCCATATTGTATTTCTAGTTGTCTTATTTCCTTTCCACTGAAGATTCCCTTCTTCCTCATTTGCAATGCATTTCTATAGTAAAAGCATTAGCGATGCCTTTACATTATACAAATAAAAGCTCTATTTTGGTCAGCAAAGCTTGCTCTAATTCACGACTACTGAAGATTCTGATCTATCCGATATTCAATGCATTCCTATAGTTAAATCCTTTACCAAAAATTTACATTATATAGGGTGTTCGTCCACAAAACTTGAGTATTCATATTTCAGTTATGTGAGCGCACGAACGATTTGGAAGAGTTTCGTTCCTTGCCAGCCGGTCCGGAGCTCAATTGTCAGTTTTTTTCTTTTGTATATATTTATATACTGAGAAGATGAACCAGTGAATATCATAGAGCTTGCTTAGGTTATATTCTTTGCTGGATATTAGGATCATAAGCCTTTTGACTGCAGTGCATCAAATCGCTCCTTTCAACCGAAACGACTCAAAATCAGCTTAGTCGTTTCAACATGCTTTCAAGCATACTGTTATGCGCGGGTGAGCGTGTATGCGAGTATTTGTGTGAAATTCTGGGGGAAATTCTTGACAAACGAAATTAGTTTTGGCACCAAGTAAATGTAGACACATTTTTTCAGGGAATTATTCTAAAAATTGGTTTCAGTCAAAATGTTGTTATCTACCAATCACTTTTTGCCAATTATTTTGCTTTTAAAACCTTCGACATTTTTTCAGATTCTAATGATGTTTTGTGAAAGAGAAAAACAACAAAAACACAAACGAAAACATTGATTCATAAAACAGAAAAAAAAACACGGTTTTTCTCACTAAAAACTGTGCTTAGCAATTTTATATACTTATATTAGCTTCAATGATACAAATATTACGTATGTACAGAGGTTTTGAAGACACAGATACACAAGTATGTACATCAGTTTGTCAGAGAGTCCGTAGCTTAATGATAGACAAAATGCTCTTATTTCATACAACAAATATTTATGTTTTTCTTTCTTTGTCAATGCACTTAATTCAGCAGTGAACACTAGCCGTAGAGATTTCACATTATACTTTGAAAATTTCAGGCCAAATTCAGCTTATGGTTTTTAATTGGATTTGAATTTTCGTCAATTAATAATTTAGCTACACTGGATATTTTTAGTATATTTTATCGTGCAATGGAGATCACAATCAAATTTAAAGTATTTCATAAACCCCATTTGAAATAATCAGTGCAATGGGGTACTGTTAAAATCTGCTGGACGTTGTCACTCGTTTGTTCATTAGATTCTATAACAATGTGTTCATATCTTTTTCTGAACAAATACAGAAGTGAAAAAAGAAAATTCAAAATACAGAAAGCAATTAAAAAAAATAAATCAAGTGAATAAAAGGAGTGAATCACATGTATAAAAAAATACGACAAACAAATTGAAAAGTAAGCCAAGTGAATAAGAATACGTCAAGCAAATTAAAAAGTATGACAAGCAAATCATAAGGCGAACGAATCGATGAACATGAGGAATCACATCTTGCAGTTACTGCTACACTCGCTGCAAATGTTGAAAGAAAATTACATAAAACTTCTCTTAATCAATTTTTAGTTCTAACTTGGGTATCAGATTTATTACTTTTGTCAAATTTACTGAATTAAGTTTTTGATGTCAGTCAGCGCGAATTCAGGCCATTGCTCTCCCGAAATCTGATACGTAAGTTGAAACTAAAAAATCAATTTTATTAAAATTAACCTTTAACTAATTTCATTTGAAATAGCAAAGGAAGACAGAAAATTAGAAATGAAGAAAGAGATGAAAGAGAGAAAAAGACGAAAGAAAATTAACTTTCCCCAAGAAAGGAAGAAAGAACGAAAGAAGGAAAGAAAGGAAGAGATAAAATGAAAGGGAGAAAAAATCGAAGAATGGAGAAAGAAAGATAGAACGAAAGAAAGGAAGAGATAAAATGAAAGGGAGAAAAAATCGAAGAATGGAGAAAGAAAGATAGAACGAAAGAAAGGAAGAGATAAAATGAAAGGGAGAAAAAATCGAAGAATGGAGAAAGAAAGATAGAACGAAAGAACGAAAGAACGAAAGAAAGGAAGATATGAAATAAAAGACAGGAAAAAATAATGAAGAATGGAGAAAGAAAGAACTAGGACGGAAGGGGAGAAAGAGACACAACATATAAAATGGAATTGAAGTTGAAAATAAGTACAAAGAATTTTTTAAAGTACCCAAGGATGGAATGGCGAAGAAAAGGAGCCATAAAAATGTATGCCCCCACCATTCTAACCCAAATTAGACTAGAAAAGAACACAGGAACGCAAAGACCAAATAACTACAGATTTAATCTTCTGGCTTACAGCAGTTGGGTCTTCCATCAAGAACCCAGAGAGGACAGAAGACGAGAAAGAATTTAAAAATCCCCGCTTCCATCTAACCTTAACTGAACTGTACTTACACTTGTTCTACCCATGATGGAGCATTGAGAGACAGGGGCAAGATAATTCATGGTAATTTATGGAAATGTAAGTCTTTAGGCGAAACAACATTCAGCTTCAATTTTGTGATCAATCGTAACTTTGTACGGTACGTTCCATTAGAGCAAGCGGTGATTTTTCGAGATTGGTGGTCTTTTGCTAGAATCTAAAGAAGAGGAAGAGGGACTGTAAAGTGAAAAGAGAGGGGAAGAATGAGAGGAGAAGCAAAAGTCTCAAAGAAACAGAATTGCACAAATGTATTAATTATACGTTTGTTTTTTTTTAACTCTGGGAGAAACGCAAAGAAATCACATTAAAGTAAATAATTTGAATGCCCAGGATTATATGTTTTTTTACTTATTGCTTTTTTGAATCTTCATCTTGTACTCGAGATGAGGATGGCTGTTACTTAATTTGGAATCCATTCGAGAACTCAAGTGGTGATTGGCTGAGCATTTTGCAAGGATGACAGACAACTGCTGGACATCACGATTCACATAATGAATCTACAGATGAAACCATATACGGAAAATTGTGGCCGATAAAAAGTAAGATTGCATGACGAATTAGACATATTCGGAAAAGATTGGCTTCGCAACGCCCATGATAGAAAGGTCTGTTGAATGTTCGGGAAGGTCTATGTCAAACAACGGATGCTAAACGGCTGATAAAAATGATGATTCCTGTCAAACTTTCGCGATGAGTTCATTGATATTCTGTAATTCACCTATTTTGCCACAGATGAATTTAGGAAAGTACTTGAAGGCTTCCGAATGCAAAGATAATGAGGAAACTTGGAGAAACCGCTTAAAAGATCTAAATCTTTGACATAAGCAATTAGAAAATAACACTCGCTCTCAAGGGATGAAAATTGCATCGAAAGTGTTATCCCCATCTGCAACAGACATGTTCTTTGAACGGTCGTGTAACGTTCGTGCAGAACTGTTCGCAAACGGCACCTAAATACTGAACAAACGTTGAGGCAACAACAGGTTCCATTCGTTCGCAATTATTTCACAAACAGTAGCAAGAAACAATACCTATTGCTTGTGTCCGGACGTTTGTTTCCAACCGTTCGTTGTGCACTTATTATTTTCGTCCTCCTTTATTAAACGACATTATCAAATAAATCATTATCATTAATTTGTATGACTACTACTTACCTTCAGCTCAATTTACTAGCTGCCTCTCTTGATTTTTTAACCGACCTGGATGAAAGTTACCATAAAAATTGCGTTCAACGGACTTCCGCTCGTATAAAGCCTTTAAACTTAGGGGAGTGTTTTTATGCATAGAAGACGTAAATAGAAATCTTTTGCTTGTTTTGAAATTGAAAAAAAATCATTGCTTACATACATTACGGTGGAAAAAAAGAAAGTAAATGGATCCTTGGATTTTTCCCTAGATCTAACTAAGGCAGTTTAAAAAAAGAAAGAAAAGACAAACCAATTTAAGCTGAAGATAAAGAGTAGTCATTAAAATGGCATTGGTTTAGAATACATCGATCGAATAAAATTGAATGAAGAATATCGTTACCCAGTAATGCCATAACAGTTTAGTTACCCTCTCAAATTGAAATAAAGACGAAGAATTTTTTTTTCTTAAAATCTTTCATTTAGTAATAAAACTGTGACTCCAACCATAAGCTCTCTGGTCCTTTTCACAGCACCGTGTGGAAGACAAAATAAAATGTGTTTTAATCAGTATAATTAAGGAGATATTTTGATAAATCAAAAGTAGGATTGAGAATTTTACTTGGAAAAGATAATTTATCATTAATTATAACTGATAACTTATACGCTGAAATAAAACACAATTCCTTATAACCTGGAGTCTGGTTACAAAAACTTTTTGCGGATTATTTAGAAATGAATTTGAACAGAAAAAAATGAATTCCATCACAAAGAACTTTCCGCTCATCATGCCTGTGTGTCGGCAACTTCCGGCGAACTGTTTGTATTCTTATTACGATCATGATAATTTTTTACGCTGAAAGGGGAATTCATCGAAGTTGTTCTCTGGTTTTATTTGCGTAAACTGTTTATTATTAATCACATTAAATCTCATCCACCGTTCAATTGACATTAATAAGAGAAAATCCAAATAAACAATGGCGTTTTTTAAATTTGTTTTCATGGTAATGATACGTGTCAATTTTCCTCAAACATACCATTTAGTCAAGGTCATTTTTCATTTTTTTTTCCTCGAAAAACATGATACGAACGATTAGAAACATTGGACACACGTTTTGAACAACATGAACAATACGGACATTGATCACCAGTTTGCGAACAGGCTGTACGTCAGAAAGGCTGCAGATGAACGTTCGTCTGATGATCACGAACGCTTGTTCCTTCGTGCGTTGGAAACGATCTTTCATCTTTATGACATAATGCTATGTCATCTTATGTCATATTATGTCATCTTATGTCATGTTATCATCTTATGCTGTATTGTATCTTATGCCATCTTACCTCATGCTACGTTAGGTCATCCTATGCCGTGGTATTTCATGTCATACAATTTTACGTTATGTCACGCTATGGAATTTCCTGCTATGTAATCTTATGTATTGTTATCCTTATGGCACGTTTTACACGTAAGCAATTAGGAATTAACACTCATTACCCAGAAACAAAAATTGCGTTCCTTGGTGTAATGACACGTTCAAGAAATTATTCATTATTGTTGCCAGCAGTGATGAGAACTCTTCAAACGACGCTGGTTTTGATTTTCTGTCAATTCATATGGAATAACTGTGTCCAACGTTTTTACCTCCCGATTCGCAGCCAAATGATCAGTAACAGACTTGGAAAAAGTCCAATGTTTGCTTAAACAGCTCGAATTGTTTTCTAAGGCTAACTTCAATAGTTCTTTTCAATTGTTCATCGTTTATAACATTGGTAAGTCTTCCTTGTCGTTCGTTGTTGATATTCTCATCCCCAGGGCAATGTTTTTGAAACCATCGTTGTATTGTTCACTTGTCAACAATTCCTTCAGCTGATGAGAAAATAGAATTTATCCTTGCTTCAGCTACAGTGTATCCTCATTTCAGTACTTTGGAAATGAATCGTGTCTAGAATCTAAAGGAATTCTACCAGTCATTCGGAAAGCAAGCAAAATATAATTTGCATTACTGAAGTTATTTTAAGATTGGTTGTGTGCTCACTTTGTTCTTGTACTTAAAGAACGGAGAATAATCTATCACTCAAGGCATTGTTTGTTTTGAAAAAATCTCCTGAACATCCTAAAGTATTACAGGATTGTTATCCGAGGGAAAAGTGGTAATTTTGTCTCCAAATCAATATCATTATAGTCTCTTAGTTAGAGACGAAGGAATTAACAATACTTGGTTGTTGGAGAAAAAGATTTTTTCCCAGATCTGATATCGAAATTTTAAGGCTTCTTGGAAGCTGTCACAGAGGAAGTTGTTTTTGCTTATGAATCAAGTTAACTTGCAAGTCACCACTGATGATATGAATAAAATAATCGCATAACATTCGGAGCTTATAACCAATGAAACATCAAGTGAAATGCAAGGAAACTTTGATTGACATGCGAAAGGAAGATGATGAAAATGGTTCTAATGACTGCAAAGTATGTATAAGGGCTGATACAAGCGTAAATCCTGTTTCGATTGACACATTCTCCAAGTGAAACGAAGTAACTCATTCGGGAACAGAACTTTCTTATTAATATGTAATTCAATGACTCAAGATTCGGATGTGGTCTTTTTTTTAGCTCTCAGGGAAAGGACCCCCCCCCCCAAATAAGGAAGCTATTCAAGGATTCATGATTCGAACAGACAACCGGTACAAAGTAGAAGAGGACTGTCTATACTTATATTCACTTTGATGATACCAATATTACATATATACACAGGTTCTGCTGACACAAAATACGTATGTGTACATAGGCTTGTCAATAAGAACCTAGTATAATAATGGACGAAATGCATCAATTTCAAACAACAAATACTTCAGAACCAGTACTTTCTGAACTGAATTCCACCAGCATCCGTCATGCATGTCACCCCTAGGGATCTATGCTCTGAGCCCTAGTGTCCATTGGTTGTTAGCTATTCTTGCAACATGACCAGCCCATTGCCATTTGAGTTTAATTGAATCTATGATGTCTCAGACTCCTGTTTTTTTTTTCCTGATTTATTGTGTTGTCTCGTGACCTCTCCATGTGAGGTCGAATGATTCTTCCATGTGCACGTTGCATGCTTTTTAGTATGAGGGTTAGTCCATTAGGTTCCACTTTTCAGCTCCATAGGTGACTATTGATAGGATGTATTGGTTGTGAAAGCTTCCTTTTTGGACTAATGGGACTTTCTTGTTCTTGAAGGTCAAGTTTGCCCTGCTGAAGGCTTACTTTCCTGGAGAGATTCTTTGCTTGATTTCTTTTGTGGATTTCATGGAGATTTGTTGTCCCAAGTAAACGTGGTAATCTTCTTTCTCCAGTTCTGAGTTTTACGTTTTGATCCTTGTGTGTTTATATCCGACATGATTGTTGCACATGACCTTTGTATGTCAAAGTTCATGTGAAGGCTGACTTTCATCATTCAGTTCATCAAGCTTTTGTCGGAGGTCGTATAGGTTCTCTGCTGAAAGGACGATGTCGTCTGCAAATCTGAAGTTGCTCAGATATTCGCTGTCTATTCTGATTCCTTCATTTTCTCAATCTAAGTTTTGAAAGATCATCTCGAGGCAGGCTGTGAAGACTTTCGAGAAAAAGATATTATGTGTAAACATGAATATTTGTTGCATGAAATAAATGCATTTTGTCTTTTATCAAGCTACCGACGTTCTGACGAACCGATGTACATATCTGTATATTCATATTTCAAGATAATTTCCTTTTTTGTCCATGCACTTAATTCAACTGTGAATACTCTCTGCGGAGATTGCACATTATTCATAAAAAATTTCAGATCAAATCCAGCGAATGGTTTTTAATTGAATATGTATTTCCGTCGATGAATAATTTTAGCTACGCTGGATATTTTTGTATATTTTATAGTGCAATGGTGATCACAATCGAAAGTAAAGTATTTCATATGCCCCATTAACAGTGATCTGTAAAATAGTGCACTATTAAAATTTTCGTCACTCGTTTGTTCATTAGAGTCTGTAAGTATGCGTAAATATCTTTTCTTTGGCAAAAGGAAATAAAGTGATCAAATTCAAAAATACGACACGTAATTAAAAAAGCTAAGCCAAGTGAATAAAAAAGTAAGCCACGTGTATATAAAAAGTAAGCCAAGTAAATAGAAAGTAAGCCAAATGTATAAATTAAAAATAAATTAAAAAAATTACGATATGCAAATTAAGAATAAACAATAAGTATTCACATCTTTGCAGATACTGGTACAATCGCTGCAAATATTAAAGTGAAATTAGTTAAAACTACTGTTTTAATAAAATTATTTTTAATTTCAACCCAGCTATCAAATTTATTGCTTTGGTTTTGAATTCAAGTCATGACGCACTCGAAATCTGATACGTAAGTTAAAACTGAAAATCAATTTTATTAAGATCAAGTTTTAATTAGTTTAACCTAAAAAAGAGTAAATTTGCAGTGACTGTTGCATTAACTGTATGTATGTGATTACTCATGTACATCGATTCAGTTCGTATGTTGATTCTATTCGCTTGCCGTAATAGGAAGAAAGAAAGGAAAAGAAAAATGAGAAAATAAATAGAGAAAAAAGATACGAGAAAGAAAAAACAAACAAACGATAAAAAAGAAACAATCAAATTAAGACAGGAAATTAGAAAGAAAGAAAGAAAGAAAGAAAGAAAGAAAGAAAGAAAGAAAAAAGAAAAAAGGAAGAAAGAAAGAAAAAAGAAAGAGAGAAAGTGGAAAAAGAGGTGCAGAAGAAAAAAGAATTAAAGACAGAAAAAAGAAAGAAAGAACTGGGACAGAAAATAGGAAAAAAGGAGGAAAAAACATATGAAATAGAACTGCAGAAGTAAATAAATGCAAAGAATTTTTAAAGTACCCAAGGGTGGAATGGCAAAGGAAAGGGACCATAAAAATGCTACCTCTCCACAATCCTGGCAAAAAAGACGAGAAAAGTGCACAAAAATGCAAAGACAAAACAAAGTGGGAATCCAACTAGGCGTTACTACAGATGAAATTGTCTGTCTTGCAGCAATCGGTTCTTTTATAAGATAACTAAGAATAATTTTAAAAATTTCCCTTCTCCATCCACCATGGGTTAACCTCACCTAAGCTGAACTGACCTTCCTCTTGCTCTATCCGTGCCAGGGTAACAGGACTTGCTATATAATTCATTGTAATGTTTAGAAATATAAGTCTCTAGGCAAAACGACATCGAGCTTCAATTTAGTGACCAATCGTAACATTCCACCGTACAAGAATTGATTTTTCGAGATTGGGGTTCTTGCTAGAATCCAACGAAGGTGGGGGGAGAAACTGAAGAGGGAATGAAGAGGGTGGAAAGAGGAAAAAACACGAGTCACAGAGAAATACAGTTGCACAAATGTATAAATCATATTTTTAGCCTTTGGGAAAATACATCAGAGCAAAGAAATCGAACATTTGCGAAACGTAAATAAATAAAATGCATAGAAATATTCCCTCTTGTACACGAGAAAATTTATTTAGTCCGTCTGTTATTATTCTCGTTTATTTTACTCGAGCAATTTATCATAATCCACATCTGCTTTGCTATGCCTGTCGAAGCTTCACCAGAGCCGTGTCCTTGCAGCTATATACCCATGATTGTAGCTGGGGAGAGATGGATTCATGCTTTTCCAAAGATCATTATTGAGTAGTCAATACCAACTATCACAGCAAACGCTTTGTTTCTGTTAACCGTTAATCCACCCACCCTTCCATTAAGGGGTTGTTCTTCGGGATATGTCAGGGTTTGGCAAAATGCAATACATCATATCCCAAACGAAGAGATCATTCTATTTTTTTCGAAATTGGTTTTTAGGATTATCATGAAGGATGTATTTGTCATAGCAAAAAATGATACGTTTAAGAAATCACTCGTTATTGTTGCAAGCAGTGATGAGGTCTCCGCTTGACGACGTTGGTTCTGGTTATCATCAAATCATATGGAATACCGTCCCAGGGGAGTACGGTCAATATACCCCCGTTGGATAAATAAAGGGTTCGGTTCGTTACTTCACAAATCTACCAGATGATACCTGACGAAAGCCGTAGAGTGCAACGGCCAAAACGTAGCATGAATAACAACAAAGATGAGGATGGTCCAAATATCAATAGAAATAATAAGGTCAGCTCAGTCTGGTAAAAGGCCATGATTATAACTACACGGTAAGGACTGAATTCATTACTCAATAGTAAGGGTTTTCGCAACAAATTTGTAAATCATTACTCTACGACAAGTTACAATGTATAAATAAGGTTCGTTCATCACTAAGTTACCGAACCTTTGACACAGCGTACTAATTAGACGTTTAACGTACCCGTCATGACAAATGTTATGTAGCAGTGACTTTAACCTTTCACTGAAAAATCTGCATCAGGCTACGTTGGTTAGTTTTTGAGTTACACGCGATAGAGTGAACGTTTGTTTAGAACGCTTGGTGTTTATTGACCTTGTTTGAACTATGGCGGATCTCGAACAGCATCTCGTCAGTGTGAAATTCTATTTCAAATTAGGAAAGCATTTTGAAGACTTTTCTAATTTTGCAACAGGCCTATGAGGAGGATTGTCTGAGCCACACGAAATGTCAAAATTGTTACCAGCGTTTCAAAACGGGAAATACAGCCACCAAAAAGGAGGCTGAATCTGAACGACCTTTCATGTTGACAGACAGCTATCGCATTGGAAAAAAAGTTCGTGTCGTGATCCGTGGAAATCGTTGCTTAACCGTTCGTGAAATTTCCGAAGAGGTAAAAAACCAGTGAATTTTTTTTGCCACACAATTTTAAAAGAAAGGATTTATGATGCATCGCGTTGCCGCAAAATCTCTGTTGTGTCTGCTGATAGATGAAAAGAAAATTGGGCGGACCACAAAACAACCTCTCCCCCAAGCCACCTTACTCTTTGGATTTAGCGTACGTCGACTTTTTTTGTTTGTTTCTGAAGCAGACGATAGAACGGAGAGACAGAAATGCAAAACCTGGCCTGCATATAATCGCTTAAAACGAATTCCAGAACAAATTCCAAAACTAGAAAAAAACGTACACGCTAGGGAAAATGTATCAAGGGTGGGGGAATGCTTTTGAGAGAGACCAGTCTCATAAGGTTGCAGGTGAAACAAAAAACTTACTTCTGTAAAAGTTTAGTTTTATTTTGGGCATATCTCATATATATATATATATATATATATATATATATATATATATATATATATATATATATATATACATATATTGAGAGAGAGAGAGAGACAGGGGGAAGGAAAGAGAGAGGGTGAGATAAAGTTGAAGAAGTTTTTATCAATTATCTTCACTCTGACCGTCGTTCCACGGCAATGTTTTGAGAGAGACAAGTCTCATAATGCTGCAGGTGAAACAAAAAACTTATTTCTGAAAAAGTTTGGTTCTATTTTGGACACATTTTATATATATATATGTATATATATATATATATATATATGTGTGTGTGTGTGTGTGTGTGTGTGTGTGGAGAGAGAGAAATTGATAGAGGGAAAGTAAGAGAGAGGGTGAGATAAAGTAGAACAAGTTTTTATCTTTTATCTTCACTCTGACTTTCAATCTACGGCAATGAGTGAAGAGTGCAAATCGGAAATAACAAATAAGCTCCAGGTGAGAATTAAATTCACACCTTTTTTTACCTCTGGAATCTGCCGGTGTACATCATAACTCCAATGACTGTTCTACTAAAACTGTTATGGCTGACAAAAGATGAAATAATCCGATAGACTCATTCCTTGTCTTTCCTAGATCGTTTGGCGCCATATATGTTATTGTTTTTACGTACAATAGTTGTATTATTAGTAATATTATCTTGATTCATTTTTCTAACTAGTAAAAGCATTGTCAATCCTTCCGTTGGTCTGTTTGCATTAGTTCGCTCCAACTCATCAATCTTCTGTCCCAAGTTAATGCATTCTCTCCTAAGGTAAGTTTGAATGACATATTCTCCGATAGAAAGAAGAAAGAAAAACAATCTCTCCTCGTCTTCTATCAATAAAAGTTAGTCTTTCTGTCAAGTGTGTTTCTATCTTTGTTGTCGTTGTCAACATAAGTTCCTTCAGTTTTTAAGTGATTCTCTCTGACTGGTTTTCTATTTGACATCTATATGCCGCTTGCACAGCCACTTGTGGGTTCAATTTACAATGCAAATTCATGTCAAATTGGTCCCTTAGTTTGTGGTCGACAGTGTTAACGTTGGTTTTGTTTTTGCTTTGTTTTGTTTTTTTTTTAAATTCGGTATTTTCTCAGTGATCACTGCCTTGCAAAAAGCAAGATATTTTTTCCTTTATTCTACCTTTTGCAATTTTTTACAAAATTGATCAGCTCAGCACAGTATGCAACTAAAGGACATTCGTGACGTGTCAGTTTCTATCAGGTGACTAACCAGCCCTTTTTTTTCCATTTTTTTCTTTCCCTCCAATTTTCCCTCCTTGTTTTCCTCTTTTTCATCTCATACGTCTACCTCCTCATTTTTCACTTTGTTTTTCTTCCTATTTTCCTTCTTGCTTATTATCTTGTACTTACTTTCTCTATTCCTTTCATTCCTTCTTTCTTTTTTACACTCTCATTTCTTACGTTTTTTCTTTCCTTTTTTGTCACCATCTATTTCCTCTTTTCTCTTTCTTTCTTTTACTTTTTTTTTTACTCTCTTATTTCAATTTCTTACCTTTCTTTCTTTCTTTCCATTGTCGTCTCCCGCATTTTTCTATTTTCTTTTTTCTCACTACTTTCTTTTTTCCCCCAATATTTTTCCGATTTCGATCTATTTTTTTTTCAACATTTATTTTTAGTTCAAAACATTTTATTTTACTTGATTTTTTTCTCAATACACAAGAGAATCGACCTCTGATTCTATCACGAAGGATTATGATTTTTTTTTTTTTTGCATTCAATTTTTCTATTTATTTTCCTCTGCGGTTCTTGTCTTTTAACTCTAAAATCTTGAACTTTCCTTACGTGCAGTAGCTTATTTATTCATGCATTTGGATTATTTCGATTGTTTCATACATCTTGTATGCTCAACGTTCTCCCCCTTACGGCTTTACATCCAGAAGAAATTCTACCACTTAAAAAGTAGATAACAACTAGAAAGCCTTCGAAAGCAAGAAAAATAAATCCTGAAATATGACTGGAACAGATCTGGTTATTCACTCAATAGAAATCAACCCTAGACCAATGCCTCTTGACAGGATGCCGTGTTGGGGTGTAATTAAAACACTGGAAAGAATGGTTATCAATTAATAAGTTACTTCCCTTGCCTTCCATTGAGCAATGATCACTAAAAATAGAAAAATGAATTTTTCAAAAGATAAGCGTAAATGATGCCCAACACGAACTGATAGGCCAATTTAGCATATAATTAGATCCCATATTGAACCCCTCGCCTGAAAATCTGTTTATTGGGGAGAGGATGTACTTTTGCTAGACATAATAAAAAAGTAAATGCTTAAATTTTCAGCCCTCTACCTTCACTGGTGCTACCTTCATACGTGATACACACATACATATGTAACCAGCCAACCAGCCAACAAGCCAGACCAACTTAAAAACTGAAGTTGATTGTTTTTGTAGCAGTTTGGTTGACAGTTTCAAATACATCCTGAAATAAGACAGAAATATGACCGTAGTAAGAACAACATGAACAATAAATATTCAAATCAATACAAAGAAATTGCACCACACTAAACTGTAACCACTCATCCCGAAAAAAGAGCTCGCCCGATTCTTCAAGCGAGAACCGAGAAACAGGTATGAACTTCTCACCGAACCAGAAGAGAACATCGATGAGCTAAAAAAATGACGACGTCTGATAAAAGCCGCCAATATATTTGAACCAAAGAGCAAGCAAACCATCAGCAAACTCTCAGAAGAAACCCAGAATTTCAAGGAAAAAAGCAGAAATCTCAAGCCACCGACAACAAGAGAAAAAGATTGGAGTCACCGAATTTAACAAAACCATCCAAAAGAAACGATGAGAAGATGCACAACAACAATCATTGAAAGCATCTTCGAAAAAAAAGGTAAGAGCTTTAAAACTATTCAAAAAGCTCTCAGTACAAAAAAAATGCAAATAATTAGAGTGTTCAAACGAAATGGAGACCTAACAGATAGAGACAGAATCGTCTAACGCGCTCAAAAATTCTACAAAAACCTCGTTCCTTCGAAGGAGAGACGCAAGACAACGAACGGGTTATACAAGTTACGAGTAACCATTTGGAGATTTCCCAAGAGTTACTCCATGAGAGGTGAAATAAGCCATCAAATAAACGGAAAAAAGGGACAGCTTCTGAACCAGATAACATCAATCAACAAGAAGAGGAAGCTACAGAATATAAAATGCCACTCGCTTCAGCGTTTGTCGATTCAGGAAGGCCTTCGACTCATCGATACCATCTTACAACAAGCCATGGACTCAATATATGTCAATGTCTTGCAACATAAATACCGACACAACAGTTCATCTATTAAGCTACCTAAAAAGTAAGACAAGGTGATATCAACTCACCTTAACTCTTCACAGCTGCCCTTGAGATGATCTTCCGAAATCCCGCTTGGGAAAATAAAGGGATCAGGAAAGACAGTGAATATCTAAGTAAACTTAGATTTTCTGTCAAGGTCGCTCTTTTCACAAATGGTCTCCAAGTAAGTGTAGACAAACTAAACAGAGAAAGCAAGAAAGTTGAACTTCACATGATCTTCAGTAAAATAAATGTTATTGACAACAAAAATATCGAAGACAAAGACACAAAGGTCAAAATAAGATAAAAAACACAGACCCGAAAAAACTACACCATCACATTTGCCTAGGAAAAAAAATCCGTATGAAACCCTTGAAAGAAGAAGAAATCGAGCAAAGAATCACTTTAGGATGGCAAGCTTTCCGTAGAACAACTTCAACTTCTGAGAACAAGAAAGTCTCAGTTATTAAAAGAAGGGTCTTCAACCAACGCGCCATACCGATAGTCACCCACAGGGCTGAAACATGGAACCTAACCAAGAGACTGGCCCTCAAACTGAAAACCACGCAACGTGCACATGGGAGTTTCATGCTCAACATCACATGGAGAGACCACAAGACAGTACATTATATTGAAGAAAAAACAGGGGTCAGGGATATCATAGAATCCATGAAAAATTCAAATGGCAATGGAAATCACGACTCACAACATGGAACCCCAGGGATCACATGCGTAATTGAGGCCAGCAGAATACAAGATAGAGACAAACCAAGCGAGTTCAGAAAATATAGCTCTGCGACGCCCATGACAAAGGGTCTGACGAATCCTGGTGATAGCCTATTCAATAACGGACGCTGAATGGTCGATGATGATAATGAAGACCAGCTTAGTCGAGAACAAAATCCATTTGGGGGAATAGAAAGACTTCTTCAAAGATGCAAGGAGTATACCTAGCTTGTAAACAAATATTCGAAATTCTCACTTTTGATGTCAACTGATCGTACCTTAGCCCTAAATAATACCAAACAGGATAGGAGAGGGATTAATACATTATGCTGCATCAACTTTGAAATTGAGAAACTTCGCTTCTGAGCTTTTGTAACAATCAAAATCCTGACTTGAATGCCAACCATCGACCCTGTAAGGATATACACGATCATCTCAATCATGAAGCAAAATTTTCATACCTGGAGCCCACCTGAATTGGGCTTATATCCACTGCGACCAGATTGAGATCTTTGGAAGCCTGACTCTTCCAATTATACTTCAGCTTCCCACATTCAATAAAGAAGTGCCATCTCAAATAGCCAATAATGCAAGTTAGTACAAAAAAAAAACATGAGCTGGCTCCGCATACAAATTGCCATTGGCAGGCATTTTCATCAATGCTCGTGATATTGGTGGTATCTACTTGATTTTCAAAGCTTCAAATGACAGATACACACACACATACACACACACACACACACACACACATATATATATATAGAGAGAGAGAGACAGACGGACAGATAAAAAGGATATACATTTATATGTATATATATATATGCGTGTGTGTGTGTTTGCTTTTTTATCTCTGTTAATGAAGTTAAAAGAGGTATATGTATTCAATTATGTTTGTCAGTATATTTTGATTTCCTTTTTACATATTTATGCATCCATATTTGGATGTCAGTCCAAACAATATCTCAGAAAGTTCAATGCCTTGAGGAAGGATGGCCGTGAGCCAACTAAGAATTGATTAAAACTGTCGATTGACTCAAGATTTTGTTTCGATTGAGATATTTTCAGTTTTTCAAATATTGATATAAATTCACTTATCTTTATCTGTTCCCACAATATACCTCTCAAAGCTTCCAACGTATTTCAATTACATTTTCTGAAAGTGTCTGCCATAGGCTACGAAAGAATTGATCAAATTTTGGGGCGGACGCGGGAATATTTTTCCAATTGAGAGGAAGATTTTGACATCTTGAGACAACCGTTCAAAATATGGAAAATTAAAGCATACACAGATGGCTCTCTAGCATTTTTGCTATATACGAGCTGATTTTCATTCGGTTTTAATATAGTGTATGGCGTAGACAGTGGTGTAAACTCTTTCGAACGTTGCAGTTTAATTCTGGGAAGAGATATTCTTCAAAGTAGGATGTTTCAAGGCAACTCAGATTCGCCTATGGAACGTATTCGGTAGCTGAACGTTTCGCCACTCTCGATCCATAGCTTGGTCCGTTTAGCACTATTGCTGGTTTAACTTTTAGAATAGTTTAAAGTTATCATCATAATCAGTCTTTTAACGTCTGTCGTTGGACAAAGACCTACCCCAGGATTTGCCACAATCCTCAGTCATGGGCATCGCAGAGCCAGTTTCCAGAATTTTCTAGTTCATCTCTCCATCTTGTGTTCTGTCAGTCTCGGTTTCTTATATGATCTCTGGAGATCCATGTTGTGAGTCGTGATGCCCAGCAGTTGTCTTTCATTCTTGCAACATGACTTGCCCATTGCCATTTGAGGTTTTAATAGTTTCTATGATGTCTCGAACTCCCGTTTTCTCTCTGATATTCTGTGCTGTCTAGTGATTTCTTTATATAAGGTTGAGCATGATTTTCTCATGCGTACGTTGCATACTTTTCAGTTTGTAGGTCTGTCTCTTGGTTAGGTTGCACGTTTCAGCTCCATAAGTGACTATCGGGAGAATGCATCGGTTGTATACTTTTCTTTTTAGCATTATTGGGATCGTCTTGTTTTTGAAAGTTTAGTTTGATCTGCCGAAGTCTTGCCATCCCAGAGTGATTGCCGAGTTTTGCAACTTCTATCTTGACCGTTGTATTCTTATTCTCAACATGATTGTTGCACACGATTTTCGTTTTACTAAAGTTCATGAGTAGGCCGACTTTTTTGCTTTCTTCGTTTTGTTCATTTAGCATTAGTTGGAGGTCGTGTAAGTTCTCTGCAAAAAGGACAATGCAAATCTAAGGTTGCACAGATATTTGCTATCTATTTTGATTCCTCTATTTCTGCAGTCAATGTTTCATCAAAAGATCATCTCAAAGCAGACTGTAAAGAGTTTGGGTGAGCTGGTATCATCTTGTCTTACTCCTTTTTGCAGCTGGAACGGTTCAGAGTCCTTATGCAGCCTAATGAAGGAATTGCTGTGATTGTATATATGTTGTAGTGCTTTCACGTATATGGGGTCTACACCATGTAGGGTGATGGCCTTCATGACTATGGGAATTTTTACTGACTCGAATGCCTTCTCTATATCTATAAATGCTACAACGAGTGGCATTTTGTATCATACCGCCTTCTCTTTCAGCTGATTTATTGAATGAAGATGGTCCATGGTCGAGTAGCTTCTTCTAAATCCAGCCTGTTGTCGTGGTTGGTTTTCATGTTGTGTTTGAGTAATCCGGTTTGTGATCTCTAAAAAATAACTACTCTTCTTACCAGCTACATATCCACAACCAGATACTATATATCTTTCCTTTGTTTCTGTTGAGTGGTGGCTAAGAAACCCATTAAATAAATCAATTCTAAAGAGAAAAGTCACAAACCCGATCATAGAATAGAAAGTTACAATCAAGAAAAGATAATCAGAACGAGGCAATGGGCGCCTACAGTAGCGTGGAAGTTCCAAGGTCATAATGTCTAATTTCGGTGGACTTGTGCCAGACTAATATAAGTTTTGTTAAAACAGGCAGTGAGTTTAGTAAAAAAAAATAGATCCTTTTGCAATATGATAACCAACTTGTGTTGCTGACCAATTTACTAATTACACGAATTGACCTTACTAGGTGTGTCAGTACAAAGGCCTTGTACCAGACAGAATAATAATCACTTTTGGCAATAATCAATGTCGAGAGGAGCTAAACTAAGAATGATGCAACATACCCAAGAGAGGATCATCCTTAACATCACATGGAGAGACTTTGTGAAAGCACAGTATTTTAAAGGAAAACCTGAGTCAGAAACATAATAGAATACGTTAGAAAACTCAAATGGCAATGGGCAGGTTATGTTGCAAGAATGTCAGAAAAACGATTCACAATGTCGATCCTCATTGATCATATGCAGAAAAAGACAACATGACGGTTCAGACAGGTTCAGGAGATATTGGCTCCGCAACGCCCACGATGGCAAATGTCTGGGAAGGCTGCTTCACCAGCTGCTGTTGATGATGATGATGATGATGATGATGATGATGATGAATAAGAGATATGAAATAATGCATAGCAATATACAAGTATTGAGTGATCAGATATTTGCGGTTAGAAAATTTCTAAGGACATTATTCTTTTTACAACTGATACCCTATTTTTCATGATACTAATTGTAATTAGATCGGTTGTATTTGAAATCAAAAACACTATGTAAATTTCTAAATTTGTATTGGTTATGATTTATTCCCTTGTGCGTCCTTTCTCAGCAAATTTTCTTCCGATCACGACTTTCCCTAGTCATTCAATTTCCTAAAATGGATTCAGACCGGAAGCAAATTAATGGATAGCTTCAGCTCACGAAGAGGAAGAAAGCGAAGAAATTTAAACAAATTAAAGCAACAGATCTATTTTAAAAACACCATCCTTCAATATAATTATAAGTCTGAAATGTCTAATAGCAGAAACTAGAGAAACACATTGAAAATGTATCAAGAGAGGCTGTAATCAGTTCAAATATTCAAAAGCAGAGGCAGCACGTGGGACACGCAGACCACGGAACTGCGGGGATGCTGGAGTTCTGGGTGACACAGTATATCTAAAGAACCCCGAAGAATCTTCTGAAAAAATGATTAAAAAAAATAATGTGAAAATAAAAAAATCTAGAATTTAATCTTGAAAAATTGCAAAGCGGGCGTAGTGGGACCTAGTACTGCCATTACTAAAGGGCATTGGGTAATGTACACACCGTCATTAGCTTTTATTTAGACAACTAGGATAATATCCGTCAGAAGTGTCATTTTTGGATGGATAAATCATACAAATATATATTTTAGTAAGAATTTACTCATCAAAATGATTCTGCATATGCTTGGTGTAAATAACAGCAATGACTGGGCAAGCAGTTTGGCTGGCAAGTGAGTTAAGCTGTAATCAGCAGGAGACGTTCGAGTTGCATCTGCTGTTTGCTTGGTCTGTTACTAACTTGATTTTGCTCAATAATTAAGAAGCATTGGGTTAGCTTTGGCTGCCTGCTTTCATCAACGCTTGATGTTCAAATCACAGCTGAGTTATATTAATTTCATATATCTGTTAAACATTCGAATAGAAAATGTCACAGAATAAACAGGTGTCAGAGATATTCTGGAAGTCATTGGCAAACCTAAATAACAAACTGTTGGACATGTTACTAGGATACTGGACATTGGCACATGAATTTCTCGAGACAGTGGGCAAAATTGTGACCAACGAAAAATAAGATGGCGTCATGATCAGGACAAATTATGAATGTATGTTGGTAAGCAAAAAAATAGATGGTATAACCCGGGAAAGGCCCGTGTCCAACAATGAACTTTAAATGGCTGATGCTGATGGTCTGTTTATATGACACACTTGATGCACTAATTCGGCCTGCTACGAGCTCTATATCATTGAATGATATCAGACTTTATCAAGAAGCAGCATTTTCTCACCACACCGCCCCATCTCCTGTCATTCTGGCTCTGAATGGTGACAAACATGATCAAAATGGATGTGCACTGGGTGTTGAGAAGCTCAAGTGTTTATCTTGACACCGGTGCTGACTTTATTGAATGCGAAGAAAAGCGAAAATATGCACCGAGCCACAACCCGAGGCTTGCAAGTCATTCCGTGCTTATGATTTCTGCAGGCGTTCGTGGTGGGTTTCAAGGATGTAAAAGAGAAGTGTTTGTTGTCTGCTATAATCCTATTGCCACGAACAGCATTATGGGATTAGAAGAATTTGCAATACATTTATTTATGAGTGTGCACTGACAATTAACATAATCTAAGATATTTATCAATAATGGTATACTCCTTTGATCAACGAATATGATGCTATTACTCCCCGTGATTAAGTATATATATATATATATATATATATATATATATATATATATATATATATATATATATATATAGTAGAATGTCGATTCGCTCAACTCTATAACAACTTAACTTCAATAATAAAAAGTTGTATGTATCGAGCACTCCATGAAATAAATCCACTACATATCAGAAGTTGCTTTATAATATTAATATATTATCATATTATGTTATACTGCTTGCCTGATCAGTACCATATGTATTATATATAGAGAGATATAGAGATAGATAGATTTTTAGATTTATAGATTTAGATTGGGATATACACGTATAGTAGTATGTCGAATTGTGTGGGTTTGATTTCTGAGGGTTCCGATATAGTGCCATTAGGGCGTGGTTGCACGAACTAATGGAACTAAGTTTAAGTTGAAAAACACTTTGAATAAGATCATGAACAATGCGGTTACGAATAGCACGGAGAAATTCTGGGAAAAACTAACCTCGGTATCCAATATTTCAATATCTAAAATACTACTTCATTCTTTTTAATTGAAACAAAAATATGATAAAAAGTAAAGCAGTTGAAGTTTTGAAATTTAATTATTTTCATCAAATTAAAAGAGCTCAATATATTAATCATATTATGTAGAGAAATATATACTCAAAAAATGAGAGAAAAAAAAACACCAAAGACATGTTCCTTGGTTTATCCATTTATTAAGAGTGGTGGATTATTTTTAGTTTTAATCAATTTTACGCTTGATAAATGGATGAACAGAGATACACTCGTCGATGTTTCCCCTATCCTAAACATATATATATATATATATATATATATATATATATATATATATATGAAAGAGAGAGGGGGGAGAGAAATTTTGTGGTTATATCTTAGGTTATTCTATCTTATCCCATCAACCCCGGGCAACGTCGAGTATCCCTGCTAGTAACTAATATATCCCACACATACATAACATATCACACAAATGCATATATACTAATGCACACACACACACACACACACACACACACAAACATATGTATATTAGCATTCGTGTGATATATACTACATGTGTAAGATACGGATAAGATATATTAGTTCCTAGAAAGTATACCCTGCGTTGCTCGATAGGGAATTGCTTGAAATATAACCACATAGCGAAAATCCGTTCTTTGCTATATTTCTCTTCACACAACACAACCAATGAAAAATGATTACTTATACAATGTACTCATGAAAAAAAGTACATGAAACCGAGGAAGTATTCCAAGGCACAGAAACGAACTAATTTAGTTTGACAGGGTTTCTAAATAGACTGCATAAGTGTTCCTCCCATCGGGTGCCAGGATTCAACCCTTGAGCAACAAATGTGGAGCTGCCATGGAAAATGTTTGGAGACTTCAGTTAACGGCCACCGATCTTGAGAGATTGTCTATGTGCCGTGTCACAATTTCCAGAAATGACTTCCAGCATCAACCTCACATTGCTGTGTAAAGATGTACACCTATGCAAATTTCCTGTATTCTAGATGCAATATTTTTTTCGCTATAAATGAAAAAAAAAAATACATATAGTGGCCTCGGATGACCCGATGTCAAGATTACATTTCTATATACGTTTGCTCTGAAAAAAAATCTACATCTATGCCGAATTTCGGTTTAAAAAATTGTGGCTAACAACTTTGTAAATTGACGAGAATTGGCCACCAACCATTAATGTATCAATTATTTACTACTGTTTACAGTCGTTATAAATTTTTCATTCAATTTTCAGATTATGGTTTCTTTACCAGCAAAAACCAGAATAAATGTTTTGTGCTTTCAATCAATAAGATCTCCGTTACATTTTGAAAAATGTCAGTTTTGAGAAATTAGCTTTATGGATAATGTTTTATTTACGATATAACTGCGATGCAGAACTGGAGTATTACTTTCTGTTCATTGTACAATTGATAGAAATCATTTTTGAAAACATAAGAATTTATCTGAAGATAACTTAAAGTAAGGAAATCTTCGAAAAAATATTTTCACAATGGAAGAAGTAGTTTCGTACGACTGTCGGAAAGTAAGTGTCCGGTCAAGTTTTATAGTTACAATATCAATACAATTCCCACCTGATTTTTTTTTCTCAAAGGTAACACTTTTCGAAGGGTAACGGTGTTTTTATTGATTGAAAACACAGGAAGTTTGTTTGGGGAAAAAATTAATACTATTTTCGGTCCAGTTGTTTTCTTTACTACAGTGAGGAAATTGCGCAGATTGGAAGTAATTAATGAGATCTTGGATGAAATAATCTTTTTCTTTTTTGTTTGCTGTGTAGTGTAAGACGGTAACATTAATAGAAAATATTTTTGACTGTTGTGGAATTTGGAGTTATTTTCCCGGGCGATGCTGAGTATCCCTGCTAGTAGATAAGTTATAAAGAGATTAGGATAGAGGGAAAGAAGAGAGAAAGAGGAGTAGGTTGTAATAAATAGACAAATTGACAGGGAAAAGAGAAGTCAGTATATAGATATACACGACACACACACACTCACACACACACACACACACACACACACACATATATATATATATATATATATATATGTATATATATATATATATATATATATATATATATATACGTCACTCCTACCATGAAGAAAGAAACATGCCTCGATATTTCCCCTAACTAATCTCTCTATTACAATGGTTCATGCATGCATAGTAACATCATCTTACGACACTCTCTCCCAAGAACATGCATACGTACCGAGTAGCCTCCCCTTACTTCACTCGCTGCCATGAGAATACATTCACGTGATAGTTTTTCAAGATGAGAATTCTGAAACTCCTCCACATTTCACACCTTGGATATCACACTCTACAGGAGAAATTCGATACAGAAACCCTTTCCGAGGAAAGTGAGAAAATATCTCATTGAGATATATGGATGTGCATCTTTTATTCGGTGCACTATTGCCTTAGGTGAAATAACAACCAAATTATAAGAACATCATCGCTTGAAAGGAAGTAGTATTTGAACACTACTGCTGGGGTGCCGTGGATAAATAACGGTTCCATTTTTAAATCCCCAAAACTGTTCCATGGTAAATAATTAAAGATCCCCTCAAGCATATCACAATTGTAGTACTTTAAGATATATTCCTGTGTAGAGAAACTAACCCTCTGAACACCTTTCGTTAAAAGCCATAAAATGTTTAAAATAAATACATTAACACATAAATAGATTAAGAATTTCCGCGGTAAGATATTTAGTTCCTAAAACTGCAAAGCTATCTTTCAGATATATATATGTGCGTGTGTTTGTGTGTGTGTGTGTGTGTGTGTGTACAGTACTATCGAAACTATACTGCACTTACTTCAAATTTCGTTTTTAAATCCAATTTGAACAACAAAGATGTCAACAGTAATACATGATCTTGTGTATTTTGGATTCGGCATTCATTTAAGTATTCTGCACAAGTAGAATTTAAAGATTTGTTGACCTCATGTGACCTCAGGTTGACCCCAAGCAAACTTGACCTCATACTACCTCAGGATTATGGCTTATCTCGGGTGAACTAGCATTCTCTTTCAAAACTTTCTGTTTTCAATCGTGTGTTCATTTAACTTCAAATAAAAATAAAATAATAATCAAGATGCAGACCTGGAAAAATAGACCGTTGCATCTACCTAGGGCGGTGAATATCTATGAAACCTTTGGAAGAAGAAAAAATCAAGCCGGAAATCACACCAGGATGGCAAGTTTCTGGTAGAGCGAACTCAACCTTCAGGAACAAAAAAATCCCATTGGTTTTAAAAAGAAGTCTCAACGACCAATGCATCCTCCCGATAGCCACTAATGGAGCTGAAACATGGAACCTAACCAAAAAATTGACCCTCAAACAGATCTATGAAACATGCACATGAGAGAATCATACTCAACATTACATAGAGATCACGTCAGCATTGTATATTAGAGAAACAACTGGGATCAGGGATATCATAGAATCTATTAGAAATTACAATGGGCTGGTCATGTTGCAAGAATGTCATACAACCGTTGGACCTCACGATTCACAACGTGGACCTCAAACGGATAATATGCGAAACTGTGGCTGGCAAAATATAAGATAGCATGACGAACAAGACAAATTCTGAAGTATTCTGCGTTGGCTATGATAAAGAGGTTGAGCGAATCTTGGGGAAGGTTTATGTCCAACGACGGCTGTTGAAAAGTTGACGATGATGTCCTAGAAGTTATAATTCCGTTCCATCTAACTATAGTATAGATTATGATAATAACAGATTATAATAACAGGACTTATATCTAACGCTTGTATGTTGCGTTTGTAGTTATGATTACCATGCTTTTTGTCCAATACTGTCATCATGGGATCTGGTATAGATTTCAGGCCTAACAAAAGTGGCCAGGAGGAAATTTATCGGAAATATACCTCCTTCTGTTACATTGGAATAAGAAGTGGAAATATCAAGGTATATTCAACATTGAGAAGAAACTGAAAATTGTCAAACATTGTATCTGCAACGCGCCGGAAAGTGTGAACGAAAGCGTGTTACAACTACAAGACAACACAGAATGTTTGCTGCACTTTGCAAAAAATAACAATCAACATCATTTTACATTATGTCTTGTCTTTGAGTTGAATCGCACTTTTGCCCAACCTTTCCGACACACCAAAGAGATATTCTTTTATAAATTTCAATTTCTCCTTAATTTTGAATACAGTTCTCCTTTATATTTCCACTTTTTGCAATTTCATTGCAACTTGAAGAGGTATATTTCAGATAAACTTCCACGTGGACTCTTTCCTTATAGGTCAAATTTTCAAATTGAAACCAGATCAAATGATGACAATATTGGACAAGACCGCATAGTAATCCCAAGTAAAAGAGTAACGTTTGATATGAGACCTGTTATTGTAACCTGTTACCATAGATGAGGGTTAGGTGGACCGACAGTAGGAAACAGGTTACGTGAGATCAATAATGGGTTAAATTATCTGTCAGGATAGATAGATAGATAGATTGATAGGAAGAGAGAGAATTAGAATATACAGATCGAGAAAGAGAGGTTGGCAAAGTTAGTGTAAAGCAAAGCCAAGGAATGATGATTCTTAAGAGAGACAAGCTCTTTCTACTTGGGATATTGGTGCGATAAAATCTTTCTTCCACATTCTCTTTATATAACCATTTACCATACTAACCTAATCTTAGCGAATATCTGAAGAGGTCACTTTTTTCAATTTGTATTCGTGGTTAATCTAAATATACGATGGCCGCTTCTTAGGTATCTGTGTCTATAAATACTCATTCCTGTAGACTCCCTTTGGAGCATATGGCCGTAATCTCACCGTGGTTTCTGTAGCAAGAAGGTTTTTACAGGATAAAGTTTCTAGCCAGACCTCCACACTCTTCCTTAATCATGGTTCAAGTTTGACAGGGCTAAATGGTTTCGAGTGGATAGTTATTTACCCACAGTTGATGGGATAAGTGGGTTCATCCCTTTCGAAGGGGCTTTTGTACGAAATGAAACGTAAGCAACATTGACCAAAACTCGAACTAGGTTTTCCGATTCCGTGCTTCGTGTCGGTAACCGTTACACCACTCTGCACTTTCATACGTGAATAAATATTGTCTAGTGAATCAGATTCTGTTGGATTGGCATGGATTTTCATGGTTGGGATTTTTTTCTCTCATTTAGTCCTCTTGACCGACCATCGTTTTTCGCACGGCATGTTGACTTTTTTCGGGGATTTTGAAATAAAGGGGAAAATTGAATAAATGAATGAATGAATGACCTTTTCAGATAAAGCAGCCAGATCAGCTGGTTTTGCTGGGCAGGTGATTAAATATTTCAGAGATTTCATCAACCAAAGCCTTTTGAGAACTGGTAAATGGAGATTAACATGAGGTGCAAAAAGTTATCTGATTTCTATTGCTGCAATGCAGAAGTATTCAGTTCCCGCTTTTACTCAATGTTAGGGAAACCTTAGCAGTGTCTTTGAAGGCTAATCTGCCATTTATTCCCGGTCAAATCAATCAACTGTAGTACATCGATTACTGACCTTTGAAAATGCAGAGGCTACGTAAATAGTTCTCTCTTTCATTTAGGGAAACATACATTAATCAGCACGCCCTTCTTTTTTGATCAACGCCAAAAAAGACATTTTTAGATAAGATAGTCACTAGTGTTGAAAGGTTGATATAATATGGTAAGTTAAAACGAAGAAAACAGTGACGAGATATAGGACATCTTTCAGTATCTCGTAAACGCTGATAGAATCAAAAAGAGAACACATTGCCTGTGTTTGGTTGGATTCAAAGGTGATTCTTAGATACGAATCGCTGTAATCTCGACAAACTGCTTCTGTGCCAAGCCACAGTGAGCAATTGTCTCCCTTTAATGTCGCCCTGGAATGAAAAAGACATTTTTTTATGGGTAAAGAAATCAAACGGAGATTTTGCCCAACGACAATGAGCCTGGTCACGTTGTAAATGGAAGACATCGAGCGATCATAAATCTGGGATGGGAAGTTTTTCCATGTGAGGCGTATTTTTGAGACATGTCATCCAACAATCGAAAAATCCTCAAATTAACTTCATGATCAAGTACAAAATTTAACTGAAATGATGTGTATTGGCTTAACCAGAGAAAAAGACTCTGGTGATAATATATATATATATATATATATATATATATATATATATATATATATATATATTTAGAGAGAGAGAGAGAGAGAGAGAGAGAGAGAGAGAGAGAGATGGATGGTCAGTTTGAGACTATAACCTCTTGTCAAATCACCGATTCTAACAATTTCTCGATTCATGAAAAAATCTCAAATCAAATTTATAAAAGAAAACGGAATTTATCATTTCTAAGACTGCGTAGGTAGAGCAGTCACTCTTTTCTGGCAGTTTGAAAATTTTCAATAGACTAATGCTCTTAATATCACGAAGCAGACTTGAGATCTTTCAGATAGATATTATCTTTTCAATTTCATTGATTTCTATTGAATTCATTTAATCTCAAAACGTTTCACTTCCTACGTTCTTTAAATTCGATTTACGATCGTGGCGTATAAAGAGTCTATTTATTCAATTTTGAATTTAATATGCTTAGTAGATTAAAGGTTACATATATGGAGTAGGATAGTTGAAAGAACTATGCGTCCTTGAAAACGAAAAATAATCTGAATGGCGGTAAATTCCTACTGCGTTTAATTAAAAATTTCAAAATTGCCTCATTTGAGACGCCATTTCTCCAGGAGAAACGTTCGCCTTTAACTCCATATTTTTTTTTATCCACCGGCTTTAATATGCAAAATTAATTGGCAGATGGAATAAAACAGTGCAAAGATGAATGGAATAGGGTTGGTTAGTCTCGTCAAAATACCAGAATTGCAACGTGTACATCTCAGTATGATCTGATTACTCCTTCATCGAAAATGTAGCTATTTATGTCACACATAATATCACAGGTAGCATGAATTAAACGAACAAGGAGCAGATCCAGAGTGGGGGCTAGACATATCCCTCTGGTCGGGCAAAGTACGATAATATTTTTTTCTTTTAATATTTAGATAGATAATTTCCATGAAAAAAAAATAGGATGTCTTCTGTCTTATTTCTTATAATTTGTTCTCGTCTATCTATCCGTGGAAAATTTTTTTGAATACTCTTTTACTTTCCTCTTCTGTAAATTTTAGTGCTAAAAAGATACGACTCAAATTTAAGCGAGCAAAGGTAAAATACCAATGATTTATCCACGTATCAATGAAAGGAGTACGAATAAGAGCGTCCAATGAAAGGAATAGCAGATAAGAAGAACGACTGAAAGGGAAATCGTGGATAAGTTAGACTGCCAGAAGGGAAACTATGAATCATATATTTTAAAGAAATCTTTAATCTATGATTCAATGCTTGTAGACGCTGAGGACATAATTTTGTATCTTTCACGAGAATTGATAAAAAAGGGTTAATTGTTTGTTCTTTAGTCTATCTTTGAATTTTTGAGATGAGGGATTATTATTATTTCTATTATTATTCAGACTATCCTCATCTTGGTTGTTTTTCATACAACGTTTAGGCCGTTGAACTCGTCGGCCTTCATCCACATGGATACATAGCATAGTGGTTACAGAATCAGACAAAATTACTGCAAGTAATCTGATGGTTCTAGGTTCAATCCCAGTGTAAGACAATAATACTACTACTACTTCTAATGCTAAGAGGGGAGTGCGGTCAATATACCCCCCGTCGGTTAAATAAAGGGTTCGGTTCGTTACTTCCCCACACCTGCCAGATGATACCCGATGAAGGCTGTAGAGTACAACGGCCGAAACGTTGTATGAAAAACAACCAAGATGTTTGTTCTTTTATTTTGCACGTATTTACTTGCAAAAATTAATGGTTCCATTGGAACCCCCATCAAAGTCCTGGATCCGCCCGGGCAAATATGTAAAAATTCTGAAATTATCTACATATTTGATGAAGGCTTTTCATAAATTTTGGACAAGTTATTCTTTCACCTTTATGATACATTCTACAACCGCCAAAGAAAGTAGCTAGATTTTGCTTGGCTATTTCTTTATTTCCCGATTCGAGTCACTTGGTTTAACATTTGCTCCAATAAAGAGTAAAACAACTTTGGGAAACGGGGTGATGAATAAATACGTTAGCACTCTCGTATTTTGTTGGGCAGTGATCACTGGAAAATTTTAAAAGAACCAACTTGAACACTGCCAGACATTAACTAAGGGATCGATTCAGCATGAACATCTATTACGAATTGACTCTCCAACTAGAATATCTCGAGGGAAGGGGAATTTCCCAAAACCCAAAAATGTTTTTGTGCGTAATAAGGAGTAAACATTTGAATTCTCAGCAATCTACCACCAATTTTGTGGCCAGTACGCGTAATATATACTGAAAAAAAAAACTATGCAGGCAGTTTTGGTGAAAGGTTTAGTGGACAGTTTCAGATTGTATTCATCTAACCTGGTATACGTTGGCGAATATTGACTTTTCTTCTTACTCGCTACGGGAGTGAATTTTGCCCTTTTTTTCCCCATCTTCAGAAAGTTCCAGGTTCTAATTGTATTGTTCAAACATGGAGAGAAGGGGTATAGTCAGTGGTCAAAATATCTACTCAAAGAATGAGACCACAAACGTTTGCTAATTGTTTTACTATAGAAATACTTCACAAACAATTTTACTATATCAATGTATCGTAAAGTCTTTGAATATATAAAAGCACTGTAAAATATTTTACGATAGAAATGCATTGAAAACCAAGGAGAGAGGTATTGACAGTGAACCGGAATTAATGCAATCATTAATGATTGAATATGACTTTTATATTTATAATGTAAATCTATATATCATATAAATGTATGGATAATGTCTGAGCTATAGAAAAGTAATGGAAATAATTTTCCTGTGGAAAGCATTGCAAATATTTTCCTTAGTTCATTGTGAGTTTTGATCAACGCGGTTAAACTTATTAAGACCATTCCTTTATATACGCAGTGATTTTTTTTATGCGGTTTCAAAATTTCGAAAAAAAAATGATTCCTTCATTTCATTTCTTTTATTGTCAACTAAATCATCTTACACTCTGGAATATAAAACGGACAATGTAACATTCACAACTAGCAAGGTGTAATTTGAACACTCTAAATGTTGAGCAAGAATCAAACTACTGAGATAATAGAAGTAGCAAGTGCCGATGAAGATGCTGCATTCAGATTTTCCGCTAAATTGCAGAAAATAACTGAAAAAAATGATCAGAATAATCTCAAAAGGTTTAATATGGATGAAACCGTGCCCAGACATTTCGTGAACGAATGTTTCTTCTGCAGACGTTTCATGGAACACTATTTGGATGAAAGAATATATATATAGATATATTTTAATTTTGAGTTATAATTTAGAATCTACATATTCATTGTCTCAAAGCGTTTATATTTCACGTGGCAAAATTAAATTAAACGTTCAACGGATACATATCACTTTTTCATTGTGAATGCAAATAGTCTCATGAATTACAAAGAAGTACAATAAAAAAAGAACATTTAGCTGACCACACAAGTTCAGAATAAACTTTTTATTTGCTCTCACGAATACATCCAGACAAAATAAGATTAGTTCCAAAAATAAACACAGACCATCCGAAAAACGATGATATCTACAACTCATATCCCTTCCTTATCACTCCTTTCTATAAAAGAACCTCACAAACCACGGCCATTGTTCGGTCTCTTTTCTAAATGTTTACAGGATGCAGTTGTTAGTTGTTCCATCTTTCGCACACCTATCCTAATTCATGTACGTAGACTCGTGCATATATATTTATACATAAACAAACACATCAGTTTTTAACCTCATCGCATCACGTAGAAAACCGAACATTAAAAACACATTTATTCTTCTCTAGTGTCTACTGCATCGATTTAGTTTATGCATATTTCAAATAAATACATTCTTGTAACATTATATTTGTATTCTGCATCTTTCCCAAAATTTGCATCCACATCGTCTATTTCTTTTACAACTACAAATGAGACAAAGAAAGAAACAAATAACAAATTTTCATCGCACGCCTGCAAACTATCAGCCTTCCTATATCCCGAAATCAACAGCAGCTAGCAAGTGATACGATATCTCGCTCATGTGTTAATATACAACTGTTGCATTCAGCCTCAGTTATTTTCTACTACACTGTTTTGTTTCGAATCAAAACTAAATAATTAGTTAATATCAATCGTGACCAAAGTGGGTTAAATTGTAAGGTAATTAATGGAGTCAGTTAGAATTATATCTGATTAATTTAATCTCACTCCGTTTAAAATATATATTGATTTGAATTTTACGTTATTTTCTATTATAGTCTTTTCTTGCTGACGCACGTTTCTGTCATTCTTTATCTATTGACCATGTAAAAGAAACAAAAGAGAA
This sequence comes from Thysanoteuthis rhombus, assembly GCA_963457665.1. Taxonomy (NCBI): domain Eukaryota; kingdom Metazoa; phylum Mollusca; class Cephalopoda; order Oegopsida; family Thysanoteuthidae; genus Thysanoteuthis; species Thysanoteuthis major. Next base: position 31,326,112 of record OY735205.1, read on the forward strand.
CAAAAAACAATGAGATTTCTCGAAAATTATTTTATCTCACTTCTTAGACGATTTTCGATGAACAGTATGATAATATTAAACAAATATAAAATATCTTTTTTTCACAACTGATTAGAAAATGACACCTCGTTTTAAAAGCGTTATTAAATTATAAAAAATGTCTCTTTTGACTTTTTTCCAAAACTTGATAGGAAGAAGAAACTCAAATCTGTGTTTAAAGACACAAAAAATAATGTTTTATTTTTTATAAAGTAGTTATTCACGCTGTTTCAATTTTTTTACTTCCATTGTTATTTCGGCAAAACATCAATCGATGCTTTTTTTTTTCTATCGAAAAGTAATGATGCTAAAAGAACTTCATTTTTTTTTTACAGGAGTATGATATTAAGTACTGGTTATAGCAGCTATATTTCAATATTTTAAGTCGCCAATAAACGATACGGAAGAATTATCATTTTACTATCGGTCACTGTATTTGATTCACGTTAATCAAAGGGGACTATACATGATTTTCCACATGAATGCATTGGAATTATTTTAAAAGATAATGTCACGGTCACGGTTAATGTTACCGACGTAAAGGGGCTTTCATATTCATGGTGTAAACGTGGTTACAAACTGAAGTTTGAACTTGAATTTCAACAGCATATTTGATCTATACGAACTGTTGTTTAAAATAAATGCTCTTTTCATCATTAGACTGAGGACATATTGATGTACCTACATACATGTACATATGGTCAGACCTACTGTGTCGCTGAACAGAGTGGGTGAGAATTAACTCCCTCTCAGAAATTATACGTAACTTTTCCGAATCTCAATGTAGATAAATCATACGAAATAAAATGTTAGTTTCGAATAGAGAGTTTCTTTTCACCCAACCTGCACATGTAATGATTAGAGTGAATGAAATATCTGATTCAGCTGTTTGATATATCCTTCAAGTCATATAACATTTTCCATAGACATCTATTGCGTAAATGAATTACATCTGACAAAAACACTTGGCGTAATATCGGAGATATTAATCTGTTTCTTATATAAGAACATGCCAATATCAGCTCTAATACTATCATGCTTAGTAGGCACTTATCTACATACCTATTTGCAATGATTTATGTTATAAAATCTGGAACCAATACAGGGAAGAAGTAAGGTCAGACATACTTGAGAGCTCAAAGAAATTGTGGTACACTTGTACATCTGTGCAAAGAATCAAGATCAAACATCTAATAATTTCACCAAAATGTTATTACAGTAAAGCTAGCTGCGAATGAAAAGGAATGAAAAATCTAGCCATTTTAGCTATTTTCATGTTATCGTGATTAAGACCAAATAACCAAAGACTACCGTTCAAAATATTGTTTCTACCATATTACATGTTACATAAACATCCTTAGAGTGAATGAATTGTATTTAACGGAAAACATTTGCTACGGTATCGAACAGATATAATCGTTTCTTTCCTTGAAAACGATAGAATTTAAATAAGTGTAGTCCCTGCTTTTGGAGCGTTCTCTGAGCGCCACTTCATTGCTTTTCGAAGGTGAAAGCAGAAATAGCGTTGCGGAGAACCATTACAGAGGCAGCGCACACCCTCTTCCTCTCTCTCTTATACACCTAGTTTTCTATACCTCCAACCACCTCGACCATAATTTGGGTAAAAATCAGAGATGCTTAAATTTAGTGGAAAGGTTTTCTGTTTTTACTATTGAGTATTAGTAGAAGTTATGTAGATACGAACACACAGAAATAGTTGCTTCACCCTCTTCCTCTTTTTCTCTTTGTTAGTGTGACATAAACCAACTAACAAACATTTATAAGATGTTTATATTAGGAAATCACACAAGACTAAAGAGAAAAGACCCAATCAATAGCACAAAGCCTGTAACTGACATAAGCTTAGAAGATTAAGGATGAAATCAAATGACCCTCACAAAGGAACAAATAGCAAACTAAAAATGATCGCTGGGTTAAATATAAGCCCAGAAAGAATCAGGATGAAATGAAATTAGTTTTTTTTTTTATGAAGAGCCAACAGCGATTCAATATTATCTTTGGCTTAATTTAAACATAGATTCAGCTCAGACTTGGGTCTTGTCCAAATTGGATCTTTTTTTAAAAAAAATGATGGCTTCTTACATCCCAACATTTATCAAAATAAAAAAGAACATTTTTATATAATCAATTTTCACTAGTTTTGACAACTAGTGACCAAATGGTTGAAAGCAGTCACGCGTATGTATACTGAACTCCCCAACCCCGTGGGATAGCTATTTATTCTCCGATTGCACCGTTTACTCGTTGCCGCAGAATTACGGTCCAAGGCAGAATTGTAATAGAAGGCAACTAAAAGTCAAGATAAGATTAGAAAAAATAATCGAAATTAATTTTAGAAAAAAAACATGTTTCAATAAATAGTTCATCCAATAATAAGAATAAATCAAGATTTAAAAAAATAAATCAAATATCGTTTAATCGAAAAATATTCACTTCCTAATTTGTTGATGATTTTTTAAACTATCTAGAGAAATGAAGGACTCGGTTGATTTCTATGAACTTGACAAAAAATGACCCATTGACGAGATAAATAGCATTAACACGAAACCTGATCAAGGAACGTAGACCTAAAGCAAAAAACGCATTTTTGCAATGATTTCCAACAAATTGGATTAGATTATAAAAGGCCAAAGATTAAAACTTGCTCATAATTGCTTTGTGATGTGATCTCATTATTTATCCGACAGAAGCCGTTGACTTTAATGAGATATGATGTTCTTTTGTAGGATTTTTTTAGTTGCATCGTCGTCATGGAAACATAAAAGGGTTCTTGGATTCAGGAACAATTTTAGACAGGGAAAGCATTTGTGGTCTGATGAACAACTGAAGATCAAGGCTATGATCTAGGCTAAGGGTCAAGTTCTGAACGGGAAAACAAAGGCCATTTTGATATTTTTTCGGAGTAGAAATATTTCGAAATTTTATAAATGGAGGACGAAGATTTAAAAAAGTGAGTGAATGGATATTTTACGCGCGCATGCGCCCGTGTGTGTGCACGCGTGCCTGCATGTATGTGTATGTGTGTGTGTAAGATGAGAATGAGGGTTATAAGAAGCCGTTGTTTGAGAAAATAGGGAAAGCAATCAAAGACCAAAATAAAGAATGATGAAAACCAGTTGAAAGTTGAGAAAGTTGAAGTCTAAAATGAAGAGAGCAATGAAGGGAAATGAAGAAGAAAAATGGAAAGGGAAATAAGGAAATACTTTTTATTCCCAAAATGTGTTTGAAAATGAAAAGGAAAAGGTATGAAATTGGGAGGGAAATACAAAATAGAAGCAGAAGGAACTAAGGGAAAAAACGAATAGAAAACTTTCAAAATGAGGAACAAGGGATGAAAACGAAACGAATATATGACCGAATGAAAGAAGACAGTAAAGGTTCATAAGGAATTTAATCAGAAAGAAATTGAATGAATCATATCATGGAAAAAGAAAAACGTATCTTACAGAAGAAAGAAAGAAAGAAAGAAAGAAAGAAAGAAGGAAAGAAAGAAAGAAAGAAAGAAAGAAAGAGTGAAAGAAAGAAGGAAAAAGAATAAGAAAGAAAGGTTTGGGTTTCTTCAGAGAGAGAAACCTATGAAAAAAAGGAAAGTTTGGGAACATTTTCAAAAGTGTAAATAATAAAAATCCAAGTCACAAGGAGAGATATAAAAAAAAAGTGATCAATTAATGAAGTAATGAAGAAAGATTGTTTGAATGGAAGAGAAAACAACATTCAAAACAGCAAATCATTAAAAGAACGCACCTCTTAGGCTGCAATATAAATGAATGACAGAATCGTTTTGCATCTAGGCAGAATGCATCCACATTAAGACACACGCCCGCGCACACGCTCACGTTCACATCCCTGTGCAGACAGTCACACACACACACACACACACACACTCAAACACGCACACATTTACAATCACGACACACATCCTCCGGACATACATTTACAGACACACATTCCCGTGTATCCACGCCCATGCAAGCAGACACACATTATCATTGCTCTGTTCTCTTTTTACTTTTGTTGTTTTAACTCTTTTTATCTCTTTCTCTTTCTTTCCTTTTCCCTTTCACTCCTCTCCACCCACAACCCGGCGTATCACTCTCTCCCGTAGTTTATACCACCATTCATGTTTTCTTACCTCATTAACCCCCTGAACCAACACACCCACACGCGTTTCTCTCCCCACCCCTTGCTGAGTTAGGAACAACAACAAAAACAACGACTTGCTGACCCGCATTGGGTTACGTGTCTGCCTAAGCGGCACAGGAAGTTTGCATAACTGCACGACACTGCTCTTCCCCCCTCTCTCTCTCCTCTCTCTCTTTCTCTCTCCTTCTCTCTCTCTCTCCCTCTCTCTCTCTCTCTCAATCGATCTATCTATCTATCTATCTCTCTATTTATCTATCTTTATCTCCTCCTTTCCTTCTACACCCCCTGCACACTCGCTCTCTCTCTCTCTATTTCTATTCCCTCCCCTCCTTGAGCCCATCTCTTTCTCCCCCTAACTCTCACCATCAATGTACTTTGGTTCGACTCCAAAAATAGATGGTTGTCATGGAAACCTGAACGGCGATGGTGGCAGACGTGACGGTAGGAACGCCGTTCAGTCAATGGCGGCTTTTGCTTATTACACTGACGAGTATTTTAGATCCGCTCAAACTTCCGTTGCACAGATTCTGCAACCGGTCTGGATTACCGAGACTGACCCGGTCTCGTTAAGCGCAGGATGGTCGCCATAGTAACATATCCTTAACGATCGAGCCCTCTGCAGACGTGGACATTAACTATTGCATTAGTGCCAAAAATCGAGCCAACCAAAACAAAGGTTCGTACACATGTAATCCAAATGTAGTTGCACAACTGCTTGCATAAGAAGCTTGGCCGTCGTATAACATTTGGGGAGATTTAATCCCCCATCCGATAAACGCAGACATTTTTTCAAAAATCATTATCAGCAGCAGCAGCAGCAGCAGCAGCAGCAGCAGCAGCAGCCATTTTTGGTCAACTGCTAGACAAAGGCCTATCCTAACTCCTCCCATGATAATTGTACGGCCGTGTTAGCCTTTGAGAAAGTAATGGCAAATTAGGATCACGTGTGGTCGATTTATCTATAATGAGCTCGGTTTTGAATTCAAATTTGTTTTTCCCTAGACTGGCTGCATCTCAAGGCTGGAGAGTTCACTCTTCCTTGCAATTTTACCCATAGTTGGTGGGTGAGGATAGATAGCTTCATGCGTATTTCAAGGGCATCAGTGCGAAATGGAGACCGTATATTCAGAAATTGCCCGTTTTCACAGACATCACGAGCGTATTCCAGACCCTATCTTCCCAATGCAATGGACAGGTGCCGTCTGAGGAATGGATCACCTGCCACTAAGTAAGGTGAATAATTGGTCTTTCAGCTCCTTGAGGTCTGAAAGGTCGATTGGGCATAAGATGGGTTATTCTGCGAAATTCTCTTGGCTGAATAATTATTTGGGAATTCTTTTTCTCTTGTGGCATCAGGAGTTCGAGAAGAATGTTTCATTTTCTTGCCCATTCGTTTTTATCCGCTTGGTGCTTTGCACTTGTTGCATAGTACCAGATTAGGCTAAACTTATGCGTGTATACATGGAATTTTTCTAAGCTAAGTTTAGAAAATACCCACATACATACTCACACACACACATACACACACACACACATATATATATATATATATATATATATATATATATATTATTAATATTATTATTATTATTATTATTATTATTATTATTATTATTATTGTGTCATCCACAGACGGCTGTTTCAATGTATTACATCTCTTCAGTGTGGCTATAGATTTTCCATTACCCCATCCGGTACTGCGGGGCAGAATTGAAACCTCCACACACACACACACACACTCATATTCTTGTGTCATCCACAGACAGCTGTTTCGATGTATTACATCTCTTCAGTGTGGCAATAGACTTTCCATTATCCCATCCGGTACTGCGAGGCAGAATTGAAACCTTCACATCAGACCCGGGGGCCAAAATCCTACCTCTGGAACTACTGGTCTGTAAGGCTGAATATAAGAGATACAAAGATAGATAGATAGATAGATAGATAGATAGATAGATAGATAGATAGATAGATAGATAGATAGATAGATAGATAGATAAATAGATAGATATAATTAGGCTTTATTTGTAGGATATATATATATATATATATATAAATATATATATATAACAACATAGCTGTATAATAAACATGATTGAGCAACAAAAATGTAGGTGGACTGGGCACTAGGCACGAAGAAATGACAATAAATGGAGCAAAAGATTAACGTGTTGGTTTTACATTGGACAGTTAACGCAGTAGGAAAAGTTCAGACACAAGATGAAGAGATACGATAGAAAGGTTTGCTAGTAAGACAGAGAGGTTGACGTCAGCACAATCGCGGTTATCATGGAAGGAGATTGGGAAGGCTTTTCGACCAGCAGCGAATTTACAACAGCTGATGATGATAATCATGATTATGAGGATTGGATGGTTATGCAGCAAGCTAGTGTTGTAAACCATTTCTACCGTAGTTCGATCTTCAGCCAACACTAACTCACCACACTTGTAGCCTTGTACGAGATTAAGCTGAGCTTAGTAAATATGTATACGCACACGCATGTTTAGTTGGCTAGTCTTCCAACCCATGATTACAGCATTAAACGAAGCTAAGTAAATACTTATATGCATACGCATATATAAATGGATCCAATTTTAATAAGGTAATATCACGTCCCATTACCACTGTGGGTTCAATCCTGTATACGTGTCCCATATTTGTGGACTTGTGCTTCACTGAGTTATGTTTAGCAAATACTAACATTTATTGAAATAGTTATGTATTTCACACGAGTGCCAGCGGTCAGGATTTGAGCCCAGTTAAAAGCCAGGGATTTGAATGCTGCTTTCTAAGAAGATTGGAAAGATTTGAGTAACACGCTATTCCTAACCCCTAACCATCGATTTGTTCAAATACTCGATTCTATAGAGAGATAGTTAACAAGCTAGTTTTATAGATTGACTCATAAGTAATCCTTAGTGAGCGCCCTGCTGCTTGTGCCTCGTACCAGATTGAACCAAGCAGAGTAAATAAGGGTGCTTATCGTTACACAATAGCCAGTAAGATAGTTTCTCGGACCAATTTGCCAGTATAGAGAGTGCAATACGGACTGAGAGCTCGTCAACTATAGTCTTGTGCCAAATGGTGCGTGAATAAGGGTGCTAACCATAGTACCATAGTTAGAAAGCTTGTCTTGCAGTGTAGTTCGTTTGTGAATTAAGTTTAATAATCTTTGTCCCCCCTCATTAACGTGATCCGGTGACAAACTAACCTAATCTCATTACATGAATATTAGTTAGCAAATTAGAATAGTGCTACACAATCTTCCACTTCTATTCACTTTCTTGAGAGAGAAAAAAAAAGATCTCATCTCAGCTTCCCTTCTTCCGGAGAGAAACTGTTTGTCGTATTAGTGAAATGAATACTCATAGAAAGTTCCCACCATCTGCAAAGCAGACCAAAAGGCTCGGCTCTCGGGACGTCAGTACACACGCACCAGAACAAATAGCTATTGTGAATTGAGTTGCTTGCGTTTTCAACACAGCAGAGCGTTGTTTAGATTTTGGATAAAGTTTCATCTATACTGGTATCAGACCCAGAGGTGGCACCACCAAAAAGTTTTCTAAAAACTTTGGAATGATATTTCAGCGCTTAGACATCGTGGATTTTTAAAGTACACAGTTGTCAGATGCAAGTGGCGTAACGGTTAATGGAGCAGACATTTGAATAGGCCTACCGATTTCAAACTTCGGTAAAGACTGTTCTACGTTCATTTGGCACGGATGTGCTTGGGGAAAAACATGAATACATCCCTTCTTCCTCTAGCGATTTGTAAAATAGCTGGAAAGACTGGGCTCTCTAACCTTGGGGAAAACTAGTTTAGGAGAAGGACAGTTCCGATTCTTAATCAGGAAGTGGAGCCCCCTTTAGGCGGTTGTAAGTCAACTTTGGTATGCTTACGGCAGCTCCCGCAGCTAAACTGATGCCAAACGTATTGCAACCCGATTTAATTTGGACAAGGCCAAGAAGGGGATTTTGTCGACTGAGCATCCCAGGATCTCCATACATTCCGCCCAGTTTTGTGAGGGACACTTCAGTGTCGTCCCATCGTCAATCGAGACAAAAAAAGGCAAATTGCTTTGGGAGATGACATACGATGTTTCACCCAATCTGAGATAAATTTTATCTCATTTGTCATTTTAAAGGAAACAAAACCGGTTCTTTCATCCAGAAACAGAGGTAATTTGAGATTATTGCTATCCTTAATGCTCTGATGATAATTATATCGGCTTTTTGAAAAATTTATGGCTGTATAATTGTTTGATGATAACCTTTTGAAAGATAGTTTAGATCAAGAATACGATTTCACTGCATACGTCTTTGGCAGACAAACATTTGCTTATTCAAGAGAAATAACCACACAATCACTTCAGAGACAGGAATTATTAGATTTCAAAAGGAAAAATGAACAAATTTTCAATAAGATTCAAACTTTTCCACTTTCAGTTATAAACTGCCTTTAGGTATAACTCGCTGATGAAGGAAACCCTTGCGTCTTGTTTAGATTATTCTCACATTAAACTTGACACTGGATCAGATGAAATCTCTCCAGCTACAACTAATTAACCAAACATCGCTCAGAAACCCTCTTCCCAACAAAACATACATCCACTGGGACTCAGCTGAGATTAAGAGACTTATCACCCAGCTTGTCAGGGACACTTGTAGACCATTAGGTTTAATTAAAAAGTGATCAGCCCCCTCCAACATCCGAGATATCACACCAACAACTAGCCATGTGGTCTATAAATAGACAGCATTTTAATTTTCACACATTTTCTAAAGATTTGACTGAGATCTTGAATTATATGAAGAAATGTCATTTGTAACATCTACTTTGGCTTCATAAATTATCTCTTTAATCTAGTATATATATATATGTATGTATATATTGCATAAATTGCATAACAGGGATATATTTTGGATGAATATTTAGGTTTAAAACGTTCATATCTATATAATTGGAATTATTTATCGATTGGTCGATCAATAGATGGATTAATAAATGTGAATTTGTACATCTAAATATGCACACCAGGCTTTTCTACGCATGTATACATTAATGTGTGCTTACACATAGTAATCTTTTATATCTCTCTCTCTCTCTCTCTCTCTATATATATATATATATATATATATATATATATATACTTATAAAATCTGTGACAAACCATGAAGAAAAAACTCGATAGAAATTTGAAAATAGCCACGGTTTTGAATGTTACTGAACAGACAAAATGGCTGAAGGAGAAAAATGGCGCCAAATTAACCATCTTATTGCGCGAAATAAATCACCAAATGGTTGGAGATGGAAATATGAAATTGATTTGGCATATATCGAGACAAAAATATGATTGCTTTTTTTTCTCAATTTCTTTCTTTTTTTTCTTTTTTTTGTATACAGCATTTCGTTATGTACAGTTTGATTCAACTAGCAGTGAAATTGATTTCAATTTTATCAGCTGAAAATCTATTCATCCAATGATCTCACGTGGTGTAAATAACCGCTGAACGAACCTGCTTTCCCGATTCAGAGCATTTTTACTTCATGTTTTAGCTTCCCTGTTTTCAAATGCCCTGATTGCTTTGTGAAAGTCTAGATTCTTCGATTTAAAGTGCCTACTGTAGAATAATGGTAAACAAGCACATATTGCAGACGTATCTTATTGTAGATTTACGCCAGGATTATGCCCCAGAGATGAAGCAAATCTCAAATGTCAAGATTCCAATGTAGAACTGACAAACGCAGAGTCTCGTTTATTCGATATTCACCAAACGTAGCTTAGTACAACCTAATCTTAGCTTAAACTTAGTACTACACAAAACTCAATAACTCTAAGTGGGGAGCGCATGCTTGTCTAGAAGTTCAACATTCGAAATCTTGACAAGGATTTACTGGTTCTCGAACACTGATCGCTGGCACTAGTGGGAAATATGCAACTATGTCGGCTGCATAAAAAAAAGATTTTGAACAGCAGAAAGAGCCACACCAATTAATTTTTTCATGTATTTGTGATTTCTTTATCGACAGTTATGTAATGATATGTCCATGTCTTAACACGTAACCATTGCATTGAAAGAGACAAATATAATAAGAATAAACAAGATGAGAATTTGGATTGAAAGCAGTTAGTTGGGCGTTTGCATCAATGCCAGCTGTTTAGCTCAATGGTAAGAACATCGCTATGTTGAAGCAGCCTCTCTGTCGGCTACTCAATCTATTTGTTGGTTCTATTCGTGCAGCCATCCCATTTTCTTCAATTATTTATTCAATTTACGTTGTCTAAATTAAGTAACATATTAACTGTGTTATGACAGGAGATTATTTCAAATAAGTTTCTATATAACATAACGCAATGTATAATTACTTCTGTCGGACTAAATATGTCTATTTCTCTATATATACCTATATATCTTCCAACTCTGGAAGCACTCTGATGGATGAGGAATTGTGTGTAAGTAAATGTATCACTTGAATTCGGTCCCACTGACCGTCTACTTCCGCGTAGGGCAGGGGTAAAATGCTAGCGAAGGTTTCGATCCTACCTCGTGGTACTGGATGGGATATTGGATAGTCTACAGCCACACCGAGGAGTTGTAATACAACGAAACAGCTGTCTTCGGATGACTCAGTTATCAATTATTATTATTTATGTCTATATTTATTATGAAATATTATAGTTTTTGTGTGTGTTTATTTTCAAAGTGTCGACGCATCACAGAGCGGAAACAGAGGTATGTCCAAATTTAGTAAGTCTCTAATTACCTACAGCACGCAGCTTTAGGTCGAACATTGCAAAAAAAAAGAAATATTCGATTTAATTGGTGTCGTCATTGACGTTCTCAGAAACAAGTGAGTCGAAAAATATTTCCCCTTTGAGTTTTTTCCATCTAGGATTTTCTCGGAAACCATTAGACTTAGATACATAACATCAAACTGTACGGGTCTTTTTTCATCATTGGACCTATTCACCTGTGAAGGGGGCTCCATGATTTTTTAAAGATTTCTTCTTGAGCAGTAATTGTGAGTTACAAAGTCATGGCGGTTCTATAGTGGAGAGGTTTGATCCTCAGAAAGAAGAAGTGGCGGGTCAATTTCAAATTTCGACAGAGAAAGTTTTTTTTCTGTTCATTTTTATATGCTCTCAAACTATTTGTCTTCCAAACCTTGACGAGATTTGTCAGTTTTGATGAAAACATTTTTTCAGATTCTGAGGGGGTTCTTATTTACAATGTAGTTATGATTGCAAACTTGACCCTCACGATCCGTTTGTTATTTGGAAACTACGAATGTGATTTCCTTTTTTACTCAGTGCTGTTTCCATTATTGCTGTCTATATCATCTAAATCCCAAATTTTGGTTTTCTTTTTGAATTTCATGTGTTTTTAATTCATTAGACCTTCAAATCTTCCGGAAATTTTGAGAGAGGAAATATTTAGAGGAATTATAAGAAAGTTATTATAAGAAAATGTTGATGATGCAGCTATTATGGTCGACTGCAGCCTTAATTCCCGTTTGTCATACGTAACTATGTTTGTGAATTTTTCTTTTTCATACTGCTTCTGCCAGTTTACCTGAGATTTGGCTCAAGCCTGCGTGGTTCTGCCTTGAAATAAGTACCGGTCCAACAGTTGAGAAATTAAATAAAATAACTAAAGGCATATCTGAAATCAACACGACACAATTCATCTATAACACACATTTTAAGGTCAAATTTTACAGAAATATAACCCTTGATTTCTAAGTGGTCAACGTTTGCGCTCGCATAAAGAATGATTTTATCGCTAAAAAACCAGTGAGAGGAGCAATTCACTAGTGTTCAGGGATGTGGTGAATACGATTGGCAGGCTGATTTCGAAACTCGATGGAGAAAATAATAATTAATATTTCTTCTTAATATAAAAATTAATATTTCTTCTTTTTTTCTTTTGTTTTCTTTCAATTCTGTGTATTTCAATTAGACCTTTATATCTTTCGGAAATCTGTCAGTTTCCAAAAACGAAACATTCAAAGATTTTACAGAGGGGTTTCTATTTACAATGTAGCTATAATGCTGAACTGCAAACTTTTTTTCTTTCATTCGTCCCAGGAGACCATGGACGTGAACATCTCCTTCTCCCGGTGCTTATACCAGTTTTGCAGAATCTTTCAAGGGATCTAACCCTAAACTGACAAAACACATGTTGTTGTTTTTTTTTTGGGGGGGGGGGTTCATCTCAGAACAAATATGCTCATTCACTAACCCAGATCAAAACCTGTACACAACAATGAAACATTGGCACAACATGTCCAATAGTCCTCTCTGACAGGCAAACTACAAAGGCTAAAGTGATCGATTGAATTTTCAGTTTTCAGGAAAATTAGTTTGCTCGTTGTTTTCATGGAATCTCCATAAAAATATCGTTTGCATCCTAGTGGTGTATGATTTAGAGATTTTTACGGACAATGCACACACATATACACACACACACACACACACACACACACACGCATACATATATATATATACATATATATATATATATATATATATATATATATATATATATACACAAATATATATGTGTGTGTGTGTATGTGTATATATATATATATATATATATATATATATATAATGCTTAATTTGGTCGAAGAGATAGTAATGAAGGCCAGAAGCTTATGTTGTATGGGGCCTCATACGCACCCACTCTCACATCCATCCTCTCTCTCTCTCTCTCTCTCTCTCTCTCTCTTTCTTTATATCTTGCACACACACACACATACACATATGCTCACACACACACATACACATATGCACACACACACACACACACACACACACACGGATGAAAATTCCACATGTCATACATGAAAATGGTGGACGACACGAGGCACGGAGTATACCTACTTCTCAATTTCCAAGTTTTTTGCATGTGCAATATATATATATATATATATATATATATATATATATATATATATATATATATATATATATATATATACACGCAAGTTTTTCCATTATATAGCCAAGAGAAAAGCTTGTTTGGCAACTATCAACCATTAAATAATAATTTGATTTCTAATTTCTAGTGGGGAGTTACTTTTCACTCGCCCTGTACATGTATGTATATATGTGTATGGGTATACATCGTGTTTTATATATGGACCAATGACCTTACAAGTGTCCTATGTGTCAGCATGTAGAACGATCATGTCTCTAGAGAGACCCCGACGAGAAGAATTACGACCTGTTTGCTTGTCTTGAAATCTCTGATAACTTTCTCTATCTCATTTCCGGCTGGAAGGACGAAAAAGAAAAGTAACATTAAAATAAAATAAAATAAAGTACTCACTTCTATTTCGATCCTGTCCTGTCAAAAACTTCCTCATTTTCAAACAATCCATCTTTTATGACCCTTGGTTTTTGACATGAAGATAATCCTTCATTTACGGAATCTGTAACTGAACTTCTGCTTTTGGCCATGAACATAAATAGATTATATACTCAGAGATGTTGGAGGTTTAGCTAAGTGGTCAACAACGCGGAGAATGGACTCAGCGAGCTGAGTTCAAACTCTCTCGGGAATGGTATGAGTCAAATACCCTTTGGAAAGTTTTCTCTCCCAGCTATGGGTAAAATTCACAGGGTGATGTGAGTGGTGTCACTTTAGTTATTGTCGCTTCTAAATGTATTCCACGATGACATATGATATTCAAAGCCCTGACAGAGACATCTGAAGCCATAGCCTGTGTAAGGGCACTGACTGATTCAAATGTGCTCTCGTTTGCGTAAATGTATGTGTGTTTGTGTGTGGAAGGTGGTACGAAATCTAATTTCTGCAGTCACTTAACCAATAAACTATAAACCTATATGAATTCTACGATATCGAGTACATGTATATATTCATTGAGTTTATCCCAGTCTGGCACAAGATCATGATATCAGAACACAGGTGTGAACGAATTCTCAACCAAAGTATTGCAATTAATCAATAAACAACCATCTACGACATGCCCTTTATCCAGTTCATGCACAAACTTACAATTATCTATCTATCGATCCTAGATATCTATATTCTAGTGTTGCTACTTGATAAATATATTTTCAAATACAGCCCACGAATGGAATGTAGTATGTATTTTTGTTGTTACCCTTCTTGAGCTGCAGCTTGCGGGGGGTAAGTAAGGTTAGTTTAGAATTCTGTACAGAGATTTTAATCGTCACATAGTGCTTAACATTTCCGGTTTTTATATATATAATTTTAATTAGTCTGCCTGGTGGGTGTAACAGCAGTTAAGGTAGTCATGGGATAGAGGTTTTTTTTGCGTTTTCCCTTACAGATTTGCTCCTCCGTCAGCTATTCTTGGCATGCCGAAGACGGCACATTTTGTCGAAAGAGGAAGAGTTTTTATACCATTGTAACATCTTCAATCTAAATTCGAACTCTACTCGTTGACTTGTAACCATTACACCAACCTATACCTATCTATGGCTGAAATTCATATAAATAGAACTAGGACATTGCCCGTTCCAAAGGTGCATCTTTGGAAGGAGCCAGACTTTATGGTGCGTGGAGCAATTTGCCATAATTTCCATCAGGAATAATTATCTGCCTGTCATACAAAACTACGACTTCGAAGCATTTCGGTTACTTCCATTCAGTGTTATTAATTTAGGTATCCAGTTTACATATTTCATACCTAAATTCAGATAATTGTGAATGTTTCATTCATTTTCATTGAATTTCTCGGGAACCGTTGATCGAGAAAAAAATTGTAACTCGACACTGCACTGCCTTGTGTGCTGATTGATGGTAAATGTCAGTTCCGTAGTGTGACCATCTTTCGGGTAATCGCAGTACATACGAGCACTCGCTCATACTCAAGCAGAGCTTTCTTTAATTGCAGTCAAGTTAATGACGAGAGAGAGAAAATTCTGTTATCGTGTAAAGACCAAAAAAAAAACATCACGTTGCTGACCATTGATCTTCATGCGTTTTTGGTATCGACAGCGAAATCAAATCGACCTTTGCTAGCAGAAGGAGCAGACTGAGGTTAAGGTGCCAAATGTGAAGATAAAAGTCAAATGTCAAAAATGAAGGTTCTTCTCTTAAGCCAAACTCAGAATTCCTTGTTTATCATTTACACGAAATTCGGTTAAAGCAAGATCTTTCAAGAGGGCCACCAATACTATAATGATGTGGCAAAATAATTATCTTAAGAAGACACTAGACTTGCATGGAAAAATTATCCGGGAAAATCTTATTATTTTGCTATCTACACATAGAAAAGGGAAAACCGCCATTCAGCTACCAAATAAGCCATAATTGAGTAAACAATTTCAATGTTCTTGAATAATAATATATGATAAATCGGAGAGACGAGTGGCATAGCGGTTATCAGGATGGATAATGTAATCAGAGAGCTGAGTTCAAGCCCCAGTTGAAGCTGTTCTAAGTTCACTTCACTCTAACGCAATCGGTATGAATCCATCACTTCTCCCCTAGCTATGGGTAAAATAGAAGGGTATACTTGGCTCTATGAAGGCAAACAATCTAGGGAGAAGATAACTCTGATCCCAAACCAGGGAATTGAGCCCCGTTACGTCAGTTGGATGCCAACTTTGACGCTGATGTCAAAGGTATTGTACCCCGTTTTCTTTTGGACTATATCAGTGAGACTGTGATAGAGATTCTCTCGATCGAGCATACCGAGGTCTCCATACGCTTTGCCCAAGTTTGCACCGTGGAGAGGTCACTTCAATGTCATTCCATTATCAAGAAAGAAGATCTTTGTATGATTGACTGATTTTTTAGATGTGTGAAAAGACCTTATTTCTGATACTTAAAAACCGTCAACCAAAACTGTCAACACAGGTTTCTCCAGTTGATCTAACTGGCTACGTGTACATTGCAAGTACAGGCCACACAAATGGCGCAACATGGCTGAAAATTCAAACGTTTACCCTATATTATTTGTTTTCTTTTTGCAAATTCCAGTGGTGTGTACCCAGCCGCGTTCACGCTTGTTTTTCGAACTCTGTTAGTGATCAGAACCCAGCAAAATGCGACAGAAGTTATTCATTCGTTGACGACATTCTTATCGGTTCTTTAGTTGATCATCCCCAACACAGCATCCTGACAGACTACAAAAGACAGTTTTTATCGAGTGACTAACTTGACCTGTATCTCCGTTTATTTTTTTATGGTCAAGAATAATTCATTGAAAGGTCTTTCTGCAAGAAATAAGTTTATTAAAGCTTAGAGGTTACTTGGAAACGAAGTGATACTGTGGTGTAGTTACATTATGGCTATGAAGAGCCCAATACTCTCTCTGTAACCCATATATAGTACACTAAAAAAGGTTGACAGACCAATTGACCTCAGCCCTAGCTGACTTACTAAGCCTAACCCCAAAGCTCAAAACTGCGTTTATATATCGATAACGTAATAACATCTGAGTTGCCGAAATGTCCTCAACTTTTATTTATGAATCTATCTTCATCTAGCACACAAAAAAACGGTGGAACATAATATCCATGATGACATAGTGTGTTGGGGACGAACAGGAAAAATCCTGGCCTCATTCCAGGCGAAAATGATCTCTATAATCTCGATGTGGATCGTGTGTCAACAAAGTAATTTTGCTCACCATTACAATTGTGATAAATTTGATCTCCATCGGATTCTCTATACTTGTGGACTTGTGCTACACTAAGGTCAGCAACAGCATCCTTTCAAAGACCGCCGTTTGGCATACACCTTTCTCAAGATTCGCCTGTCGTCGCCCAGTCAATATCTCCTGAACCCGTCTGAGTCGTTTCGTCATCTTCTTTTCCGTTGGTCTTAATCCCGCATATAATCCTTGGAACTTGGCCTGCCCGATGTGATTTGAGTTTCCAAATAGATTCTAAAATAAGGTAAATTTGGTAACTGTATGGAGCACCACACAGTTAAACAAACAGTGGTTAGAAAGCTAGTTTCGTTGATTGTTATTACTTCAATTAGTTAATTTTAATTATGATGGCTGCTGCAGAAATGTGATGGAACCGTCCCCGGACGTTTCGTGGCCAAACGTTTCGTCTATGCGAATGGATGTTTAGTCGAGAACGTTTTTCTCAAAATTTTTAACAATATTTATCAACCGAAAGATATTATGTCGAACTGATATCTAAGTTTTACTTATAAACGTACACATTTATTTTTGCAAAATATTTATACTCCACAGAGCAACAAGATCATTTTAGACATGCATTGTTACATCAAAATAAGAAGAAATTTCGATTTCATTTAAAACAAGCAGAATAAAGATTAGATTTGTAAACGATTAGTAATCCAAACATGTATTTAGAACAGCTTATTGTGGAGCAGTGAAGAGCGAACTAGTCTCCATTACCCTTACTACTCTAGTGGGTAGTGGTCTGACTGGTGCTCTGTGGACTTATGAGCTGAATATTATCGCAACAAAGCCTGTCCATCGCCATTGTGTTTTCTATTGGATTCTATGATATCTCAGATTCCCGTTTTTAGAGTCGTCTACGTCTCTCTATAAGAGGCTCTTTCCGCCTGTCAGTTGGTAGGTCTGTCCCCATATTGTTTCTCAGCTGTTTCTAGTCAAATTTAAAATGAAACTTGGTAGAAAGATGTTTCTTTATAGGATTCTCCTTACCTTGAAATATTTCCCCCTCAGGGCCATGTGATCTTGCGTTGATAGAGTTTGAACTTTGTTTCAAAATCGATCAAAATCGGTTTTCTCAGCTGGTTCGAATCGAATTTACTTGGAACTTGACAGAGGGGTGTTTCCTGATAAGATGTTTCTTTCCTGAAAAATATATCTTATTCAGGGTTTCGTGAACCGGGTCATGATCATGATAATGTGGTTTAAACTCTATATTGGAAGTCTCATTGAATGTTCGGTTCTTGTTTCTCTAAGAAAACTGTGCAGGATTACGGCCTCTGTTTGATGTTGAGCATAATCCTCTCCTGAGTACGTTGCACGGTTCTTAGTTTGAGAGCTAATCGCTATGGTTAAGTTCCATATGTCAGACAACCGTTGGAAATCACGCAATATAATGTGGATCTCCAGAGGTCATATGCGAAATTGTGGCCGACTGAAAAAAAGATGGCGTTACAATTTAGACAGGTTCGGGGGGATATCGGCGTCATGACCCTCATGATGGAGAAATCTGATGAATCTTGGGGAAGGTCTCTTCCGAATGACGGACATTAAAATGATGATGATGATGATGGTGATGATGATGATGATGGAGCTAAATATTTAATGAAAGAGTTGTCTCCCTCGGACCCAAGTGATTCCACCTTCCTTTCTTCTCTTCGTGTTCGACCATTGGCTTTCAGTTGTCAGATAATGTTTTGTTATTTCCACAGCTTATCACGAGAGGGAGAAGAATCGATCACGGGTCAGTCATTTTAACGCAATACGTCATTAATAATAGAGATTCCAATTGACTGGCGACCGATTGATATGTGTCAGAATGAAAAGCACTTACCTAGTTAATAAAGTGACCAGATACGACGTTGTGTAAATTAACGCCCAGCGGCCGTCAGTTGAGCCACCCGTTCCTAACGACCCATTGTATCGTATTTCACGATACCTGAACGAGGAGACAACTTGATTGATGGCGCCATCAGTTCAATGCCCTACAAAAGCAGCAACTATTGCTGGCTTGTTGCCTTTGTGATCCCATCAGTTCTGCTTGCTGACAATGGCTACGCTTCGAAATTCCAACCAATGGTTGACAGGCATTTGAATACACTGTTCAAATACATTTGGTAGGGAAACCCGAGGGGAGAGAAAGAGAAAGAGACAAAAAGTGATCAGATGTATGAGGAGTAGAAGGGATACACAGGTGTTTAAGGGTAGGGGTGGCTTTTTCGTTTTGTTTTGTTTTTTTCTTTTTTGTGTGTCTTTTTTTTCCTTTTCACTGAACAAACCGAGTCGTTGCAAAGAATGTGCGCGAAGAGCAATAGCTGGTGATAAATCACCGATCAAACCGCCTCGTGGTTCGTTGATGGCTTGTCCGCTCACTGATCGACGGAATGATTAATCATCTGGATGACGTGTTGCAAACGGCTTTGCAACTCCTCCTACTTTCACTTTACATCGACTTTCACTTTCACTTTCTAAAGTGGCGTCCAATTTTCGACTCTGCTTTCTTTTTCATCCCATTCAATCTCGCTGATTCGCCTTACCACCTTGAAGAATCACGCTGGCCCAAGTGCTTCCAACCAAGTAGACTGATTGAATTGTATCAAAAGTATTTTCGATTTTCACAGATCTTTAATTCATAGCTTATTTCATTCACACATGTAAAGACAATATATGACTCCACTATATCATTGATATAAGCTTTCTGGTTTCTGGTGGTCAATTTTTCCTCCATTTTGCATTTTAAACTGTCGTGATCAACAACTGATGGTCGTTAATTCTTGGGCTCTATTTCAAATGACATCATCCTTAAAATGCATCCAACCAGTACGGTCAGATATTGTTTCATTTCTTTCAAATTACCGAATTATGCAAGCAGCCTTAGTAGAACGGAGGCCCAATAGAAAGAATATTGTGACACACCATAATATATAATCAACACCTTCCCATCTTAATAAAGATGCTAGTTTTCTTTCGTGATTTGGGTGTATCAATAGTATTCTCATTTTTAGAGACCTTTACTCAAAAGCATATTACATTTACACATCTAAAACTATCTATGAGTCCACTATATCATTATCATCATTTATATCATATCATTATCAATACTTAACAACCGAACGTTTTGTTTCAGTTGTTATAATGGAGGATAAAAGTATGGAAAGTCTGGCAATGTCAAGGCTTTATTGCTAATTGAACCTCAAAGCTACTGAAGCTTGTGGGATTCGAGAAGTAGAAGAAAAGGAAGCAAAGCTGGTCGTACTGCCCAAAACAGGTATAAACGTTTAAAGGGTAGTGGCTTGTCCCTTGGAAGAAAGCCCAGCAGCAAAGAACCATTAGTCGTCGATTTGGAAGGTTTACAACGCAAGGTAGAGGAGAACTCGAACGTTAGTACTCAAAAACGGAACCAATTCTGGGCATTATATCAAAGGACAAGTACCTATTTATATAACGATTGGAGAGTAGTATCTGTTCACTAATTTAGGAGTGTTGCACACACATACACACACAAATATATATATATAAGCATATATATGTGTGTATGATGGTATACAACGTAAGGTTAAAGAAAACCCAATCATCAGTACTCAAAGACAGATTGTTGTCCACTTCTTGGCGTTATTTCAAGGGACAAGTCACCATTCATATAACGATCAGTGAGTAGTACCTGTGCACTCATTGGGAAGTGTTACACACACACACACACACACACACATATATATATATATATATATATATATATATATATATATATATATATATATATACATTGTGTTTTACAGATAGACAGATATGAATCTGAAATTGATAACATCAAACGATGAGAGTTAAATCAAATGGAAAAAATTATAAATTGACTGCAATCCACTGGGCGTTTAAGCTTGAAAATATCAAGAAGAATGAATAATATTGTTAAATGTGAATTTATATTTCATGTATTCTCTGCAGAACCGGCATGATGTGGCGATTGTCTAAATAGAATCAATTCGTAGTGGCCCTTTCGGGCGGCAATGATCCGAAATCCTGCTCACTTATGTGACTGGCTTGTTTTGTTCAGTGAACAAAGAGAACAACGCAAGCCTTCTTTTCGGTTGCATTTCACATCGGTAGAGATCAGTAATCGATTTCCGAAAGTCATGTAATCTCCTAAAAGGAAAGATGCTTCTAGACCGAAACTGTTAGGAGTGGTACAAAGAATCTAAGGTATCACAAATGAGTCATGGATATTTACTAAGCTCTGCTTTAGTTTGGCACAAGTTCACAAGTATGGAGCACTAAATGGAGATCAAACTCATTGCATCAATGATGGTCTTCTATGGCTGACAAACTAAGACCCATGCAGCTTACCTGAGAGAGGGTCATACTTAACATCAAAAGATAGCTCATAATATTTGAGAATTAGAGAATAAACAGGATTCAGCAATATCGTAGAATCCTTCGGAAAACAAGAGTAACAATAGATTGGCCATGTTGCATGAATATCAAACAGGCAGTGAATATCATACCCCCCAACATGGATCCCCAGAGATCATGTACAAAATTTCAGCCGGCTGAAAATGAGATGATGTAACGATTTAGACAGGTCATTAGATGTTGACATTTCAACCCTTACAAGTGAAATATCATATAGGAATATCGAAAACACCCTCTTAACTTAGATTAGCCAACTATATATCGTCTTCTACACATATAAAAATATAAAAATAGTACATCACTATCGATGTATCATTGGAGACTGAGTGACAACAATTTCAAATCTTGAAGAAGGTCTATGTCTAACGGAGATTGAAAAGCTGATGATGATGAGGCTAGTTCGTTATCCCTTTGCACATAGCATAGCGCCAAAACAGGCATTTACTCAGCTTTGTTCAGTCTGGTACAAGGCGTATGCATTTGGATTTGGATTTTCTACAATGATAAAACATGTTAGTCTTTGAGAAAAATTTGTATTTCGTACACATTTAGGACAAAATACATTATCTGGAAGCACTGAATGCTGTATAACCTGTACAAATGGTAGGCCCCTTGATATTAATAAAGGTAACCGAATAAATCGTTTGCACAGCTTTTGTTAGATGGGCAAAAAGGAAGGGCTCGTTTTAGCATTAACTTTACATTGTAAATATAATCCAATTTCCCCCACAAAACTATACATTTCTGGAATGAAATTTTCTTGCAAGCTTAACTGTTTTGAAGTATCCAAATCCTAATCTTTCATAGAGTTATCTATTGTTTGTGTGCGATGAATGCACAAAACTTGCCCTAGAAGCAGTAGATAGGACACTGAGAAGCATAAAATAAGGATATCATAGTCATAATACATAAACTTATGCAAAGCTGGGTACTTTTGCAAGTACCGTAGACCTTTCCTGTAAACAAACACTTTGTCATTCCCAAATTGTAAATTCACTAATAAATAAATGAATACAGTAAATTATACTACTGAGAAAAACTTGACTAAAACCATAAATTTCATAAAATCACGTTACGATGAAGTGGAAGAAAAATTAATGCCTAAATAAAATACAGTTCAACAAACCAGTTCACAAGTGTAAACAAGTTTTCAACCTACCTCGGTATATTTTATGTACATAAATAAGTTATAGATGATAATTCTGTACAATATTTCTTCTTATTAATAAAACAATGGTTATTACAACAAAATCAATAGATTACAAGTTCCAGGCAGTTTTATCGACACTTACTACTTTTGTCCATGATAGTGTCTATATTATAAATATAGATGCATCTATGATTTCCTAAACGTGCTTTGTTTTATTTTTAATGTACAGCGTATTTCCTGTGATGCTTTTTGTCGAAGTACGCCACAAAACTCCTATAAAAATATTTCCATTAAATTGTTTGAGACTGAATCGCGAATTATCGCAAATGGAAAATCCATGAGTCACAAAAGATATATATATATATATACATATATATATATATATATATATATATATATATATATATATATATATATATGTATGTATTAAAGAATGTCTTTAGGTGGGTTTTTCACCAAGGGTTTGCACGCAATAATCCAACGAGGTGGCACAGATAGGAGTAAGGGCCCTTACGACGTAGGTTTGACGAATATATATATATATATATATATATGTGTGTGTGTGTGTGTGTGTGAAATAGCAACGCGTAAAAATGTGGAAATATTTCAAAACATAATAAAAAATGAAAAAGAATGAACTTTAAAGTCGAGATCAAGTTGAAATTGTACATTTTTTAGATGTCACTTTTAATTTAGATAGTAACACTCACGAAAAGAAAATTCCGTGTTTAAGTATAAAAACACCAGTTCTAACCACCCTAAATATCATAAAAAGATCCAAAAATTGATAGAAACTAAACTAATATACAATTCCCCAAATGAAATAATATTCAACAAGGTTAGAAATGAAAATGCTAAAGCCCTGGAGAATAGCGGTTTTACCGAAACGAACTTTGAGTGTGATAAAAAAGAAGTCAAATCTAACACAGAAAAAACATAGCAACAACCAAAAGAAATAGAGGAAGAAAAATCATCCAGTATACACCGCCATACAGCCTACGAGCAAAAACTATCAAATATTCATCCAAATAATTGAAAAACACTTCCCCTGGGCAACCCACTAAGTAAAATATTTAACAGGAACAAACTGAAGATCACCTTCAGTTGCACGGAAAATTTCAATACGCTAATCACAAAACATAACAATACAGTAATTAGAATAAATACTAACGAAGAAAGCATAAATAAACTAGACTGCAATTGTATGAATAAAAATATATGCCCTTTGCAAAACAAATGACTCAAATCAAATATTGTATACTCAGTCGAAATATCAATCATAGGGAAACCCTTACAAGTGAAATATCATATAGGAATATCGAAAACACCCTTTTAACTTAGATTAGCCAACTATATATCGTCTTCTACACATATAAGAATATAAAAATAGTACATCACTATCGATGTATTATTGGAGACTGAGTGATAACAATTTCAAACCGATGGTGAAATGGAAAATATTAAAACAAGCATAGAATTATTAGACAGAAAAAATGGAGTAGCGTTAAAATGCGCTGATCACAATTACTATTAACGAGCATAACTCAATAACCCATGTAAAAATATAACTTACATGGATATCGTATTCACATACCCGACTTAAAGAACAATCCAATCAACATAATTACCTTGAACATGAAGAAGTTGACCAAACTAAACATAATCATACAATCAACTAAGGTCATATAAAAGGTATCCTAAATAAATTCAAATGAGCATAAAACACTCTGAGATAGGAAACAAACCAAAAATGAACTGATAGTGGCACTACTTACAGATAATGTAAACACCAAATTTGTTAATTATAAACACCCACAAACATGCGTCCCCTTAGACAAAACAAAAATATGGCAAGCAATAGCCAAACACCAAACTAAAACAATAAAAGAATAGTAGACACCCCTCCCCCTGAATAAAATAAAATGTCCTGAAAATGTCCTGAACTGGAATCTGGAATAAATTGAATCGTTTGTCTGAAGAAGCCCAAACAGGGCAGGAACATAAAAGTGTTTGGGTAGCGAATCCTCATTCCATTATATATATATATATATATATATATATACATATATATATATATATATATATATATATATATATATATATATATAATATCAAATAACACTCCTCTATTCAGGGTTGAGCACTCTTTAAGTGAGGTAACTCGTTCATTGTGAGCTTATGCAATGCTCTTCCATAGGAATAGAGCACTCTGGTGGACGAGGAATCTAAACTAAATAAATATATCGCTCAAATTCAGCCTAACTGACCGTCCAGTTCCCTCGGTCTTCCAGTCCGAAGCGAAGGTTTCAATCCTGCCTCGTGGTACTGGATAGAATAATGGGTAGTCTATAGCCACACTGAAGAGTTGTAATACAACGAAACAGCTGTCTGTGAATGACACTATATATATATATATATATATATATATATATACTTTTCAAAAAAAAGAGCAAAACAACGGGAAAAGAAAGCTTATTAAGTATCATTATCGGAACAGAATCGTCGTATAGTTATATATTTCTGAAGTGGTGCAGTATATGGCTTGATAAAATGTAATGAAATAAAATCTGGATTTTCACATGCTCAGATGATGAGATTCGGTATTGGTCACCATGGAAATATTTGCGCCTGGTTGAATTAGAAGATTAAACACAAAAGATTCATGTAGATAATTGTATTTCGGGTCGATCGCTTACATTACGTGATTGATTAAATGATTTCGTATACTTATAGGTATATTGATAGATGAAAGTGGCCCTTCGAAAAACGACGCTGGCCACAAACATGAAACGCATTTCGATCAATATATTCGATAGAGAAAATTCTAACGGTGTCAGTTTTCAGACTCCTTTTTCTTCTTTTTCTTTTTCTCTTTCACTTCCTTCTCCACTTTCTTTCACCACCACCTTCTCCTCAACGTTTTGCTACTCCCTTTCCTTCTTCAGCTTGTCTTCCTTCACCCTTCTTCTTCTCCTTCTCCCAGGGGGATTCAATTTCGAGTCATGAATTTTAATCCTGTTATCTAATGAGCTTTTTAGTGCTCGCAAATTCAGATCGGAGATTCGCTACAGCGAACCTGTCAATATTTCGTCTCTTCACAATCCTTCCTTTTTCCCTCTCTCTCTCCCCCCCCTCTCTCTCCCCCTCCTCTCTCTCTCTCTCTCTCTCTCTCTATATATATATATATATGTATATTTATATATGTGTGTGCCTGTGTGTGTATATTGAGGAAAACAGTTGTAAATGATAATACATCCGCAAATGTATAAAGACCTCTGACATATTCTAGTCCGTTCGCGACCACTACATGAAACTGGTTATTGAATTACTGTAAAGTTCATTGTATAGAATAAAACTCTATTATATGGAGCTAAACGAAGGAACCCTGAAATTATGTTTCTACACTGGGGGTCACCTGGATGAAAGGATTCTGTACCCATGGTCGCAGCTCCTAAAAGTTTCGGATAAACTGTTTTAGACGCTCAAAAAATATCCAACCTGTCGCAATTACTTCCCCATATTAAGAACCGACGACTGCATTACTATTTCAAGCCATTACAAGAAGCATGGGGAAGAAGTAAGTAGATCATTGGCTTTGAATTTGCTTTTCAATGAAAAAAGGAGAAGGCGGACATAATCTGGAATTGCAAATCAGATAAGGTAATACAGCGTCTAATATTGGAGAATTGGCATTGAATAAAGGCGTAGAAATGCAGGATAATCTCTCCCGAAGCTACTTTTCAAATTTTGATTTGTAGCCATGATAAATAGTGACGATCGGAAGTAGTTAACATGAAATATGGCTGCCTTTTGGAAAGCCTCTTTTGTAGAAAGCCATTTTTCCTTCTATTTGACAGACTATAATCGTGCACACACTGAGAGATTAATGCATTCATAGATATTATGCACATCCAGGCATAGAGATGTAACGAGCTCTTGTAAAATATCTGTCAAAAAGCTGACGTATGTCTAAACTATATATTCTGCCACAAAAAAATGTATCAAAGATGCTAGGTTAATAGGAAGGATCATTAATCAATCTGTTCATCAATTAATATATGGATGCAAAAAACATATGAATACTTATATATACATATTTATATATATATATATATATATATATATATATACATATATATATATATATATACATATATATATATATACATATATATATATATATATATATATATATATATATATATATATACATATATATATATATATATATATATATATATATATATATATATATATATTTGTGTACTTAGGATCAGTCAGGAATGTTGGGAATAAATGATCAATATGGAAGTTCTTCTATTCTTTATTGTCCAAAAAACATGAATAAGTACATGAAAAAATTATCAAGAAATAGCACCACGAAAGATTTAAGTGCTTGTTTTAGGGATGTACAATGTTTTCTGTCAAACCTTTATTTGAGGAGTATATGAACAGGTTATTTTCATTACTTACTCTTGAGTAATCAGTACACAGTTGACTATGAGAAAAACATAGTTTCTACAGATTGAGCCCGACCATTTTCTGCGCCTGACTTTGAGCTTTGTTAATGGATATTGCAAACCTCATCTTGAATGGTTGACATGGTACCATGGAAACATTGGCCTCCAAGCCATCTGTAAAAGAGATTCATATTACTTTCATCTTCATAATACATATTGCTATGAATTGAGGTGAGTCACTGTGAATTCTCCGTGAATTATTTTCTTTATCTTTTATCTGTACTCGTATTTACACTAATAGGATCACCATTGACCTGCTTAATTGCAAAACAAGCTCCATCCAGCTGACACCAAATAGCACTTATGGACATATTTATGGCAATACAATATTTAATAGATATTTCGAAGTAATCAGCCATTTTTCCTTGAAAATGTTTATTAGGTATTCCCTGTAGCATAGTTGGGATTTCTTTACACTTGGACTCACGCCACCATATACCTTTGTTTCAAGCCTTCAACAACCTAGCGTCTAGCTGTTCTTTAATTGGCACGCCAATTTTCAGCGCTCTCGGCATCCATCACAACGTGGTGCATTGCATCAATTGAGGCTGTTACACACTCTCCTCGTTTGGTAATCCTTTGGTCTCCTCTTTTTCCATGTCTGCAGTGGACTATCAAGTGAGTAACAAAATCTGGAAAAGTATCAAATTCCAAGTTAAAACTAAAAACAATAAATATGTATGAAATCTGAACGAAATTTGTTAAGAGATGTTTCTACTGGTTTCATTTAAATATCAACATCTGCAGCTCCTGTAGCAGCATCTGTATATGCAGTGGGTGAGAATTGACTCAATATTTGGATGGATGGCCTTGCTCGAGGCCCTAACCTTGGGAATGCACTTCACCAAACCACAAACTCTGGATCAACTGGAATTTGTTATAGCCAAGATATCTCCGAATTTTCCACGAAAGTTTATCAAGGCTGTGCCAGAAATTAGAGGACAATGCTGGTGACAACGTTAGATTTTAACACAGCAGGCAAATTCTACCACTGTATGTTCTAAAGTAAAGCTACAATCAACTTATAAACAATAAATTATTACTAATTTCCTATAGGTAGTTTCTTACCCCCGACCCAGTATGGGTGATTACTAAAGTTCTTCGGTTTGTTTCGATTGCCCTTTGATTTGTATCCCTTTTCTTCCTCTAATTTGCATATCGTATTTTCAATTAGCTCGCAGTATTTTTCAAATCACAATGACCAATCCTTCCGTAAAATTTCATTGAAATTTATTGACGTATTATATGAACTGACGGATAGACACGAGTAAATATATATATTGCTTCAAACTTCGTCGGAAGAGGTAAAAAGATTTCGTAATTCAACAATTATAGATAGAGTATTTACCCATAAATCCAATTAGTGAAGCTGTCGTCTGTGCGATACGTTCGTTTGCTTGAATGATACTTGGATCAGCGCGACGAAGCGATGGAAAAGAGGTGTGAATGTAGATACATAGCCACAATTCTTGAGTTAATGCATGTTAACTAAAGTTTGTAGACGTTCCTCACAGTTAATGAGATTATGTTCTGAACAGTCCCTATCTGCGCGCTGTGTTCTCGTAGTGAACTACGCAAAGTGAAATACAGCTTGATTTACGAGGATAGATCAATAGGTCTGCAGCCTGTTTCAATTACAAGCCCTTTTTTTATCTGAGATTTTCACTGATTAATCTAGGTGATCTATGGAGAAAAGGGTTATACTCCCAACTTCACTTTTTTAATCAGGCTTTGAAGTTATCGAAACAATTTTCAAGGAAATCATCAAATCAAAACGTTCTTTTATTATGGAATGTACCTGAAAAGTGGAACAAGGTCATCGAAAACCAGGGAAAATACGATCATATGAATTTATAAGAAATTGACCATCATAGCCAATATTTGAACAACTCTGGAGTCAAAAATGAAAAAGAAACCATTGAATAATGGATATGGTCAGAATGAATACTATTTATGACAAACGCACGTATAAAAATGGATAGAACCCTTGACCACCTTCAAGAGATTTTGTCAAAATACTGGAAAGTTGTGCATCGACCTCTCACTGCATATATACATATAAAAATAGAGAAGGGGAAGAATAAGTGTTCGTGTATATATATATATATATATATATATATATATATATATGTATATGTGTGTGTGTGTGTGTGCGTGTGTATACATCTTCATATGTATTTACCCATTATATATGCGTGTATTTAAGACTGTGTGCACGTGCTCGTGTGTGAAAATGTATATATATATATATATATATATATATATATATATATATATATATATATATATATATATATATATACATACATATATGTGTGTGTGTGTGTGTTTATGTGTATGTGTGTGTGTGTATGCATATATATGTACATATAGGTATTCAATCACACAGTCATAAAATAATTCTATGTACATGCACACATATTCACACGCACGTGAACACGTACGTACACATGCTTATGTAGACACACACGTGTACACAAAGCAATTAAATGTATCCACGGAACATTAAAAAAATCAGCATGTTCAACTCCAACTGTGGTTTATTATATAACTGGCTCGTTAAGAAACCATGGGAACCTGTGATAGTAATGAAAGACCTTGGCCTTTGCCTTGATTACAGAATTACGATGACTATCGACCGCCATATTGTTTTTTTTATTCGGCATTTTTTGTTTACGTTTTTATTGCTGTAGCTTGTTGTTGCATTTCCGCT
This sequence comes from Thysanoteuthis rhombus, assembly GCA_963457665.1. NCBI lineage: Eukaryota > Metazoa > Mollusca > Cephalopoda > Oegopsida > Thysanoteuthidae > Thysanoteuthis > Thysanoteuthis major. The sequence continues at coordinate 31,355,764 of OY735205.1, forward strand.
ATTACTGCCTTTTGTCTCTGCTTTATTACCTTATTTCTGTCTATTTCCTCTTTCCCTTTCTTCTAGGCGCGTTCTTTTCTCTCCTTTGATATCTCTACGTACCGCCACCACTGCCTTGAACACCATTGCAAAATAGCCGACACTGTTGTTACATGACTAAAATGGCCGCCAAAGCCGTTCCTTGTATTACGGCATTCTTTTGATTCGGTGGAATTTTGTTGCAATAAAAGAAAGGGAAAAATCAAAAGGAAGAAAGAGCTACAACTGATTGAAGGCGATTGGACTTTGATCTTTGGCGAATGGTCTGGCCTAGTTTAACATCAAAGCCTATCTTTCGAGGCATTCTTTGCTTTCATCTAAAACTAGAAAGTCGATCTTTGGGCAATGGCGGATGTGGAGAGAATGGGGTGAGGGAACAGGCGAAAAATAAATTGATGGGAAGGGTAGAGTGGGAAACAAAAAGATAAAAATTGCCCAAAAAAGAAAGGATTGGTAAAAGCATATATATATATATATATATATATATATATATATATATATATATATATATATATATATATACATATATATATGAATTTGTAATATATATTATCTTTCTATAATTCTAAATAGATACATTATTTATGTAAATAAAGAGAGCGAAAATAAAATGTAAAATGTGTGCAATCTTGTGGTAGAGATGACTTTGTAGTTTTCTCTTTGGTTTCTATTTTATACTCAAAATCCGTCTGATGAAAGAAACAGATGTAAGACAAAGAAGAATCCAAATATTAGTTGATAAGACGGGCGTGCACGTGTTTGTGTGTGTGTGTGTGTGTGTGTGTTGTTCTGTGCCTTAGTGTGTTTGGAGACGTTCAAGCCCTTGAGTCTGACCTCATATGGAGCACATCAAAATTTCATCAAAACAATAAGAAAGTATTTGATGACATTTGTAATATTCAGTAACCATCAAAATTTATGTGCTTTTTGGCAGTTGCTTGCATCATTAAACCAGTTCCTGTTTAGCTCGAGTGGGATAAAACTAATAAAATTAGTTGTCGAATTAGCCGATATCAAAATCATCATCATCAGTCTTTTAACGTTCGTTATTTAACATAGACCTTCCCCAGAATTCGCCACAGTTCTTCATCATAGGCGTTGCAGAGCCAGTATTTTGTGAATTTGTCTAGTTCATCTCTCCATCTTGTATCCTATCGGCCTTGGTTTCTCATATGATCTCTGGGGATCCATGGTGTGAGTCGTGAAGCCCATCGGTTGTCTGTAATTCTTGCAACATAGCCTGCCCTTTGCCATTTGAGTTTTTGAATAGTTTCTATGATGCCTCTGACTCCCGTTTTCTCCCTGATATACTATGATGTCTTGTGATCTCTCAATGTGAGTTTGAGCATGATTCTCCCCTACATGCATTGCTTTTCAGTTTGCGAGTCTGTCTCTCGGTTAGGTCCTATGTTTCAGCTCCATAAGTGACCATCAGGAGAATGTATTGGTTGTATACTTTTAAGATTATTAGGATTGTCTGGTTTTTGAAAGTTGCACTTGCTCTACTATAGGTTTGCCATCCTAGAGTGATTTTTCGCTTAATCTTCTTTTCTTTTGAGGATCACATGAGGATCCGTTGTTCTAGGTAGATGTAGTGGTCCACCTTCCCCAGTTTTGCATTAGCTATCTCGACAGTTATGTTCTAATTTTGAGAATTCTTTTTTGAAGTATTGATATTTTTGGAGGTGGCCGTCTTTTCATTTGGATTGCTCCATGCATTTATTGCTTTGGTCGAGATGAAATTTTTCAAACACTAGTGGAGGTCTGAACTTTTAGCTGATTACTGTGTCCTGTATTGAAATTTTTATGTTCATGAAAGATTCGATACATTCATATAGACAGCACTTCATTTCATGATTTTCTTATCATTTTCTAATTGTAACTGTATCTTTCTATTGCGCGGGTGCAAGTCCTCTAATTCAACAGTCATTTAAATCGACAAGAATTTAATCAAAACTTATCCATGTTTGCTTTTGCCAGCCTTGCTTTGTTCAGGGGGGGGGAAGGTTCAACATTCCATGGTACAGTCACAAGTCTAGCTGTCCAATCTTGTTTTAATCAGATCAAAATATTTCATTTAGATTTGTTCTTTACTTATGTTCGTATCAAGTCATGGTTGTAAAAAGACATGGGGAATTTATGATAAGTGCATTTGAAAGGTTTTATTGTGTGTCTACTGCGTCATTTGAAGTGAGGTTGTTGCGCAATAGCTATAAGCACAGACAACGGAATTGGTAAACTGAATCGCAATTCGACACCTACACACACACACACACACACACACACACACACACACATATATATATATATATATATATATATATATATATATATACACACGAAGTTTGTCAATAAATAGATCGAACCTTCAAAACAGTTCACAAATGAGATGTTCCAGAGCTTACGACAGAAATTTTATGTAACTGAGACCTTGCACTTTCTGCATGAAAAATTGAATCAAGCTATATTCTTTAATTTTGTATGCTACATTTGTCAGGGTGAACGTGCGTTTAGTGCGTTCGATAATCCTCTCTTAGTTTTATTCACTGAATTCTTAAACTAACCAATTTTCTCATGTGAATCTCTTTCTAATGCGGAGTAGGTGCAAACGTTCAGTTTCATCGCTCAGGTTGAACCTCAATACAAGAATCTAACACGTTGGATGTAGACCCCCAGTTCTTTAAGATCAATGTTCAGCGATCGGCCTTTACAAGTTGCTTCCTGAAGTGACTTGAAAAATCTCTTGAACCACTTACGAATTGCACGGTCAGTTCCTTGGCCTTTCCCCAAACGCTGTACTTATCTCATTGGTCTTTTCTGTTGCTTTTGTTCTGAATTTTTAATTCCATGCAGACGACACACTCTCCCAATCAACGTGTGGTTCACCTGATTTATCACCACAACAGGTATACTCTCCTGAAGTTTAGAATATGATACGTACAGCTTTCGTTCAGTTGAAAATGATTACAGTGTGTTGCTATTTGAAAGGCCCGTCTTTTTTTTAGAGCTAATAATATGAAGGGAACATTAAAAACCGATGCTTGTCAGTAAAAAGAGTGGGCAGGAGACACTTGAAAAAAATACCCTCCTTTAACTGCCCCTAATCCAATATTGCTAAGTCAAATTGTCTGAATAAGATAGTTTTAGGTTCCACTGGGGTTAATACTAGAGCCCAGGTAAACACCAGGAATTTGAATGTTGATTTTCAAGGCTGGTATACCCTCTTTTTAATTGGAAATTTGGCACCATGTAATTTGTCCTAGAGCCGTACTAAGCTAGGCGTGGTGGATATCGAATTTTGATATCTGCACATGAATAAAGAAGCCAGTTTATTGAGAAAAGCCCATGATCCTCTGGGTTAATCTTGTGTGTCTCGTAGTGTATCACTGTGCTTTTTTAACCTCCACCAGCAAAGTTAGAAGAAGCATATTTATGTACCGGTGTTTGTTTGTCTGTCTGTTGGTCCTTACAATATATCTAAATGTTCTCGAGGAAATTTGATAACATCCATTGGAAGAGTGGGCCATTGACTGATCTTACTGATACCTCCTTTGCATCGTTAGTTTACATCTGTCAACACGATATCTCCAAAAGATCTTAATGAATTCTAACGAAACTCTAGGGAAGAGTGAGTCATTGGGTTGAGGAACAAATAGGTTGAATTTTGGGGTGGATCCAGGAATTGTTTCAATGGAGTTTTTTTTTTTTTTTTTTTTTCATACATCTATGTATTCATTCATATTTGTCGGAAATCTCCCAAAGTTCTCGATGAATTTCAATATCATTTCACGGAAGGGTGAGCAATAGATCATGAAAGAATTGATTGAAATTTTAAGTGGATCCAGGAATATGTTACGGTTACAACCCTGCATCGTCACAATATATGAACAGATTTTCGTTGGTGTATAGCGATAGCAGAATATGCGATTTCTGAGTGCATTTCACTTATAGAAATTCATTTATTTATGACCCATGTATATTAGATTGAATGAAAGACGGTTTGGCTTTGTATTCTTTTGTTAGTGCCGATGTATGTTTTTGTTCTGAGAACAAAAGATCAAAGGGAAAAGGTACACCCGCGCATGTCTGCATACATCATCAATTTACGTTTCCATGCTCTGTCGATAAGAGAATGAGTATTTCTAATCCATCTCGGAATGTCTTTCGCATGCGATGCCAGAAACATCTGCTGACGATCGTTTTATCTTTAGAACAGATAAATAATAATCTCTATTTATAAAAGCCAGTGTCCGTTACTTTCTAACGTACAAACATGTCACGCTATGATTTCGTTCATATCTGGAGGTGTAAACAACACGCACCTTTCATATTTGGCATGCATAAGCCCAAAATATGCCCACATAAAATGGTATATTTTACATGTTGTTAATCTAGAAAGATAGATAGTTTTGCGATCTGTGATTATTACGTATTCCAATCAACTTTAGGGAAAATTCGTCACTGGTAAAATCGTTGTCGATAAATTGATCGCCGGTCTATTGGTCCCTGGTCAATTCATCGTGAGGTAAATCAGTCGATAGGATAATTCAGCTTACATGTCAGCCATGATTCGTTTACGTTCGTTAGTTTAAACAATACCCATTGCACAAATTAGAATTCATCAACCAATTAAAGGTGATAATCTATTGAATCGGAATTGATGTATAGAATTAGCACATTTGAATTTAGTCCAAAAGCGTGAAATTTATTCAAGAATACTGCAACTCAGCTGTTCATGAAGGTTCCTGGTACAACGATAATCATAGAGCAAGTGTGGAATCACGGAATCGGAATTGAAAGCTTGCAGGCATTCCATTTGGAAAATTTTCATTACACAATTTTAATATCTCAATTCCCTCCTGTCTATCCTTGAAACATACGAAGCTAAGCTTAAGATAGATAGGAATCATATATATATATATATATATATATATATATATATATATATATATATATATATATATATATAATACAAATCAGGAATGCAATATAAGTTAATATCCAATGTGTGATGGATTTATTCCGTAATGTGCTCGATACATTCCACATTAAACATTAAGTTGATTTAGAGTAGAGCTTAAAATGTAATGGAGTGCACGGGTTGGGGTTATGCTTAGCGTCACATGGAGGGATTACAAGGCAGCACAATATCAGAGTTATCATAGAATCCATTAGAAAGCTCAAAGGGCAATGGGTTCGCCATTATGCATTGACTTCCGAAGACAACCGCTGGACATCACAACACAACGTGGATCTCCAGAGATCATTTGCGGAACAGTCATTGATAGAAGATAAGATGGCATAGACATGTTCGTATGTATATCGAGAGGTGACAATATCGGCTGCATGAAAGAAACATACGAGTTGACTGCTCTGATACTCCAAATAATAAATGTAAAATTTTTTCTTCATCCGTCAGAAAATTTGTATCATGATACGTGAGAAAAACATGAAACAGCAGGTCTTGATAAGTGTATCCCGATAAAATCTAACTGCATTTAGCTCTCATCTCCACCCCTGCAGCAGTCAATTTCAATCCCTGACCCCCTCATGTCTTTTACGTCCAAATGATCTGCCAAAAACCGTAGAATTGCGTTGATTCTTCTCACTGTAGAGTTAACATTTTTTCTTCTTTTATTCTGAGGAAAAAAAAGTATAATTCGAATCGATACCACGTGGGTACCAGTAATTTTTACGAGTAGGATAAGCTCTAATAGTAAAACGCTATCTTCAACTCACCTCTTAACCCTTGAAAAAAAGTCTATGTTAAGATTGACGATGGGTTCGCAGCTTTTGGCTGTTACAGTCTTTGCTGAATACAATGACGATAAGCATTACGATAGTGAGAAGGGAGAAGATTAATGTGATCAGAGGAAAAGAAAGAGATGAGGAAATGGGAGAACTGGATGTAAATTTCAATTCCTTCTTCACCTTTTCTCACAAACATTTCCTCTTTTTTTTTTCTCACTTTCCTTCAGAACAGTTGTCGAGCTCGCTAACTTGTTTTGGCCGTCTTCAAGTGGACAACCAGTGCTTTGCGTCTCCACCTATTGCCGTGGCCATTATCCTTTCACAACATACACGAATTTTCAACGCGAAGACAGCAATCATTATGGCATATCCTAACCCTAACCCTTACCCGAAGACAACAATTCTACGAAGGACAAAAACATTTCTGACGACATCCCAGAATTCACTACCTGTATGTCACTTACTGAAGCCTTCAGAGATAGGAAGCAGTAATGCTGGGGTAATAATCCTAGATTAAAAGGAAGAAAAACGCACTGCCATCGTGAAAACAATGGTAAACCGACCATCTGCACAGGTTGTATAATAGAATTACTCCCTTCTCGGGTATGCGTGCGGCTAAATTGGCTTTCTGCAAATAGATGTCATGTTGATTTCGTATGACAAGCCACACTATTGTGGATGTTTTGATCACGGTCATAATTGTTGAAGAGCAGCGAAGGCAATGTTATTGTTGAGCAAAAGCAGAACAAATAAAATGTGGTTGATGAGCGACTCGCCGAGACATTGCGAAATCGACGTCATATAGCGATTCATTCTGTTCAAGAGAGTTTTACAGCTGAATCACCAGGTTGTCAGTCAATATCGAGCAGACAAACAAGCTTCTGAGATTATCATTAATTTTGGTCTGCAAACTTTTGCTTTGCAGAAGCTGCAATCTATATATGTAATGAATAATGCGACTTTCTCTGTTCGTTAGTCTGTCTTTAACAATAGACTCTTCCATTTACAATGTGCTGATATAAATGTCATCTGCAATGAATATATATATATATATATATATATATATATATATATATATATATATATATATGTATTTGGTTGTGGTAAAAAAATAGTTCTATCTTTGTCAAAGACAATTATTTGATTGAAGAGTAACCTATGATCTTAAATTATTGGAACTTTGAAATTTGAAGTTCTTAACAACAGATCTTTGCTCATCTTTTCCAGTCTTATTATTCCCTTTTCATCGAGATTTACGAGATCAAATACCATCCAACGATTGAAGCACGCTGTAGGAAAACGTGACTTGAAAATATAGCCCATGAATTAGCAGAGTACAAAGCTACAATCACAAATATATTAATGTGTGCGTGCGTGTACATATATTCGTCAATCAAAGTGGTATGCTAATACCAAGACTTTCTTTAAAGATGTATATGTGTGTATGTGTGTGTTAATAAAAGTCCACCAGTTATTTATGTTCACGGTTTCATGCATGCAAACATATTGACAAGGTCGCACCAGATATTGTAAAAAAAAAAAAAAAGACAAGTAAAAAGACTAATTGTAAAGAAGTTCCAGATTTAACCACAGGATTTGACCAGTGCCCGGAAGCAAATGCTTATCCACGTTCTATTTCCGTGTTCGGTCAATAATAGCCTTGGCAACACAAAACACCAGCAAGGTGCCCTGTAATGGAAATAGACAATGTGAAGTGTTATTCTCAGCTCGTGTCAAGAAATGGTTACGCAGGGCAGCCATATACGAAAGGAAAGGAAGTTCAATAAAGAATGAATATGTAAAGATAAAGTAGTTCAAGGAGATACACAATGATTCGGAGTTGCATTATTTTTTTCTTACACAGCGGAGATGAACATGATTATATAATCGATTGAGACAATGATAACGTTGGATACTTTCTATTTTCTTCTGATTTTTTATGAGGAATCATCACTATACGTAGAATATTTTGAACTATTGTCCTCATCATGGCTGTTTATCTGTTGATGGCGTTTCGGCAGTAGTATCTTACGGCCTTCTTCAGTTGTTTTGGCAAAACTGGAAACGTTTCTCGATGCTTTCTTTATGTATTTTAGAAAATGATTTTTTTTATTTTATTTCCTCCTCTTATAGTTTATTACCAGCAGTATTAAGTTATCGACGATATAATATATCAAAATCACTACTCTACAGCGATGCACCCAAGATAATTAGTTTTGTAAAAAGGCAAGTCTGCAAGTTCCAAGCACCCAGGGAGGTTCGAACTGTTTATTGTTGTCACTGCCCGAGAGCCTATCTTGCTAATCAATACTCCTCAGTGGAGAGATTTCTAAGCTAAGCTAAAAACAGCTAAGAACTACAAGTGTAAGGCATCTTGTGGGGATCGAACTCATTACAGTTGTAATGTTCCGCTATGTTTTCTTGCTAACCCTACTCCGCACTGAGGCGGGCATTTTATTATACTAAATATTTAGATGATTGTTTTAGAGCACGAAGTTAGGCACTATCATATTTATGGCCAACGGAGAAGAATGAATTGACTCATAATGACTTACCAGACAAGCGCACGTCTCTAAAATAATTAAAGTTTCACAGAACTTCCAGTGATCTTTTTTTCAGTGGCAGGACTGTAGAATTACAATTCTATAGTTGTAGTGGATTTATCACTTTATTCGAAATATTGGTTGGAGAGAGAATAGGCGATTAAGCAAGGGGCAGGATGTTTTCTTCAGTTAAACAACGAATCCATTTTGTCTGACCGCTCTAACCGGAGTTCCAACGGGGAGTTGTTGTAACACTTTCTTTCTATTGCTCTGGCTACTGTGCTGATTTACTTACTGTTTTACTTGCTGATTATTATGGCCAACTGATTTTTTTATGGTCAAATCCATTTACTCCATAAGTCAACTTAGGCTACGTTGCTAGATTACGTGCTTTGCTCACATTTGACCACGTGTAACACTGATGTGTTATTCCGTGGTTCTGATACGTTATCTAGTATAAGACATTCAGTGGTTAAGCTATTGAATATATCACAGTGCTCTACATTCTCTAAATGCCAATCATATTTAGAAATGCTCACGCACATCAGGATGTTTTCGAGCGCACGTATATGAATCTATGTGCATTTTTGATAAGTGTATACGAGCATACTCGTACGATGTTTCTGATATTCATTTGAACATGCCACGGCACATCCGGTAAACTCATTGCTCATAGCTCATTTTTTTCTTTGAACTCTCATGCTAATATAATTTGTTTGAATCCTCTGTATCTATACTACATAGAAATTATTCATAAACCAATATGCTTTAATAAATATCCGACGTCTCATATAAAAGGGCTTTCGACTTGTACTTGGTAAATTATGATGCAACTACCACCTACATCCAACAAACAGATATTGCATAAGTAAAATTATGATGCTTCTATTTGTGGTTGACAATCGATAGTCGTTGTCCAAAGCTACCCCAGGGAGCCATGTAATGTTCAAGCTTATTGACGCTTGTTCCTTTTTTTTTTTTTTTTTGGCAAATTTTCATACGGCTATTATTTAGCAATTTTTTTTTCTATCATTACATGAAGTACTGTAACCCATCATATTAGTTCTGGCCACAATGTACATCCTCCTTATTTTTTAGTTATTTTTTTATCATTCACTCAACGACAGCAAGCGAACTAAAGATCTACTACTACTACTACTACTACTGCTGCTGCTGCTGCTGCTGCTTTTCCCCTATCCTCCCCTTTCATTCTATTTCTTTAGTTTTTCTTCTCGTTGAAATGCTTCATTCATCTTTTTTCTCGTGCTCTTCTTCTTCTTCTTCTTCTTCTTCTTCTTCTTCTTTTTCTTTTTCTTCTTCTTCTTCTTCTTCTTCTTCTTCTTCTTCTTCTTCTTCTTTTTCTTCTTCCAACCCCAAACAATCATCCTCCTTGCCAATGGCTTCGTCAAGTACCAAAACTTTCCACAAAATGTTACGCAACTACCTGACAAGATTTCACAAGAGAGAAAATATTTCCATATATTTCTCCTTTTATTTAGTCAATGTTAATAATTTTAATCAATGAAAGGCTTTCCCTTTTTTTATCTTTTTTTTATGCAAGAACTGGATTTCGAAATTACTTTCTTTCAATAATCTAAAATGGCAGAATGCTTTCCCTCGGGCGCCTTTTCTGTGTTTCTTTTTTTCTTTTAAAGATAATTTAATGATCTCAGGAGAATGTTCGAGAAACCTCGAGGTGATGTAAGTAATTAACTGTGTTCTAGTGGCGTCGCAACCATTTCTAAGTTGGTGACATTGTTTTCCGGGGAAAACTACAACGACACCTGACAATATTCTACCGAGTCATCTACCTGCCTAAATGATATTCCTTCAAAGGATTGGTAACCGTGATGGATGGGAATTTTTACCTGTTTTTTTAAAATATGGATACCAACTAGTAAAGGTATCGAATAATGTTCCCTTGCTGCCATTTAACTAAAATGATGCTTAACTGAGGATTTAATTTTCTCCCATTTTAACGAAAATTGAAGAAAGAATTATCTTCCATTTGATCGACTTTTATTTTCATGAATTCTCTTATTTCTTTTCATTTTTAACATCATGTGGCTTCCGCTATTTTCAGCATGGATCATCTCAGGCTTACATCCGTAAAAATGATTAAAATCCAGTTTAGCATCAGAGGCACATTGTAAATAGAAAATCCCTCGTAAAACCTTTGTTATTTTTCTGTTCTAGAGACGTTTCTTTGGATAGTTCAAAAGTCGAATGGATTTAATTCACCTTAAAATGAAAGGAAAAAAATGTTCTTTGAGAGCTATTTTATGTACGTTAGATAGGAAATTATCTAATTTTAAGCTGTACCTCAATTACAAAATGAAAATAACTTTCGAATACTCGCTAGTAAATCCTGGATATTGTTTTTCAAGTATAATTCAAATTCTAGGGTTTCCATTCGCATAAAGTCCTACTTGAAAAGCCTTCAAAGGATCATGAAGATTGTCTCTATGATGTCTGATTTTAAAGATGGAGAGACGAGCTACACAAATTCTGAAAGAACTGGCTCCGTGACGCCCTTGGTAAAGAAGTGTGGCGAATCCTGGGGAAGGTCTATGTCCAACGACGGACGTTGAAAAACATCATCATCATCATCATCATCATCATGAAAAAAATACAAATACTACCTTACACATGTAAATGCCACGAGTCTGGTGGCTGGAAGATTAAATTCCACTCCTACTTTTATTCAAACTGAAGATGATGACGATAACTATATATATATATATATATATACATATATATATATATATATATATATATATATATATATATATATATATATATATATATATATATATATATATATATATATATATATATATATATATATATATATATATATATATATATATATATATATAGATATATATATATAGATATATAGATATAGATATACTGAATGGGCTATTGATTGGAAAGATCCCGCCTTTCTATTTCTATTAGTGTCCAAGTTATTAAACTTCAAAAACTGTGACTAACGGACCGTGACTAACATGACTCATTTTTCCAACTCAACATGAATTTTCAAATCACGTCTTGTCTTATCGAATATTTTTCTATCTTTAACAATTTCTGATGCATGGAGCAGTTCCAAGACCATTGCATTTAATAAGAGAGACCTTGCTTCCTACACGGTTACAAAAAAAATTGTTTCAAAAGCACATTCATCCCGTTTGAATGTGCGCACAATATTTTCAAAAGTTCTCGATGAACTCTAATGTCATTTTGTAGAAGGGTGGGCAATAGGCTAAATTTGGAAGTCTTTTTTGTTTACACTTAATCCTTCTTCATCATAGATATATGCCAACACATTTCCTAAAGAGCTAATTTGCAGGCTCTTCCCGGTACTTCTTTGACGATTGAGAGATATTTTTCTTCTTTTTTTTTTTCTCATACATCCATGTATCCACTGATGTTTGTCCCCCTAAATATCTTCAAAATTACACAATCAATTTCGATGACATTATGTGGAGGGAGGAGCTATGAATCAACGAAGAACTGTTAAAATTTTAGGGTGGATCCAGGAACCTTTTAGGTACTTCTTCTGCGTCGTATCTATTTCTGAACGGATTTTCATTCAGTTTTTAGCGCCATTTGCGTCGTCAGAGGTTTGTACTCTTCGAGTGCTTTTAGTTCGTCGTCTGTTTTTTCTCCGATTGTAAATTTCAATTTTTTAAGGAACATCAATGTTCATGGAATCAAAATTTATTTTAAAAAAAGATTCTTAGAAATGAGATTAGATGAAGACGAAACGTGCGTTATCTGGAATTTCTCTCCAAAAAAAAAAAATCTCGTGATGGAGTAATGCAAAGGAAATGAAAAAGAAAACGAAAAAAAAAGAATCATACCAAATGGGGTGGGGTGGGGGAATGGTGTCGAACTTTCGTGCTAAACCCATTAAAACTCCACTGCGAACTAAATAAGACAAATCCAAGTTCAGTGCTTGAACACCGTTCAGGAAAGCTCACCTGGCATCAATAAGAAGTGCCGAAGCCTAAATAAAACTATCGTGTCAAAATGTATCATCACAAAACTTACCTGATTTTAAAACATAGAATTTATCACAAAATATTTCAGATACGTTTTCACGTGCAAGGGGATATATATATATATATATATATATATTTATATATATTTATTTGATGTCTGTAGCACTGCTCTACGTCACCAGATGCAAGGTTGTTCTACGGCATCGGTGACGCGGTAGAAATAGAAGTTTATGTTACCTGAAACTCACAGATGAAAATTCCATCAATGGTGAAGAGAATATCTCTGAATTTTGGAGATGAGGTATTATTATTTCTATTATTATTCGGACCATCTTCATCTGGGTTGTTTTTTATACAACGTTTTAGCCGTTCTACTCTACCGCCTTCATCAGGCATCGACATGGACACATAGCATAGTGGTTACAGAATCAGACAAAATTAATGCAAGTAATATGATGGTTCTAGGTTCAATCCCAGCGTAAGACAATAATAATACTACTAATGCTAAGAGGGGAGTGCGGTCAATATACCCCCGTCGGTTAAATAAAGGGTTCGGTTCGTTACTTCCCCACACCTACCGGATGATACCTGACGAAGGCTGTAGAGTACAACGGCCGAAATGCTGTATGAAAAACAACCAAGATGAGGATGGTGAATAATAAATGAAGAGAATGTTGTCAAACTCAGAGAGTTAAATTTATCATCGCGAATTCGTCAGATCTTGGAATTTCAGTGTTCGGAATTTTAGACATCAGAATTTGCAAATTTTGAATTTAAAACATGATAAAGATAGAGAGAGGGTGAAAAGAAAGAATGGTGTCATGGCGTCACGTCATGTCAACTGGCGTTTGCGAGTTTTCGGTATTTTTTGTAAACTTTGAATTTCTATTATTAAAAATATTATCTTTATACAATTATGAGTGTACATAGCTTATGTATTTTTGTTTTCAGTGAAAACTACCATGCTACTCAGGGTGTCATTAAAACAGTTCATATACAAATAGAACCATTATACAATGTAAACATTAAAGAATTTCAAAATAAGGCAGTTGAGATTCGTCCTTGACCAAAAAGTCTAGGTCCTTCTGCTAGACATGAGTAGATTCGGGAATCGAATCCAACTGGGGACAATAGATTATCTATTGAACTGAGTAGGTCTTCCTTTTCTTTCTTGCTTTCGATGCTAGTGATGGATTAACTATTAAAGGGAGTAGGATTTTTCTTTCTTCCTTTTGTCAAACTCTTACTATTGATTTTCAACTGTATTCTCGTATGTAACAATGGCAGATGACAATGACCAGAAGGATAACGAGCGACGTAATGCCAAAATAAGTGACACAGTGTCGTAGGCAAAAACAGATAACGAATTCACTCTTACTTCTAGGGCCCAACTCAGGTTTACCTGTTCAGCCAAAGTCAATAAATCCCATTCCCAAGATATATTAATGAAGGAGCTGAAATGAGACACGTATTTTTTTTAATAATATTGTATGGTGGAATGTTTACTTTTTAGATTTTGTGGAAGTTTGACCTCAGCGTAGCCAAGCTTGTTATTTGTTGATTTTAATGGCCAAATCATCTTTTATCTAGAAAAAAAATTTATATGTATATAACCTAAAAGAGGTATCTAGCATTGTCCGGATGTCAAATATATGAAAGCATTCATTTTGTGTTGAACTATAACGACTTGATAGAATTAATAGAATTACATGCATTGAATCTATCACTTCCTGTGTTCTGAAATAGTAATTATAGCACGTACATTTTTATGAGTATAATTGTGTGCCATTTTTGACGATTAAGTAGAATCAAATTATTTTTGGCTTGAATCAACACAGACTCATCCGAGTCTTCAATGAACCAATGGATTTTAGGGTTGTTTATCAAATAGATGAGAGCGGTTCAAGTTACATTTGAGTTTACTACCCCCTTAGCAAGAACCACAAGAACAATCCTTACCAGATTCAGGTTTTTAAACTGTTCACTATTTTCTATCCTGTCAAGCTAAGCCAAACCTTTATATAAAATAAACGATGGATCGCCACCATGTGTCTAGTCATGTTTTCTCCAACCTCGTCTACGATCAGAAATTTCTTCCCTTCGAACAGTGAATAGCAAAGAGTTACACAGAGCCAAATTTTGGCCATAGGTGAGGGAAAAGACATCAGCAGACCCACGTAATGCGATGTTTCGTAAAAGAAAATCTTATACGAGACAGACTGAATGACTCGCTCGGTCATCGTGAATGCAATGGTTACACTATTGGTACATGAGCTTGGCGTCTCAGTTCTGACTGAGTAACACCGTGGTAGAGTGTCTGTTTATACATGCGCATGTAAGTCCTCATGATATTCAAAATGACAGGATAATTTCCCACGGACCTGATTCGAGGGCCTCTACCAGTGAGCGAGGGTAAGCAACCTACCCTCTTATATATTTCCTGTCTAACGAGTTTGTTTCTCAGTGTTAAAGCATTTGGAATACTAAGCTAACCTTAGTAAATATCTACAAAGAATTCTGTTTTCAGCTCATAGATAAATATTCTTTATAGTTTCCTAACCCATTAATTGTGGGAGGTGACAAGTGTAATGGTTACTTATTGCAAGATAAAAACCCTTGTCCATTGCAAAGCGATCAGCTGCAAGTTATCCATAAAAGCCCCGGCTCGCCGATAGAACTGAGTTGTTATACATCAGAATCGAACACAAATTCTATTAAGCTAGAACAGCAATGACAGAAATTATCTGCAGTTGTTCAGTTGATAACAAGAACCATAAGTTCAACGATGCGTCTACCATCTGTGGTTGCAAGAGGAGACGGATGAAAAGCAAGTAGTCAATTGATTCTCATACTTGTAAAATATGAGAATACTCTGCAAGTATCATTTTTAATGAAGCTCGTAAATGGCGATGTTTAGCTTTTTTAAAACAAAAATGCAGACAATCTTTCAAGACATCATAGCAGCTGGTAGCAAAATTAATCAGAAATGCTGTTCTTTCAACGCTGTCACACTTTTTTAATGACCCCACACTTTTCCCTTCCTATTAAAGACCAACCAAAAAGCATCTTATTACGATGTGTGGACACATCTAAAAATGGAATCTTCTAAGAAACGTTTTCAAAGCTTATATTCTGTATCTAATAATTTATGCAAATTTCTAGAAAATACTTGACTCTACTGCGCTGTGATCACTCGACACTAAATTGATGAGTTTATGTTCGTCTGCATGTATGTTCGCTTACGTGGCCAACCACCATGTCCGCGTGTATGTATGTGGGAGTTAAGAGAATTGCGTTTTAGATTTGCTTAGGCTGTTTCGAGTAGATAAGCAGTTGGTTAATAGTTCAACGGGTAACAAATTGAAGCGCCATCTGCATTCGACCATGTTTAATGCTTCTGCTTTCCTGCCATCTCTCGATGTATCCATGTTCCTCTCTCTCTCTCTCTCTCTTTATCTATTTACCTATCTATCTATCTCACTTTCTCTCACTCTCTCTCTCTCTCTCACTCTCAATTACTTTCCTCTCGGTTTCTTTTTCTCCACGCATCTCCCAACGTCTGTATGTTTCCCAGTCTTCAACATCTTTCTCCCTGCCCTCTCTCTCTCTCCCTCCCTCTCTCTCTCTCTCTCTTTCTCTCTCACTCAGTTATTTTCTCTCACTCTCTTCTCTGCACATCTCTCAGCATCCTTTTTTTTTCACTCTAACTCTCTCTCCCTCCCCTCTCTCTCTCTCTCTCTCTCTCTCTCTCTCTCTCTCTCTCTCTCTCTCTCTCTCCTCTTGCATGTATACCTTTATTTGGTCAATGACTTTGCCTCTCTTTCGTCTTTATTAGAAATCGTCAAACAAAGCTGTCACTCAAACTGTTAAAATTTGTGTCTTCAGTTTTCCAGTCGGTCTGGCTGACTGGCTGTGTATGTATCACATGTTCAGGTCGTACCAAAGGAGCTATAGGCTAAAGTTTTCAGCATTTATTCCTTATTAAGTCAACAAAAGACTCTTTTGAAAATTACCCTCTGAATAGGGTTTTAGTAGCGTATTCAATATGCTGTGTCAGTTTATGCTATATTTTATTCCAAGCATTCATGTTTTGTTTTTTAAATCTTTTTTAGTAAATACTCTCAGTGATCACTATCCAACAAAGGGTGACAGGAGTAGCATTCTTTGATCACCCCTTCGTCGAATTGTTGACTTGACAACACCTAACATGACATGCAGCCAAAAGACGTTGGTCACGTGACAGTTTCTACTGAGCGACTAACCAGAACAGTTTTTTTTTTCAATTTTTTCATGTCTTTCTGTCGTCTTTACATTTATTTCTCTTTTTATTTCCCCTTCCCTTTATTTCTACTTCTCTTTCCTCTATTTCTACTTCCCTCTTTTCTCTTTGACAACACAGCTCATAATTTTTTATCCAACGACTGAAAAATATTTCCTTTGTAGAAAATGTAGACGTAATCATGAAATAACGGATTCGGCGTTAATATCAAATATATCGTATATGATTAAAAGGTGCTGGTAAATGATTAAAAACCTAATAATGGAAAACAAGCACACGTACTACCCTCTCTCTTTCTCTCTCTCTCTCTCTCTCTCTCTCTCTCTATATATATATATATATATATATATATATATATATATATATATATATATATATACGTATATATATATATATAAATGTAAACTTTTCATATTGTAATCCCAAAGTATCCAGGACCGTGTCACGCAAGCCACTTTTATTTATGTTATTTCAACGTGTTGTCCTATAACTGTTTATTATACCTTTATAGGTTCTTGTTGCCTGAAATTTAGTTTTATTTCTATTTGTGATTTTATTCTTTATCATGGAGTTCGGCAGCTGCTTTGTCATAAGCCTGTTTTGGGAATATTAAACAGGACAGGTTTTCGGTATGGCAGTCCCCGTCATATTCATCAATATCTCCACGAATATAACTACTCCATGATTTTAATTTATTCGGTAGATAAAAAATCCTCTTTTGTTATAAGTCTGTTTGCGTGGACTTGGGTTGAAGTAAAATCAATTTTCATATATTTACTTCGTGTGTGTTACAGATAAACTCAGGTTAACTTTACATTAAGATTCTCATTTATCTTGATAACTATTCAATAAAATTTTAATTGTAAATTTGTATCTTCATAGTTATGATTTGTTTTCAAGTAAAAAATGTTATTCTATTTCTATTGTATTGGCGTGGTTGTAGTTGAAGTGAGATTTTATATGTAATTATCCAATGCGTGATTCAGATAAACTCAGATTAAATTTAAACTAAATTTCTCGTTTGTGTTCGTATTTATACAATAAAACTTTGATTATAATGAATCATCTAAAATTACTTATTATCTTCTGTTAAAGCACTCATGTTGACTTTCGAATTGAATATTGAAAAATGTAAGTCTTTTTCTTACCCTACGTGTTCCACTCTTTATGCCTTATTCTTTTCTATTCGATATATATATATATATATATATATATATATATATATATATATATATATATATATATATATATATATATATATATATATAAAAAGTATAAAGTTCACGAAATAAAAATTGAACATTTATGAAAATTTCAACCTAAACTATTAAGTATGCATACCTTAATAAGCAATGAATCCAGTACACCGACGCCCATAGGACATGATAAGTTTTTAGCAAAAATCTGATGCGATTTCTCTCCGGTCGTATTCCAGCTTTTCCAGTAAATCGATGAATAAAGCTTGGGTTTTGCTCCTCAACCCTGTCCCAACAAGTTCCCAAGTGGATTTAGTCGGGACTATGTCCATCTCATGACTTCAGTATTCTTTTTTTCAAACACTCTTCACTCGTTCATCAGTGTGATAAATGGTGTTGTCCTGCTGGCTTAAGGATGCTTGTAGAGAAGTGATGGCACTTTAACAAAGTTTAGACATCTATTAACATTTACCGTCCCATTAATCCTGAAAATAGGTCAAACATCTTCAGATGAGAACATCTTCCATACAATCAAACTTCCCATTATGAACTTAAGAGACTTTTTGACAGTCTGCTGTCTTTACAACGTAGAACACGCTGTTTGTTGTCAGATTCAACTAAATTGAAGTTACTTTCATCACTGAAATGAACTTTAGACCCATTCTCATCCTTCCAAATAATGTGTTCTTCTGCATTACAAGTCTAGATTTCTTATTTATTTTACTTACATTGAATAGATGGAGAACAAGATTTCAATCCAGATTTGTTCAATCATCGGGACACTATACAGCAGCTCACCTCCTTGTTGAGATCAGCCTTGATTTGTCTATTTACTGCAGTGTTGAAGGGATCATTCATGACTTGTCTTCAATTACTCTGCCCCCTCCCCCGAAAAAAACTTCTCTAACATGATCGATCGACTTTTTTTAGTGAAACAAAATATTTTCTTTTATCATACAATTTTGAAAATCTCGAAATAACACATTTGGATCGATCAGGCTCTCTAAAAAATGTAGAGAGAGTCATGTCATCAGTCTTCATCTTGACAATTTATTGCCGAAGGGCTGCTGTCAGTTTAATGCGTTCCAGCAACTGTAGCAACTAATGCAAGATTGAGAACATTGCTAATTATCATTAAGAGAGGTCAACATTGACTGAGAAATCTCTAGACAGTTTCGAAAAACAAAACAGTTCTCTTATTTTGTCGACTGTATTTTTTCCAAGTGAAGATTTTTCTTAGATATTTTCCGTAATCGCTTTCAATAAAAGCTTCTTCGTACATACACCAATAACTATAATTTCTATTAATTCCAGAACCTGTGGCAACTACTATTGATAAGAACTACAGTCGAATAAATCGTTCTCTTCAATTAAGTCAGTACAGGAAGTGTTGGATTATTTTTTTTAAATTTGGAAGACACTGGTGGGTATCATGTGAATGAAGGTAAGATGTATGGTGCTACATATCGGTGGGTTTTGGAGGAGTACCTGTAATTGTCTGCCAAAGCCTTAAATTCACCATGACGTTGGACAGGTATGCAGCTAAAGTAACAATGGAAGAGCTCCATAATAAGAATATTCAAATTTGGAATTTAATTTCCTGCAGAATTAAAGGCAAGAACTAAAACTTGGTAGTAACATATCCGAAGGGACTTGAAGCTGGCATTGCTTCTAGAGGCTACATGACCAAGTATTGAATCATTATTCAGTATTTATTGGATATGTGTTGTACTTCGTATTTTCTGATTTTTCAATGCTTAAGCCTGCTACAATATTTTTTCATTTTTGTATCCAAGCTAGTATATATATATATATATATATATATATATATATATATATATATATATATATATATATATATATATATATATGTGTGTGTGTGTGTGTGTGTGTGTGTGTGTATGTATATACACGATAAAATTCAAGATAACAATATAATACAATATCCATTATGTGATGGGTTTATTTCATAAATTCTTCGATACATTCAATATTAAACATTAGGTTGATTTAAAGTAAAGCTTAAGATATGATGACGTAAAGGATTAGCTACAAAAACACGTTCATGATCCTGCCCTGTTCGGGCTTCTCAGGCAAATGATTCGTTTTTTTAGATCCCTATTTAGGACATTCGGGGAATATTTTCCAAGGGTGTAGGATTTTCCCCTCATTCTATTAATGTGTTTTTTTTTCTTTTTTCTTTCTCTTTGTCCAGTGATTAGTTGTTGCCTGTTATGTTTTTTCTGTTTTATTCATAGGAGATACTGTGCTTCTTGGTAGTAAATTAGCTTGATATAGTGTTGGCAATTTTTTATCGGGACGTTGTTAAACCATCAGCTCTTCGCGGCATGTTTCCTCTCTGAGAGTATTTTATTCTCAATTGAAGCTGTTTCTCAGAGTCAACGGTTCACTTTTAAATGACCTTACTTGTTAATTTGATTATTCTAGGTTCGGTCTACACGTCCAAGATAATTATGGTAATTGGGCTGTTATTTGAAGTGGTTGGAGGTATTAAATAATAATAATGTTAATAGTAATAACGAGGGGAATAGTATACCTATATGTGGGGGTTAAATTATGTTTTAAAAGACATTTTGAGCAGTGCCAGCATTTTATAGCTACTTCAATTTTTTCTATTAAATAATTCTGTTTTTTTCTGTTCTATTAGCGTGAGGATTCCAAATTTCTCTGTTCGGCATAGGTAACATGGCGTTTCAATATTCTGGCATATGTTTGTTTTAATATTTCCCCTTTTACTGTGGGTTTGAGGTCGCTATCGGTTAGTCTCCTAAAATATGTCGACAGTGAAGTGCTGTTTTTGTATTTTCCGTTTGTAAATGATGATATATGGTTGGCTAATCTCAGTTCAAAGGGTATTTTTGATATTCCTTAATAATATTTCATTTTTAAGGGTTTCTCTGGGTTTGATATTTCAGCTTATTATTCAATATTCGATTCCTGTATGTGCAATTGCAATCTAGTTTTTTATGCTTTCTCCAGTAGTATTATTTATAATTACTTCATTGTGGTGTTTTGTTACAGATTTATTGAAATTATCCGTACAACTATTGCTAATTTTCAGTTTGTTCTTGTTAAATATTCTACTCAGCGGTTTCCTCGAGGGAAATGTTTTTCTAATAGTCGGATGAATATTTTTCCCAATTTGGATTTTACTCGTAGGTTGAATGGCAGTGTATACTAGATGATTTTCCTATCTGCTTTTTTTTTTTTGTTGTTACCACATTTTACTCCATATGGTGTAACTTTTTCATCATATTTAAAGCTAGTTCTGGTAAAATTGCTGTCCTTTAAGGCTTAAGTATATTTATTTATAACAGCATTGAATAAAAACATGAATGTATTTGTGTAGCGAATCCTTCATTTCACTCTATTTGTCTAACTGATATTTCTGTGTAACTAGTATTGTTAAAGATGATATCGTAGTTGGTTTGCATGCAGTCTGAGATTCAAACTGACTCAATGGATTTGATATTCACACAGGTTAACACTCAATAAAAAGGACATGAAAAACCAGTCACATTTGTTTGTTATGCTAATCAATCTCTAATTGTCAAATGTGTTTTTGGGGTAACCTACGTAAGTAAGACATCTGTTACAAAAACTTCAATGATGAATATATAAAATACATCCTTATACAATGCATTATGAGAATACCCTATATGAAATAACAAACTTCATATAGTATGACATAAGCTATATATAGAAATAATAGCTGTGATGGGGGCGATGTTTGATCAACAAAGCTGGTTTGCCATGTTAATATAACTGTGCTGTTCTGAAATCTGTAAAACAGTTACATGATAAACAATTGATGATCCCACCAAGAAAAGTTTACACATAATATCATAATATCAAATTTTGTGTAAAACAATAAAATACTGAAGAAAATCACATAAATCATATAAACAGATATTGGGAAATAATTCACTGAAATGACATGAACTTTTGGAAAAATTTTTATTTTATATATTTAGTGTTTAAAGCTGTAAAGC
Source organism: Thysanoteuthis rhombus (assembly GCA_963457665.1). Taxonomy (NCBI): domain Eukaryota; kingdom Metazoa; phylum Mollusca; class Cephalopoda; order Oegopsida; family Thysanoteuthidae; genus Thysanoteuthis; species Thysanoteuthis major. The sequence goes on from OY735205.1 coordinate 31,377,592, forward strand.
TTTCTACTCTCTGTCTGTCTGTCTGTCTGTCCGTCTCTGTCTCAGTCTGTCTCTCTCTCTCTCTCTCTCTCTATATATATATATATATCTATATATATATATATATATATATATATATATATATATATATATATATATGTAGTGTGTGTGTATGTGATTAAACATACACTTTTAAGGATAGCTGAGGAACTGTGTACTAACCTTTCGTTCAAAGAATCAAAATTGTGTAAAAATGTTCCAAAGTTGGTGGAGTTCAAAGTTCTAGATCTTTCGACCGTCTTCGGTCATCATTAAAAAAATTTAATCAATGTTATTTAAAGTGTAATTGATATTATTTCTTTAATTTTTATATCAATATTCTGAGTGAAGAATAATTTAACTGAATCTGTTTAAATGTTGCTGAGTTTTTTGGGTTTTTTTTTTCAAATGTGTAACTGAAAGCAATACAACGTGCCGACAACGTCACCTGCACATATATTTAATCCTCACTGTCCGTTGTCTTTTCTTCCCATTTCTCTGATGTTTAGAACTCCTTCGTATCCTATTTGGGATCATATCCATCTCTTTCCATCCTTTTTACTCAAATCTCATGTTAATTCTATCGGATTCATTTTCCATTTTTAAACACCAAACGGGTTTTGAAACAGTCATGAACTCCTTCATATCTAATGCACCACAAAGTTACTTCCTGTGTCGCGTGACACACGAAGTAATGGTTTTGTCTCTATTTCTCAAATGAATGATGGACATCCAATCATTGCTGGTGACGATTATTGGTTTTTATGGGGCTCAAGTTACTAGCCCGACGCCAAAGATGGAGTCAGTCAAGATGGACTGAGTCAAGGGGTACCAACTGTCCCACTAATTACCCTTAGCTGGAGTGAGTGGATTCATGCTTTCTCCAGATACGTGAATTTGAACCAAACCGTACCACGTGGTGTGTGAACTCGATTCGCCAGTTACACTTTCCATGTTATCAACCGTGAAGCCATCTTGTCCCTTGATTTTTTGTAGAAAGTGTTGAGACTTCATAGAATTTCATGAATGTTCAATTATGACTCTTACGCTATAAAACACGTTTGTTTAAGCGTTTAGGCTTTTCAAAAGACATTAACCATTTTCGTTTTGCTGTTGTTATTAATTTTCTAGTTATATTAAACAGATGACAATTCCTGCGAAAATTTTCATAGACTATTTAAGTGAATGCATAATTCTGAATCTCAAGTCTTGTAGATCTTGAATGAAAAGAAATGACATTTTAATAAAAGAAAATCTGATCTCGAGCAAATAAATTTTTAATCTTTTTTTAATACATCGTGAGCCGATATTATCAATTTTTATAGCTATTATCTCCTAATTTTGATTTGTTCAATTTTACTTTTCATCATAACTTTAAACTCATCCGTCCACCTGAGGCAATGAGTAGAAAGCGCAGATTAGAAATGAAGAATAGATGAGATTCGAACTCACATCTCGTTTGCCAAAGGAAATTTGGTGAACACTTAAGCTTCTCAACCATCTACAAGCAACTCACATTGTCGTTCAAGCCTTCTGTAATTCTTTTGCAAGTCTCCACAGGCTACATAAAGACTCGGGCCCCTTCCAGCTCCAGAAAGGAGTGAGACAAGATGATACCAGCTCATCTAAACTCTTCACAGTCTGCCTCGAGATGATCTTCAGAAGGCTAGACTGAGAGAGTAAAGGAATTGAAATAGACGGCGAGTATCTGAGCAACCTCAGATTCGCAGACGACATAGCCCTTTTCTCAGAGAACCTACACGACCTCCAACTAATGATAGATGAACTAAATGAGGAGAGCAAGAAAGTGGGCCTACTCATGAACTTCAGCAAGACGAAGATCATGTGCAACAACCACATTGGAGATAAAAACACTAAGATCGAAATCGAGGACACAGTACTCGAGAAAGTAGACCACTACATCTACCTAGGACAACGAATCTCCATGAGACCCTCAAAAAAAGAAGAAATCAAGCGAAGAATCACACTAGGATGGCAAGCCTTTGGCAGAGCTAGCTCAACCTTCAAAAATGATAAGATCCCATTAATCCTAAAGAGAAGGGTGTATAACCAATGCATCCTCCCAATAGTCACTTATGGAGCTGAAACATGGAACTTAACCAAGAGACAGACCCGTAAATTGAGAACCATGTAACGTGCACATGAAAGAATAATGCTGGGCCTCACATGGAGAGACCACAAAACAGCGAAATACATCCAATAAAAGACAAGAATTAAGGACATCATAGAATCCATAAAAAATCTCAAATGGCGGTGGGCTGGCCATGTTGCAAGAATGGCAGACAATCGATGGAGATCACGACTCACATGGATTCCCCGAGACCACATGCGCAACCGAGGCCGGCAAAATATTAGATTGAGAGACGAGCTAGACAAGTTCAGGAAGTACTGGCTCCGTGACGCCCATGATAGAGAAGTGTGGCAAATCCTGGGGAATGTCTATGTCCAACGACGGACGCTAAAAGACTGAGGATGATGATGATGACACCAAGTGAACTACCGAATTTGTTCTAGAAAATATAAATGGTCAGTTTTCATTTACTTGATTTTAAGCGTACTAACAAACATCAAAATCTATAGTGGACTTGTCACACTTCAGCTCCGCCTAATCAAGTGCAAAGCTAATAGTCTGGCCATATACATTTGGTTACTTATGTATTTACTAAACATTGCTCGATCAAGCTCAAGGCTTTTAGTTCAGGACAGCGAAGGTCGAACTCACCACCGTAGTAATCGTCTGCGAGACTGTAGTCATATATATATATATATATATATATATATATATATATATATATATATATATATATATATATATATATATATATATATATATGCACTTATATTGGTATTCACTGGAGTCAGATTGATTTAGCACGAGGCTATTATTGTGGGGTCAAGATTGAACTCCTTTTCCATGAGTTGCATCCTCCATACCAAGCACACTCAGAAAATATTGATACCAGTTGTCGGTTTTCATTAACTTGATTTCAAGCCTTGGTGCAGGCGTCTAGATCTGAAGTAAACGGATAGACATTGACACTCAATGTCTTTTAGTAGATTGCCGAGTAGTTGGGAGAAGTGATCAATTAAAACATTGGAAAAAATGGATGATCAATGACTGTTTCTTTTTTTCCTTTTGTTGGGCAGTGATCATTAAAAAAACTGAATTTGCAAAAAAAAAAGCGGAAACAAAAATAAGTGTAAACGCAGCTGGATTCTAATCAAGGGACCTATTTAACATAAACTAAGATTACAAATTGACCCTGTCCCCATAAAAAAAAAAACTATAAGGCGAAAGGTATAAAAAAAAACCACTGGGCATGAATTAAGAGACCAAGTTAGTAAAAATTTACATTGCAAATCGAACACCCTCCTCTAGTAACCTATTAAGGAGTGATTAAAAGCAGAACAAAACAAGCGTTTTTTGTTGTTGTTTTTATAGACACAGTAAGGAGAATATGTTTAAATTTTCAGTCTTCTAACTCCAATACTACGCCGTATATGCCTGATACATATATAACCAGCCAGACTGATCATTTCAGAAACTGAAAAAACCTGTGTTGACAGATTTGATGATAGATCGGTAAACAGTTATAGAAACGAGATTTGAGCTTTAATCGGTAACTGTAAACCTGAAGCTTAAACAAGACTTACCGTACAATAAAACCATTTGTTCGCTTTTGAGATCATTCAATCAGAAACGGATTTTAGAAGCACAGGATATCTAAGCTGATTGCTATTTGTTGGCACATGCCCAGCCAAAGAAGGAACATCAAATTTAGAGACAAATCTCTCTTGATCATTTACATACTTGTAAATTCTGTACGTATGTAGACCCCCAACATTAAAACCAGTCTTGTGTCATTTCTGCCCTCGTGGGGAGGTAGTTAAATAAATAATTGGGTATTATAGATTTTACTCCCAATTGTTTGGCAGCCTAATTCTGACAGGCATGGCAGTTGAGTACATACACACTCAAACACATACGCCAGTATATGCACACACACACACACACACACACACACACACACACACACACTCATGTACACAAGCAGATGCATGCACATGTATTCGCACGTGCACATGCATAGATACGTGTACATGAATACTTGCACATGGTAGAAAAAGCACACATTCACAAATTATCTGTATGTGTCGTCACTATTACTTTCTATCTCGCCTAGGCTCTGAACATAACATAATGTCAGGACGACCCAACCAACGAATCGTATTACCGGCTCCAGTCTTGTTTATAATGTTGGGTTCTTTCTTTCCTTTTCTCTCCCGCTCTCTTCATCTCTCCTTCGCCCCCTTTCCCCCTTTCATTCTCTCGCTTTCTTCGTCCCCCTTCATCCCTGCTGTTGCTGTTTTAATCTCTCTTTTTTTTCTTCTTTACTATATTCTCCTGTATTTCTCTCGCGCGTTTCCCTCATTCAATTGCTCTATTGCTCTTTCTCTCTTTTTTCTTCTAGTTTCTATATCTGTCTTCAACTCTCGCACTCTCACTATAACACTCTCTTGTCATCTCTCTCGCTTTCTTGCGTTTTCTTTCCATCTCGCTATTTCTCTCTCTCTCTCTCTCTCTCTCTCTCTCTCTCTCTCTCTCTCTCTCTCTCACTTGTTCTTCTCTTACTCTCTTCCCATTCAGATATTGCCCGCAATTATATTCAACCCAACGGAAATTTTCTACTTATTCATTCCATTTTCATAGTCTCTCATTTTTTGTGGTTTTATGGCTCTCTCTCACCAATCTATCTATCTATCTATCTGTCTATCTATCTATCTGTGTGTGTATTCGTCTGTTCTTATCTAAGGTTTGATATATATATATATATATATATATATATATATATATATATATATATGGATATCCTAGCAATTTGGCATTTCTCTCAAATGATCATCTTCCTGGAAACTGAAGCTGTAGGTGTATCTCCTGCTGATGTTGCCTTCTTCTTCTTCTTCTTCTTCTTCTTCTTCATGACAACAATAAAAGCTCAACTTATTGCTGCTGCTGCTGCTGCTGTTGTTGCTGCTCATTCGCTACTGCTGTGGATAACGATGGCTGAATGAACTAAACTCTACTGATGAACATTGAGATGGGGTCTGCGTTGAGGCTTACTCTCCTAATGACTCTAATGACGACAGAGATGAGAAAGTTGCTACTGACGACGCTACAGATGAAATGGGAAGAATGAAATTAGATTGGATCACGAAGAGGCATGGTAAATCACAAGAAAGTATCGAAAGACGAACTTTGTGGGAATGAGGTTGGAACTGACGATAATGGCGATGGCGGGTATGATGATGATGATGATGATGATGATGATGATGATGATGGGCGATACTGCTGATAGATAGAGAGAGAGGGAGAGAGAGAGATAGAGAGATGAACAGAAAATGAGAGACATTAGCAAATTTAGATAGGTAGATATGAGCAGATAGATAGATAGGTACCTACGAACTGATTGACATAGATGGATAGAGAGAGAGAGATAAATATATGAACATAGGTAGATATAGATTCAGAAAGATTAGCAGATTGAGATAGATAGATAGATGTGAACAGATCTAGATAGACAGATAGATAGATGTTTTGCTTCTAGGGTGGATCATGATGATGATGATGACGATGATTCTGACAGAGATGATGACGTATGTATTAACGCTTGTAAGTAAAGAAAACAGCGATAACGTTTGAAGGTTTCGGTTTGTGGTTTGTTTTTTTTTTCTTGCTTTCATATATATTCATGACTTAGTTATTATTCACCAGCAGCGATAATAGCGTGCATTGACAAACAACGACACAATAAAATAACCAAACGAAAAAAAAGCACTTAAATGACTGACAGAAGTGATAAAATTATGATTTGGGGTTTTGATTCAAAATTTTAAAAAATAATCAGACAATGCAATAAAGTAGGCACAAAATGAATGCTGTAACGTTTACATGAAAATTCTTTGATATCATGGATACCAAAAGACGGAACACAAACAAAGATTGGTGGTATCGTGAGGTATTGCTGGGGTGCTCCATGTTAGAAATGATTATGCTTTTGCCCCGAAAGCATGCCTGACCCCAGAGTCAAAATCTGATGAAAACTTTGTTGGCGGTACAGCTGTTCTTGTTATTTTCAGCATCATGAGTGCAATATTTTATCTTATGTATATATATATATATATATATATATATATATATATATATATATATATATATATACACGTGTGTATGTGTGTGTGAAAATTTGTTTGCGAGCATATCAAATATACGTCGGTCTAAGCAAGACCAGGAAATGCATGCATGTGTGTACTAAACGTATTACGTACATATCTATATCTATGCATTATATCAATGCAAAAAGATATGGACGTTTTTCAGTGGATATTTCAGTTGTTAATTCACACTTGGTTTGAACAATCGATGTGAAAACCAGATTGTGTGCCAAAGTTTGAAGTAGTCACGTTTCCTTTCTTACTTGACGTTACTGCAATATAATCGTCAAAAATAAGCATAAGGAATTTTTTGTGTGTACTCGACAGTGTTTGTTTGTTCACACTTGTTATGGTGTTTGACAATGCTTCATATAATGATGATAAAAATGGGCCCAGTCAGTCACTCGATGGAAACCCTCACGTGACCAACATCTTTTGGCAACATGCTGTGTTGGGTGTGATCAATTAGCAATTCGAAAAAAAGGTGATCAATGAACTAGTTACTTTTCTCGACTTTTATTGGGCTGTAATCACAAAAAAATCTGAATTTACTAAAAAAAAAAAACTAAGCGTGAATATAATATAACCGGATACTAATTAAGACGACAATTTATCATTCTACCAAAAACATATTGCACCTCCCCAAGAAGCAAGTAAAAAAACGACACGATAGACATAATAAGGCGAAAATATTTGAATTGTCAGCCCTCTGGCTCCATTTGTATGGCCTGTGATAGATACATGCATAGCTAGCCAGACCAGCTTGAAAACTGAAGAATCAAAAAACCCATGTTGAGAGTTTTAGAAACAGCAATCCATCAGTTATGATGGGGTGTTCAAGGAAAAAAAGGAATAAGTTTATATGGTTAGATTTTACCTTATAGTGGCCACAACTGTAAAGCTGCTGTCGTACATATATAGATTTCCCAATGTAAAATGGATGTGAGTTTGAGCCTCACCAAGAGTTTATTCTTTCTTTCCAATCTTTGTTGATCACTAATGGTCGTAGAAAAATAGTCTGGGTAGTTGTGATGAAAATCAATTAGAATTAAGATACTAGTAGATACTAGTCAAAAATTGATAATCGTGTTGATTTCTGGGACAAAGGCTTGCAAGCTAGTCTCGTAGACTGTTACTATAATATTCTATTTGATCCTCACTGGGTGAACAACGCTTGTGCCTTTGAGCTATGCTAGGGTAATCTTATATTCTAAAAGTTATGTTATTAAATGACACACGAATGTATATAACGTCTTGCCTTATTCAATTGAAAAAAAATATGACCAGATGGAAGATAGGTTTTCATGGTTTTAGTGTATTTGCAAAGTGTATGAATGGTGCTTGGGGGATTGCCAAGAAGTTGAGCATAATTACTTTAAACAAGCCTGGCTGCTGCAGAGCAGAACTCCACTCTTACTCCAATTCGAAATGAAAATGATTATTGCAACTTTTGTGCTTTATGTATAATAAATGAATTTGTGAAACCTGTCAGTTTAACTCAGTTGTTGAGAGAGTCATTCAGCGATCACTAGACCGTAATTTCAAATCTCCGTACCAAAATATTAATATCTGTTTTGTTCGGTTTAATTTGATGAGATAGACTAACAGTGAAGAGTCTACTCCCCTAAATTTATCGAAGATTGTTCTTGTTACGAAGTGAGGGCTATAAAGTCAATTCCGAAACTTGAAATCCGAGATGCTTCAAAAGCAAAACATTTTTCTCACGAATGTCGTCTGTATGAATTCGAATTCGATGCCAGACATAATCTGACGTGACCTGCGACCATCCAACTTCGTCTTGTTTACTTCTACTTCAGTCTTGTAGAACGCAGCAGAAGTTATTATATCCAGCCGGTCTTAGCTGAACGACGCAGTTGTTTCTCAGTGTTCCTAGTAGTCAGACGTGTCTCTGTTGCTCTCGAATATAATGTTGTTGTTTTTTCTTTGAAGATTTCACTTCAAATAAAAATGCTAATGTTTTGGCATTCTCGTTTTACTAAGTGACTCTGGCACTCAAGCCCTATTACCCTATTTTTGCTTGAATGACAAGCCTTTGGGTCATTAATTGTTCTTCATGATTTGTGAAACTCCACCTACTTTCCCTCGTATTATTGTACTCAGAGAATCACACAATCCTTACTACCCGCCGCTGTTTTAAAACTTCACCTGAATTAGAAATTCAAATGTTTAGCATTTACGTTTTGACATTCACAACGTATAAATTTTTTCTTCTTCTGTCTTGTTTATTTGGGTCGACGTACGAAGTACCATCCATATCCCAACCACTTATGGACAGTACTTTCTGTATGAATGAATCATCATTTACAAAGAAAGTACGACACATAAGTATTCGAACAATCATAAAATCTGTTCTCATTGTCAAAGATTGCTGAAGCCATTGCTGATTTTGAGGTACGTTTGGAGGGAGTCAGGATTTACTTACTAGTTTGGCATCGACTTCTCTATAAAGCAACGTGCAATCACCTTATCATTATCTTAGTTCGATTCTGAACATGATTTTAGAAGGATAGAAAAAATACTTGCTTTTTTATTTAACAATTCAGTAATAAATAATAATGTAAAAACTTCTCCTGGAATTTGCAATTCAGAAACACGATGCATGAATCAAAGCACATCTTTTTATGTTGATTATAAAAATATTTGTTTCTTGAGGAATATTCCTGTTTTTAATCCTCAAAACCAATCAATTAGAAGCAAAATGTCTTTATGTACATTCCCGCAAACGTTCAAACATAGACGTGTGTGTGCGTGTGTGTGTGTGCGTGTATGTGTGTGTGTGTGTGTGTGTGTGTGTATAGATATCAATTGGTGTTAGTTAAAATACAAGCACATCGCTTTTCTTCATCATCTGTTCCAGCAAGAGACACTGATAGTTCGAAAAAGGTTTTCTTCAGACCAACGGTAACCTAGCGCCACTTTTTAACATAGATCTGCACCTGTAATGAAAGCTGACAGTAAGCTACATGAAGTAATCCTTACTCAGAGACAACGGACTCCCTATATTCCCTTTAAATATTCAATGGCGAATAGATTTTCTTTTCAACAAATTGAATGTGACCTTTCATTCGTTATTTCACCCGAACATTCACCTCACCAAAAGTCTAAGCATACGAAATGTATAATCGGAACGCAAATATG